>OZ024904.1:104677729-105277729 GCA_964017125.1 Flabesymbios commensalis | reverse complement strand
TGTATCTTGTTTGCTGGGAACGTGTTTTCATAATATAAACTGTTTTTCTTCTTTCAACACCAAGGGAAGCTGTCAGGCCACAGTGCAATATCAAAAGAACTGTTATCATGATTACAGCTGTATAGCCCATATATCACATTAGCCGTATTTTGATATGTGACATATTTATTATGGTAGTGGGATGTGTAAATTCCTCAAACACAGTCGACGTAAGGCCAAGCATCAAGCCTCTTTGGTTAGACGAAAATTCTGATTGATCCACTTACGTAGCTCTGATCAGATTCACACTCAGACTCAGATTCAAAACATAAACATCTGATATTGGGAGGCTCTAGACACGCGAAAATTACCAGATCTACAGTATATATGGTGAATTTGCCGTCTGCCGAATACACACGTCTGCCTAATACATACATGTCGCGTCTGCCGTCTGCCGTCTGCGTCTGCGTCTGCGTCTGCCGAATACACAAAGCCGTGGGAATAGTGCAACCCAAACTTAATAATCCTACAAAATAATATGATGTAAACATATCCATAGACTAGAACTGCAATATTTTAAAAATGTTGTGGTGCGTATTTATCAGTTAGGCTAGATATAGAGACGAAATTCCTGATTTCTTATTTTGAACAACCATGTCAAAAATAAGAAATACGAGAATTTCTTCTCTATATCTATAGCCTAACTGATAAATGCGCAGCACAAAAATTAACAAAAAATTGCAGTTTTAGTCTATGGACATGTTTACATCATATGGTCATATTAAGAAGCCAAAATAAAATCACCGATTTTTTTATGATTTTAGCCTGGGACAGTCCCTTTAAATTGCATGGTTCTTGGTTTGGAGTTTGAACTTGACCTTGCAAATGTCATCGATTCACAAACTAATACCGAAAAATGGAAGATCCAGGCAAAAATTGAAACGTATGTATTAGGCCGACTTTTGCTTTCAAATTAGTTTACTGTTGCTAAAAATGGATTTTCTTATTTTTTAGCCTTTTTTATCGTTTGACCTATGAGATGACCTTGAATCCTTATAATAAAACCAAAAATAGACTCATGTAAACAAATCATGAAAAAATTGACCTTAAAAGGTCAAATAATCAATGCCTTAATGTCTGAAGTTAAACATATCATATCTACATAGGGCCTACAACACAAAAATTGTCATGCTTTTACAAATGTATAATCAAATGTACAATACTTTCAATATATGAGCTTACATGTCCTAATTCTAGTCAATAAAAGGTTAACAAACACGAAACAATTGTTGAGCCTTAGTCATAATTTTCTAAAAATTGTGAGTGTTCAGGGAAGGATACAATTGCACTGAGCAGATAAGTAGACCATAGGCCTATTTATATGTCGTTTTACTGGGTTTTTTCTCATTTGTCAAAAACGTCATTTTAGAGGAAAATATACCAGATATGTTGGTACCTTCCAACTTTAGAACCCATATTGAACCATCCCTGAAATTTGTGTGGATTTGTCCAGCGAATCTCCTTTTTTCTTGCTAATCTGCCTGACTGCTGTCGTAGGCCTAAGCACTGAGTATGGAATCTTAGCAACTCAACAGCTGCCAGGCTGTAAGGCCTATATTCTGTCCCGTGACCCAATCTGTCCTACGTTGTTAACTATAGACGGTAATATAAAAACGCTGATGTTATCGACTGCGGTCAATTCGGTATTATCTAAATTCGCTACATTACCTCGCCCGCCTGCACCTCGCCCCATCTATCCATTTTAGGGTATCACTAATTGCGCACAGGTAACGGGATACCCAGTTAACTCGGTGCATTGTCCCGATGTTGTTTGAATGTTGCTTAAAACATATTATGAGATAACCACACCTCATTCGCTTCACTCAAACATCAGTAAAAAGTGACTGTTTTTATCATGTCACTACCTCAAAAAGATACTTGCGATCAAAAGCACGCAATATGGTCCCATTTAACCCAATGATTAAAACACAGAACATCTACACTTTGGGTCAATAGCTGCCACTGGGCCCAATCTGTCCTATTTTGATGAGTAATTTCTGATTTGACCAGATCTCTTTCTATCATGGATCCATTTCACACCGGACCCAAACACCAGTGAAAAATGTTGATATTTTTAATCGCAAAAAGATATTTGCGATAAAAAACAAGGCAATTAATGGCCCAATCTGTCCTATTTCAATGAGTAAGTGATTCTTTGATCAGATATGTTCCATTATGGAACCATTACGATATAACCAAACCTGACTCACCTAACAGCGGACCCAAACATGTCACTACCTCAGAAAGATACTTGCGATCAAAAACACGCAGTATGACCCAGTCTGTCCCGTTTAGTCCAAATAATAAAACACAGAAAATCGCACAATTCGAGACCTTCCACACATTCATATATAGACTCAGATGTGATACTGATGCAAATTCTGAGACGTGGCAATGCTAAAAACAAAACTCTACACTTTGGGTCAGTACCCGCAACCGAGCCGAGTCTGTTCTTTTTTGATGAGTAATTGGCAATTTGACCAGATTCAGTTCCAGTGCTAATAAAAATGCTAATATAGTCGTACTTGGTAAATGCTTTAGATAGAGATGACAAACCAGCACCTTGAGACAGAAAGTGTTATTTGCCAGTTGTTAAAGTGGCAGATAGCCCTTTGAATCCAAAGTAGACGAAACAGTTTTTAAGTGCGCTTACACTGTGCGCTTACCTCTCTTCGCGTAACTGCAATAACAGCAGCAACAAAAAACGGAAACAGGTTTTTATTAACAGTATAAAGTTTATTAAAAGTGGCAAAGAAAGCGTCAGCCCATCTGCAAGTTATTCCAAGCAATGGCAGAACCTGCAACAAGTCACATAAATACATTTTATTAAATAAAGCCTTTTTAAATAACCAAGGTGGTCAGCCATTGGAAATATGTAAGATGACTCTTTCCTTACATGCTATTTGTATTATTTATTAAATTAGTCTCCACAGCCATTGTTATTAAATATTGAAATTATTATATATATATAAATAATTTATAGTGAAAATAAAACTAGAAAATCATAATCAATTGTATGTCCCGTAGAATAATAATCAAAGGGGAAGGGACTCCTTGGTAATTTTCGCTATATTCTGATAATAGGCTGCTTTACATATTTTTTTTATACGCCATACAAAGTACATTAGGTTCAAAAAACAAATACCGTATCCCCGCGCATAAACGTGCATGCACTTATAAGTGAAATTCTCATGTTTTGGGGATGTTTTAAAATTGATTTATGTTCAAATATAAGTGCATGCACTTGTTTTCAAAAACTAAGTGTACCCATCCAAATAGGAATTATGTCACCAAATCTGACACCTCAAACGACAAGAAAAGATGAGTCTTTCAAGCCACGTTATGAAAATCAACCCCGTAACACCCGTCACCATTTAGCCGATTATTGTTACAAAACGAGAGTTCTTCAAATAAACTTGGCACTCATCGAAACAGATTCTTGAAGATTATTATTCCGCAAAGAAAAATAATGCTAAAGTGGGCAATAGTAGTTCCCAAAGGGTGGGGGAGTGGAGAGGCGACAAGTCAGTGGGGAATGACACGGCGGCTGGACACGTCTCTAATCTCATTCAATGAGAACGGTATGTTTTTATAATAATGATCACGTCGTGAGCCCTCCTAGACAGAGGTGTGGACGCGATGGTAGACGATACCTGTGACGATGCAAACATGCAGTATTTGGAATGGTGGCTCCCTGTTGAGACGGTGAAGTTTTATTTTGCACCTGGCAATTAGACCTATTATTATATAATAACTACAAATATTTCAAAAGTTGTTTTCCTGAAATAAGGATATATAATGCACATTTCGATGCTAATATAATGTATTAATAAGGTTATGCGTACTACATTGTTGTTACAAATCAAATGAATTGACTAATTCCCTTTCTTTATCTTGAAATATTTTTTATCAAGGTCATTTCATGTTCGAATATAAGTGCATGCTTTTTTATTAAAATATTTTTTGTGTTCGAATATAAGTGCATGCACCTGTTTTCGAAAATTAGGTGCATCTTCAAATATAAGTGCATGCACGTTTATGCGCGGGTAGACGGTAGTACAATATGGCAGGTTAACTGAAAACAAGAAATATGCATATACAAGTCCACAAACCATCAATCTAAAATTTAAACTATAGTTAAAAAAAATAATAAATAATAATAATAAACCACGATTACAGAAAGGTTTTGTCGGCGCAAAACCTAAAATAAAAAAGAAACTTGTGATCTAAAACACGCAATATGGCCTAATCTGTCTCATTTAGGTCTAACTCCATGATTAAAAAATGAAAAATCACCTGATTCCAGACCTTCCAAACAATCAGATATCAAATGAGATATATTGATATTTAACTAATTCATGAGAAAAAACAAACGTAGACATTTTGGATGAATACCCGCCTCTGGGCTCAATCTGAATTATGGACCCATTGCGAGGAAACCACACCTCACACCGGACACAAACATCTGTTCTATTATGCACCCATTGCGAGGTAATCCCCCCCCCCCCCCCACCCCCCCTGCAACCAAACACCAGTAAAATATATTTTTTTATCGTAAAAAGATATTTGTGATAAAAAACACGCAATATGGCCCAATCTGTCTTATTTCGATGAGTACTCGCCACTTTGATCTGTTCCATTATATACCCATTACGGGATAACATGCATGCAACCTCACTCACTTCACAGCGGTCCCAAACACCAGTGACATTTTTTTAAAACAATTTGACTGTTTTTATCATATCACTACCTCGAAAAGATACTTGCTATCAAAAACACGCAATATGGCCCAATCTGTCCCGTTTAACCCAATGATTAAAACACAGAAATGCACCTAATTTCAGACCTTTCAAACATTCAGATATGAGCTCAGATATAAAACTGATATAAAAAAACATTCTGAGCCGTGGTCAAGGTAGAAAAACATAACTAGACACTTTGGGTCATTACTCGCTACTGGGCCCAATCTGTCCTATTTTGATGAGTAATTGCTACCTTGACCAGACATTATGAGATAACCACACCTCATTCACCTCACAGCGCACACAAACACCAGTAGAAAAAGTGACTGCTTTTTTACTGCTATTAAAAAACAAATTCTGTGACGTGGTCAGCTAAAAACAAATCTCTACACTTTAGGTCAATACCCGTCATTGGGCCCAATCTGTCCTATTTCGATGAGTAATTGCTGATTTAACCGGATCTGTTATATTATGGATCCATTGCGAGGTAACCACCCCCCCCCCCCCTTTGCACCCAAACACCAGTAACAAATATTTATTGTTTTTTTTAGAGTAAAAAGATACAGTATTTGCGATAAAAAAACACGAAATATGGCACAATCTGTCCTATTTCGATTAGTACCCGCCACTTTGGTCAGATCTGTTCCATTATGGACCCATTACGAAATAACCAAACCTCAACCACCTCACAGCGGACCCAAACACCAGTGAAATGTTTTTTAAACAATTTGAATGTTTCTATAATGTCACTACCTAAAAATGATTATTGAGATCAAAAACACGCAATATGGCCCAATCTCTCCCATTTAACCCAATGATTAAAACACAGAAAGTCATGCTAGAAAAAACAAAATTATACACTTTGGGACGATAGGGCCTACTCGCAACTAGGCCCAATCTGTCCTATTTCGATGAGTACCTGCTACTTTGATCAGTTCTGCTCCATTATATACCCATTTCGAGATAACCAAACCTCACTCACTTCACAGCGGGCCCAAACAACAGCGATTGTTTTTAAAACAATTTGACTGTTTTTACTATGTCCCTACCTCTAAATTTGTAAAAGATACTTGAGATCAAAAACACACAATATGGCCCAATCTGTCCCATTTAACCCAATGATAAAAACAGAGAAAAACACCTAATTTGAGAACCTTTCAAATATACAGATATCAACTCGGATGTAATACTGATATGAAAAAACCTTCTGAGACGTGGTCATGCTAGAAGAACAAAACTATACACTTTGGGTCAATACTCGCAACTGGGCCCAATCTGCCCAATTTTGATGAGTAATTGCCACCTTGAACATATATGTTCCACTATGCAGATATTATGAGATAACCACACCTAATTCACCTCACAGCGGACACAAATACCAGTAAAAAAGTGACTGCTTTACTACTGGTATTGAAAAACAAATTCTGAGACGTGGTCAGCTAAAACATAAAACTCCACACTTTAGGTCAATACCTGCCATTGGGCCCAATCTGTCCTATTTCGATGAGTCATTGCTGATTTGACCAGATCTGTTCTGTTGTTGACCCACTGCAAGTTAACCAAACCCCCACCCCCCTTGCACCCAAACATCAGTAAAAAAATATTTATTGTTTTTCATCGTAAAAAAAATACCTGCGATAAAATACACGCAATATGGTCCAATCTGTCCTATTTGGCCACTTTGATCAGATCTGTTCCATCATCCATTATCCATTCTGGACCCATTACGAACTAACCGAACCTCAACCACCTCAACCTCAACCACCTCACAGCGGATCCAAACGTACACCAGTGAAAAATTAAAATTATTTTTTACTGTTTTTATCATGTCACTACCTCAGAAAGCTACTTGTGATCAAAGACACGCAATATATCATATGGCCCAATCTGTCCTACTTAGGCCTAACTCTATGATTAAAAAAACAGAACTGTTTTCTCACCCGATTCCACACTTTCCAAACACTTAGATATCACCTGAGATGTAGATCTGTTCTATTATAGACCCATTACGAGATAACCAGACCTCACTCACCTCACAGCAGACCCAAACACCAACACTTGTTATCAAAAACACGCAATATGTCCCAATCCGTCCAATTTAGTCCAATGATTAAAACACAAAAAATCACCAAATTCGCGACCTTACAAATATTCACATAAACAATTTGTGTCCTTTTATCATGTCACTCAAACTGTCTCAAAAGATTCTTGTGATCAAAACACGCAATATGGCCCTATCTGTCCCACTTAACCCAATGACTAAAATACAGAAGAGCACCTAATTTTAGACCTTCCAAACATTCAGATAACAGCTCGGATATAATACTGATATCAAGAAACAATCTAGCTGAGACGTGGTCTTGGCAGAAAAACAAAACTAGACACTTTGGGTCAATACTCGCAAATGGGCCCAATTGCCACTTTGATCAGATCTGTTCTACTATGAGCATATTAAGAGGTAACCACACCTCATTCACCTCACAGCGGATACAAACGCAAGTAAAAAAGGGACTGCTTTTTTAGTGGTATTGAGAAACAAATTCTGAGACGTGGACATGCTAAAAAAACATTTACACGTTGGGTCAATATCCACCACTGGGCCCAATCTGTCCTATTCCTATGAGTAATTGCTGATTTAACCAGATCTGTTCTATTATGGACCCATTGCGAAGTAACCACACGTACCTCACACCGGACTCAAACACCAGTAAAACATATTTATTGTTTTTATCGCACGAAAAAAATATTTGCGATCAAAAAACACGCAATATGGCCCAATCTGTCCCATTTCGATGAGTACCTGCTACTTTGATCAGATCTGTTTCATTATGAACCCATTACGAGATAACCAAACCTCACTCACCTCACAGCGGACCCAAACAACAGTGAAAAAACTTTCAAACAATTTGACAGTTCTATCATATCACTCAGACTGCCTCAAAAAGATTCTTGCAATCAAAAACACGCGATATGGCCCAATCTGTCCCATTTTACCCAATTATTAAAACACAGAAAATCACCTATGTATTTCGAGACGTTCCAAACATTCAGATATCGACTCAGATTTTATACTGATATAAAAAAATTCTGAGACGTGGTCATGTTAGAACAATAATCACTTTGGGTCAATGCCCGCCACTGGGCCCAATCTGTCCCAGTCTGATGAGTAATTGCTACTTTGAACAGATCTGTTGCACTATTGACATATTATGAGCCACACCTTATTCACCTCACAGCGGACGGAAAAAAAGTGACTGTTTTTTCACTGGTATTTAAAAGCAAATTCTAAGACGTGGTCAGGCTAAAAAACCTTTACACTTTGGGTCAATGCCCGCGATTGGGCCCAATCTGGCTTTTTTTTCGATGAGTAATTGCTACTTTGAACAGATCTGTTCCACTATGGACATATTATGAGATAATCATACCTTATTCACCTCACAGCAGACTCAAACACCATTAAAAAAAAAAATTACGTTTGACTGTTTTTATCATGTCACTACATCAGAAAGATACTTTCTATCAAAAAAACGCAATATGGCCCAATCTGTCCCATTTAACCCAATGATTAAAACTCAGAAATCACCTAATTCGAGACCTTTCAAACATTCAGATGTCGACCAAGGTTTTCCAGATATTATGCATACTAAAGTCAATATTGGTCTAAGTCGGCCATTTTAAATTTGATAGAGTTTACATTTTCGAGGTCATACCCGTCCCTGAAACCTCACATTTTGTTTTATACAAATGGTCCAGTTATCTGGCATGGTATACTAAATATCAGGCATATTAAAGTTTATTATGATTGATGTTCGGCCATTTTGAATTTGACATGGATGGACACAAAAACACACAGACCAAGAAAAATCTTGTTAGATGCTAGTTCAAATCTCTCCCCCTTCTCCAAAAAAAGAGACATATAGGACCCAGATGTGGTATTGACCCAATGTGTCTACTTTTAGTTTTTAGCCTGTCACGTTCCACCGGTATTTTTTTATTAAATGGTTATATCACAATATTCATCGAAGGTGATATCTGAATGTTTGAAGAGTCTGCCATGAAGTGAATTTTTGTTTTTAAATATTTTATTCTACGATAGGACACATTGGATTATATTACTGTTTTTTGAATCAGAAGTGTCTTTAATATTTTTACTGGTGTTTGAGTCTGTTGTGAAATCAGTGAGTGGTGGCTATATAAAAAGAGGTCCATAGTGGAGCATATCCGGTCAAGGTAGTAATTACTTATCAACATAGGACATATTGGGCACAGCTGACCCAATGTGTCTAGTAATTTTGTTATGAAAACGTCTCAAGATAGTTTTATTCAACTGTCAATATCACACTGGAGGTGATATATCTGTATATGCATGTTTGGTCCATCTGCAGTGAGGTGAATTTCTGGTGTTTAATACTTTGGCTGCTTCAACACGACAAATTGGGTCAGATTACCTATTTTTACTGGTGCTGGAGTCCGCTGTGAGATGTGGCTATCTGATAAAAAATCTATAGTGGAACAGATCTGGTCAGAATAGCAATTACTCGTCAAAAAAGACAGATTGGGACAAGCCGCGGTATTGACCCAATGTGTCCACTTTTGTTTTTTAGCCTGTCCATGTTTACAGGTCTTTTATTAAAAGGTTAATATTACGATATTACATCGGAGATGATGTCTGAATGTTTGGATGGTCTGGAATGATTTTTTTTTAAATATTTCATTCTACGATGGGACATAATGGGTGAGATGGTTTGTTTTTGACAAAAAGTGTATTTTTGTGGTAAAGACATATAAAAAAGGTAAAAAGAATAGTCTACTGGTGCTTGGGTTCGTTGTGAAATGAGTGAGGAGTTGCTATGTAATAAAAGGTCTATAGTTGAGCATATATCCGGTCAAATTATAGATAACCCGTCGAAATAGGACAGATTGGACCCAGTTGTTGTGTTGACCTAATGTGTCCACCTTTGTTTTGTTGAGCAAGACCACATATCAAGATTTTTTTTCCAATGACAATATTACAGTGAAGGTGATATCCGAATGTTTGAATAATCTGCAGTGAGGTGAATCGTTTTTTCTTACTTTGGCTTCAATATTTACTCGATAGGACACATTGGGTTAGATTACTTTTTTTATCAGAAGTGTCTTTTGGGGTGATAACATATAAAAAGACACACCCAGCAAAAGCAAACATTTGTATTACATTTGTACAATGTTGGACCAACGTCGAAGACGTTGGGCTGACGTTGTACAAATGGTAATATAACTTAGAACTATAACTTGTTTCACATAACTGGAATGCACATTAAACTTCACATACAGGTTAATCATGACTAAAGCTTGACTAATTGCACATTTGACCTTTCTGTAACCCCTTTGACCTTGACTTTTTTCCGATCGACAATTATTCTCGTTAACGCGATTTACTCAACATTTTTTTATGTTTCGCTCCAAAATTTATATCATATATCCAGTTCACTAATAGCTCGGATGAGTTCAAAATTTGGCAAGATTCGGACAGAAACTAGATAATGGCGGCCAAAATGGCCGATTATCGGTCACTATTTTTTTAATATGTGTAATATCTGGAAAACCGGACCAAATAGCTAGACCATTACTATAGAACAAAATGTGCAGTTCTAGGTAGAGATATACCATGAAAATTTAAACATGAGAAAATTCAAAATGGCCGACCTGCGGCCACTTCCAATCATCAACTTTTCTCGTTAACGCGATTCACTCAACATTTTTTTATGTTTCGCTCCAAAATTCATACCATATATCCACTTACCTAATAGCTCGGATGAGCTCGAAATTGGGCAAGATTCGGACAGAAACTAGGTCATAGCGGCCAAAATGGCCGATTATCGGTAATTATTTTTCTAATATGTGTAATATCTGGAAAATCGGACCTGATAGCTAGACTATTACTATAGAACAAAATGTGCAGTTTCAGGTAGGGATATACCATGAAAAAATAAAACTTGATCAAATTCAAAAATGGCCGACGTGTGGCCACTCTCGTTAGACAAATTTCTCGTTAACGAGATTCACACATTTTTTAATGTATCGCTCCAAAATGTATACCATTCCACTAATAGCTTGAATGAGTTCAAAATTGGGCAAGATTCGGACAGAAACTAGGTCATGGCGGCCAAAATGGCTAATTATCGGTCATTATTTTTTTAATATGCGTAATATCTGGAAAACCGGACCAGATAGCTAGCCCAGTACCATTAAACAAAATGTGAAGTTTCAGGTAGGGATATACCATAAAAATTAAACTTGATCAAATTCAAAATGGCCGACAGACAATTTTAATAATGGCGGCGGACTATTGTCGAGTGCTTTTGTTTCAAATGATTTTCACTTTTAAACGATGATTAGAGGCTGAGGCCTATTTCCGTCGCCGACGGGCCTTGTTTTTTCTTACTTTGGCTACACTATTTACTCGATGGAACACATTGAGTTAGAATACTGTTTTTTTTTATCAGGAGTGTCTTCTGAGGTAATGAGATAAAAGAGGCAAATCATATTTTTAATGGTGTTTCGGCTCGTTGTGACATGAGTGAGTAGTGACTATATAATATGAGGACCATACTGAAGCATATCCAGTCAAAGTAGCAATCACTTTTCAACATAGGACAAATTGGGCACCGTTGACCAATGTATCTAGTAATTTTGTCTCAACATGAAAATGTCTCAAGATAGTTTTACTCAACTTTTAATATCACACTGGAGGTGATATATCTGTATATGTATGTCTGGTCAGTCTGCAGTGAGGTGAATTTCTGGTGTTTAATACTTTGGCTTCAACAGGACAAAATGGGTCAGATTACCTATTTTCCTGGTGTTGGGGTCCGCTGTGAGGTTTGGTTATCTGATAAAAGATCTATAGTGGAACAGATCTGGTCAAAATAGCAATTACTCATCAAAAAAGGACTGATTGGGCCAAGTTGCGGTATTGACCCAATGTGTCCACTTTTGTTTTTAGCCTGTCCACGTTTCAAGGGTTTTTTTTATTGAAAAAGTTAATATTACAATATTACATCGCGGTGATATCTGAATGTTTGATCTACATATTATGGATGTCTGGTATGTCTGCAGTGTGGTGAATTTCTAGTCTTTATACTTTGGCTACAACAGGAAAAATTGGGTCAAATTACCTTTTTTTGACGACGAGGAAAGTTTTCTTGTGGTAATGACATAACAAAATAAACATACAGTACTGATTTCACAAAATGGGACAGATTTTTCATCAGTGGCTGGCCTGCGTTAACGCTGGCCAGCCCGTCATTAGCCCGGGCGCAAGCCGGGCGAGACAGGCGCAGAATTGGTTGCGCCCAGCGCATGAAATGGGCTCGAGCCCCCACACGGTTCGGGCCAGGAAAATATACCCGCCCAAATCCTACTTGGGCTTGCACCCAGTATACTGTGTGGCGGCTGACATGGATGCTGTGAACCATGTGTCATCTCGCCGGGCTGGCCAGGCTCGCTCTGGGCAAGACAGGGCGCGCTCAGCTTGACCACATTCAGCATCATCTGAACAGCTCTGAGTTGACCTAAACGTGCAATAATTGAGTGTCCGTACGCGTATACATCTAGACCTGTTGCAGTCCTCATTTATTTCTGCTTAGCCATTTAGCATTTAGCCTTTAGCATTTAGACATTATCTTTAGTATCGGAAAAGCAGTTCAGTGTATAAATTCAGAAAATGGGTGGTTTTATGAAGCTACGGTCACTGGAATAGACTTAACTGAAGATGAATAAGCAGGCACCTGTAAAGTCAGGCTCGCCCGGCGCACCGGTCGAGCTTGAAACTGGGCCAGACGAGAAGCGCGCCTGACTAACACATACAGGCGTTGACTCAATTCGCCGAGGCTCTAGATTGGCTTGAGCCCCGGCGATATGAGCGCGGCTCCAGTTATATGAACTTATACCAAAACGCACATTGCGGCCCGGCTAAAGGATTTTATAATTTTGGGCGCATACATGCGAGCCCCAAATGGGGTGGGGAGAGAACATGGGGCTAGCCCAGGGCTAGCCTGCGTTAGCCGGGGCTAGCCCCACTGAAAAAGCTTGTCCCATTTTGCTAAATCAGTACTGTAGGTGGGCCCTAATAATTTTTACTGGTGCTGGGGTCCGCTGTGAGGTGTGTTTATCTTATAAAAGATCAATAATCTGGTCTAAATAGCTATTATTCATAAAAAAACAGATTGGGCCCAGTGGCGGTATTGATCCGATGTGTCCACTTTTGTTTTCTAGCATATCCACGTTACATCGGAGGTGATATCTGAATGTTCGCAGAGTCCGCAATGACTTGAATTTTCGTTTTTTTAATAGGCCTATGTCATTCTACAATGGGACAGATTGGGTGAGATTGCCTGTTTTTTTACCAGAAATGTCTTTTTGTGGTAAAGACTTCTAAAACAAGTAAAATATTACTGGAGCATGGGTCCGTTGTGAAAATAAGTGAGTGGCTATATAATAATAAGTCCATAATGTAACATATCCAGTCAAAGTATAAATAACTCTTCGAAATACGCAAGATAAGGCTCAGTGGTGGTGTTGAATGTGTCCCCTTTTGTTTTGTTGAGCAAGATTACGTACCTATACACTTTTTTCAAATATCAATATTACAATATTACATTGACGGTGATATCCGAGTGTTTGAAAAATCTGCAGGTGAATTTTCGTTTTTTATTAATGCTTAATAGGACATATTGGGTTACATTATGTTTTTTATCAAAAGTGTTTTTTGAGGTAATGACATAAAAAGGCAAATAATAGTTTTCACTGGTGTTTGGGTCCGTTGTGAAATCAGTGAGTAGTGGCTTTATAATAAGAGGTCCACAGTGGAGCATATCCGGTAAACGTAGCAATTACTTCTCAACATGAAGAGTTGAGGAGGAGGTTCATAGACTTGTAAAAGTAACAATTAGTTCATAAATAATCAAAATAGGACAGATTGGGCACAGTTGACCCAATGTGTCTAGTGCGTTTGTCTTAACATTACAACGTCTGAAGAGTGGAGGAGGAGGTTCATAGACTTGTAAAAGTAACAATTAGTTCAAAAATAATCAAATTAGGACAGATTGGGCACAGCTGACCCAATGTGTCTGGTGCTTTTGTCTTAACATGACAACGTCTGAAGAGTGGAGGTTCATAGACTAGTGAAAGTAACAATTAGTTCATAAATAATCAAAATAGGACAGATTGGGCACGGTTGACCCAATGTGTCTATTGCTTTAGTCGTATCATAACAACGTCTGAAGAGTGGAGGAGGAAGTTCATAGACTAGTGAAAGTAACAATTAGTTAAAAAATAATCAAAATAGGACAGATTGGGCACAGCTGACCCAATGTGTCTGGTGCTTTTGTCTTAACATGACAACGTCTGAAGAGTTGAGGAGGAGGTTCATAGACTAGTGAAAGTAACAATTAGTTCATAAATAATCAAAATAGGACAGATTGGGCACAGTTGACCCAATGTGTCTGGTGCTTTTGTCTTAACATGACAACGTCTGAAGAGTTGAGGAGGAGGTTCATAGACTAGTGAAAGTAACAATTAGTTCATAAATAATCAAAATAGGACAGATTGGGCACGGTTGACCCAATGTGTCTAGTGCTCATGACAACGTCTGAAGAGTGGAGGAGGAGGTTTATAGACTAGTGAAAGTAACAATTCGTTCAAAAATAATCAAAATAGTACAGATTGGGCACAGTTGACCCAATGTGTCTAGTGCGTTTGTCTTAATATGACAACGTCTGAATAGTAAAGGAGTTGGTTCATAGACTAGTAAAAGTAACAATTAGTTCAAAAAAATTCAAAATAGTACAGATTGGGCACAGTTGACCCAATGTGTCTAGTATTTTTGTCTTAGCATGACAACGTCTGAAGAGTGGAGGAGGAGGTTCATAGACTAGTGAAAGTAACAGTTAGTTCAAAAATATTCAAAATAGGATAGATTGGGCACAGTTGACCCAATGTGTCTAGTGCTTTTGTCTTAACATGACAGCGTCTGAAGAGTGGAGGAGGAGGTTTGGTGAAAAGTGTCTTTTTGTGGTAATGACATAACAAAACAGGCAAAAGTGATAATTTTACTGGTGTTTGGGTCGGCTGTGGTGATCTCATTCATAATAGATCCATATATCTGTTCAAAGTAGCAATTACTCATGAACAAAGGTAAAAAAAACAGATTTAGTCCAGCTGCGGTATTGACCCATTGTGTCCACTTTTTTCCACATTTTAATTTTTTAATACTTTATCTACAATATGGGACAGATTGGACTGGGCAGTCCAGCGTCGCCGAAAAGACGCTTAAAGACAGGAGAGCTATATTGAAATGCATTATTTCTTTTTGTATCGCTAGGATGTACTTAGTACGTCCTAGCGAGTGTGTATATAAAATATTAGGGAAAAGTATTAAATATAACTAGCTTAATTCGATATTTTGATGTCCGTCAAAGACCGCTATAAATTGCAAGAGGGACCTATTCTCAATGGGCAAACCAGCGTCCTCCAAAAGACGCACACTTAATGACATAATGGTTATTATTATTTATTTTTGTAGCATACCAAAAGACGGTATGATTAAAATTATATAGGCCTACACATACAACGCCTACACTAGTGATCCCCAGTCCTTTAACACATACCAGCGACGGTGGAGGAAAATGCATCAACCCATTAAGTCCTAGGGACAAGACGTGACTATACACGATACTATTATCCGTATTTCATTACGATATTGATAAATCCACGCTGTTCTTACGGTTGGACGGATGAAAACTATTGATTGAAATGACAACAAAACACCTGTTTGGTTTCCAACGTTTATACACATCATTGACATATACACACTTTAATTACATCTAATGGTGGTCAAAATGATGGTGAAGTTACAGGTTGAGGATATATACATGACGCAGGTCTGAACTGTCCATTTCCTAAAGCCCTGCGTTTAGAATTGCAACATGGATAGTACAGTTTGACAGGGGGACAGGGGGGGGGGGGATATATATACATGACACAGGTCTGAATTGTCCATTTCCTAAAAACCTGCGTCGCTCGTATAACTACAGCTAAGGTCCCTATTGTCAAGTGTGAATCTCCTAAGTTGAAAATCTTGTCAGATCCTAACACATATGTCGTCATGTCAGTTGGACCAGCGCAAGAAATTGGTCAGCACTTTACAAAACGGGAAAAGGTATTTTGTCATTGATGGTGGTGCCAGTGGTGGCAATGTGAGATCATAGGCCCACTCTTCAGCAGGAGACGTTCAACAGCTGCGGCATGAAGCATGTCGTATTTGCCTCTGGACACCATGGCCAGCCTCCCCATTGCTGCGCCGTAGAACAGTGTAGCTGAGCTGGCACACTTCTTACAGCCAAAGCGGAGTTATTTCGTCTCATCGCCTCATTTTTTCAACAAGCTTATCATAGGAACACAGCATCTACAAACAGATAATTGAGAACCCATTAAACTAATTCTAAAAGTGTATTACAAGTCAAATGTTTTACCGTTTGAAATATATTCTTTTGTCAAATATGGACAATGTAAAATAAAGGTTCAATTAAGGCTACCCAAATAATTTGGACGGTAATAAGTAAGCCTAACTTCTACCTACCAAATTAAAAATATATGAGGCCACTTCTTAAAATATAATAACGCTACACTTCTAATTCTTTTCCACACAATAAGAATCATAATCAGGGTATTATTGTATCAATTTTGAACGTCCTACCTGTACATTAAGTTATATATTTCACTGCATAAAAAATAAAAACGCTGTACACTTCCAAATTGTTCACACAATAACGAGCATAGAGTTGTAGTTATGCTAATACAGCATTTAATACAAGGTATTCTCACACTCTGTGCTGTGGTCTCAGACGTATTGGTATCATCCCATATCGCACTTTAGCTGTAGATTGTGCACAATGTAGGGTAGTCCGGTATATGTTTGACTTTATCCTGTGAAAAAATACAAGCGATGTTCATTTTCCGTGCGATATGTGAAAATACAGCTCATGTTCAATGGATAAGGTGTTCGCCTAAAGGCTCACACCTTATTCATTTTACGAATGCTGTATTTTCCCACATCGCACTCAAATGAACACTGTTTGCATATCTTATTTGAACGTCCTACCTATACATAAGGTTATATATTTTAGTCGGTTTCGACATGGTAACTCGGTTTCGTCGGGTTTCGGTCGGTCTCGATATAAAGCACGACCCGTAAAATCACACCAAAAAACCCTATTATCGCCACACCCACGCGCGGCCACGGCCCTGACTGGTGATGGACGAGATGATGTGGCATAGATTTGACATCAATGTTCTTTTATAATTATAAAATAATGAAGGACAAATCATAGTGTAGGATAGTCTACATGTTATATCAGAGAACGCAATCAGTCATGACAAACAGACAACATGACATGACATGTGTCGCTGTTTACAAACATTCAGTCGGAAGAATAACCGTTGCAGTGCACACGAATAAAGCATAGTTTAACCCAAAAAAGACAGATTGGGCCACTGGACAGATCAGGCCTTCACACCATTATAGCCGCCACGCCTACAATAGTGATCCCCAGACCCTACACATACCAGCGACGGTGGAGGAGAATGCAGCAACGCATTAAGTCCTAGGTTCAAGACGTGACTATACACGAAACTATTATCCGTATTCCATTACGATATTGATAAATACATGCCGTTCTTACGGTTGGACGGATGAAAACTATTGATTGAAATGACGAAAAAACACCTGTTTGGTTTCCAACGTTTATACACATCATTGTCATACACACTTTAATTACATCTAATGGTTGTCAAAATGATGGTGAAGTTACAGGTTGAGGATATATACATGACGCAGGTCTGAACTGTGTCTAAGAGTTGCAACATGGATAGTACAGTGTGACAGGGGGGGGGGGATATATATACATGACACAGGTCTTAATTGTCCATTTCCTAAAAACCTGCGTCGCTCGTATAACTACAGCTAAGGTCCCTATTGTCAAGTGTGAATCTCCCAAGTTGAAAATCTTGTCAGATCCTAACACTATGTCGTCATGTCAGTTGGACCAGCGCAAGAAATTGGTCAGCACTTCACAAAACCAGTGGTGGCAATGTGAGATCTAGGCCTACGTCTCCAGCAGGAGACGTTCAACAGCTGCGGGATGTCGTATTTGCCTCTAGACACCATGGCCAGCCTCCCCATTGCTGCGCCGTAGAACAGTGTAGCTGAGCTGGCACACTTCTTACAGCCAAAGCTTATTTCGTCTCATCGCCTCATTTTTTCAACAAGCTTATCATAGGAACACAGCATCTACAAGCAGATAATTGAGAACCCATTAAACTAATTCTAAAAGTGTATTACAAGTCAAATGTTTTAACGTTTGAAATATATTCTTTTGTCAAATATGGACAATGTAAAATAAAGGTTCAATTAAGGCTACCTAAATAATTGGACGGTAATAAGTAAGCCTAACTTCTACCTACCAAATTAAAAATATATGAGGCCACTTCTTAAAATATAATAACGCTACACTTCTAATTCTTTTCCACACAATCAGAATCATAATCAGGGTATTATTGTATCAATTTTGAACGTCCTACCTGTACATTAAGTTATATATTTTACTGCATAAAAAATAAAAACGCTGTACACTTCCAAATTGTTCACACATTAACGAGCATAGCCATAGGGTTGTAGTTATGCTAATACAGCATTTAATACAAGGTATTCTCACACTCTGTGCTGTGGTCTCAGACGTATTGGTATCATCCCATATCGCACTTTAGCTGTAGATTGTGCACAATGTAGGGTAGTCCGGTATATGTTTGACTTTATCCTGTGAAAAAATACAAGCGATGTTCATTTCCCGTGCGATATGTGAAAATACAGCTCATGTTCAATGGATAAGGTGTTCGCCTAAAGGCTCACACCTTATTCATTTTACGAATGCTGTATTTTCCCACATCGCACTCAAATGAACACTGTTTGCATATCTTATTTGAACGTCCTACCTATACATAAGGTTATATATTTTAGTCGGTTTCGACATGGTAACTCGGTTTCGTCGGGTTTCGGTCGGTCTCGATATAAAGCACGACCCGTAAAATCACACCAAAAAACCCTATTATCGCCACACCCACGCGCGGCCACGGCCCTGACTGGTGATGGACGAGATGATGTGGCATAGATTTGACATCAATGTTCTTTTATAATTATAAAATAATGAAGGACAAATCATAGTGTAGGATAGTCTACATGTTATATCAGAGAACGCAATCAGTCATGACAAACAGACAACATGACATGACATGTGTCGCTGTTTACAAACATTCAGTCGGAAGAATAACCGTTGCAGTGCACACGAATAAAGCATAGTTTAACCCAAAAAAGACAGATTGGGCCACTGGACAGATCAGGCCTTCACACCATTATAGCCGCCACGCCTACAATAGTGATCCCCAGACCCTACACATACCAGCGACGGTGGAGGAGAATGCAGCAACGCATTAAGTCCTAGGTTCAAGACGTGACTATACACGAAACTATTATCCGTATTCCATTACGATATTGATAAATACACGCCGTTCTTACGGTTGGACGGATGAAAACTATTGATTGAAATGACGAAAAAACACCTGTTTGGTTTCCAACGTTTATACACATCATTGTCATACACACTTTAATTACATCTAATGGTTGTCAAAATGATGGTGAAGTTACAGGTTGAGGATATATACATGACGCAGGTCTGAACTGTGTCTAAGAGTTGCAACATGGATAGTACAGTGTGACAGGGGGGGGGGGGATATATATACATGACACAGGTCTTAATTGTCCATTTCCTAAAAACCTGCGTCGCTCGTATAACTACAGCTAAGGTCCCTATTGTCAAGTGTGAATCTCCCAAGTTGAAAATCTTGTCAGATCATAACACTATGTCGTCATGTCAGTTGGACCAGCGCAAGAAATTGGTCAGCACTTCACAAAAACAATGGTGGCAATGTGAGATCTAGGCCTACGTCTCCAGCAGGAGACGTTCAACAGCTGCGGGATGTCGTATTTGCCTCTAGACACCATGGCCAGCCTCCCCATTGCTGCGCCGTAGAACAGTGTAGCTGAGCTGGCACACTTCTTACAGCCAAAGCTTATTTCGTCTCATCGCCTCATTTTTTCAACAAGCTTATCATAGGAACACAGCATCTACAAGCAGATAATTGAGAACCCATTAAACTAATTCTAAAAGTGTATTACAAGTCAAATGTTCTGACGTTTGAAATATTTACATTCTTTTGTCAAATATGGACAATGAAAAATGGACGGTAATAAGTAAGCTTAACTTCTACTTACCAAATTAAAATTAATATATGAGGCCACTTCTTAAAATATATTAACGCCACACTTCTAATTCTTTTCCACACAATAAGAAACATAATCAGGGTATTATTGTATCAATTTTGAACGTCCTACCTGTACATTAAGTTATATATTTCACTTGGTTTCGGGGCGGTTTTAAGTATGAATTAGCCTACTGCTACCTATACCAAATTAAAAACATATAAGAAGGACACTGCATTTAAGAATAATAACGCTACACTTCCAAATTGTTCACACAATAACGAGCATAGAGTTGTAGTTATGCTAATACAGCATTTAATACAAGGTATTCTCACACTCTGTGCTGTGGTCTCAGAAGTATTGGTATCATCTCATATCGCACTTTAGCTGTAGATTGAGCACAATGTAGGGTAGTCCGGTATATGTTTGACTTTGAAGCGATGTTCATTTTCCGTGCGATATGTGAAAATACAGCTCATGTTCAATGGATAAGGTGTTTGCCTGAAGGCTCACACCTTATTTATTGAACGAATGCTGTATTTTCCCACATCGCACTCAAATGAACACTGTTTGCATATCTTATCTGAACGTCCTACCTATACATTACATTATATATATTTTAGTCGGTTTCGACATGGTAACTCGGTTTTGTCGGGTTTCGGTCGGTCTCGATATAAAGCACGACCCGTAAAATCACACCAAAAACTCCTATTATTGCCAGACCCACGCGCGGCCACGGCCCTGACTGGTGATGGACGAGATGATGTTGCATAGATTTGACATACATGTTCTTTTATAATTATAAAATAATGCATGAACTACAAATCATAGTGTAGGATAGTCTAGATGTTATATCAGAGAACGCAATCAGTCATGACAATCAAACAACATGACATGTGTCTCTGTTTACAAACATTCAGTTGAAAGAATTACCGTTGCAGTGCACACGAATAAAACATAGTTTAAACCAAAAAAGACAGATTGGGCCACTGGACAGATCAGGCCTTCACACCCTGCTTGTCGCTCTTGTGCGCGACATAGCGACAAATGGCCAGCCCTGTTAGACAAGTCCATACCGATTCACAAACAAGTTTCAACATGTTTTTTCATGTAGAGTGGTCTGTGATGAGTCATCACAAGAGCAGGGGGACCCTAGGGGTGGTGGGGAGAGGTGAGTCATTTTATTAGCCCGCCTTTTAATTTTAATTAAAAACGGTGGGCTATTGCAATTGAAGTTCGGCGTCGTCGGCGTCGGCGTCGGCGTCGGCGTTAACATTTACTTGTGGGCGCGATAACTTGAAAAGTTTTTCATGTTTCCTTCCCAAATTTGTTTTGCATGTTACTAATGACCACTTCTCGGACAAGTTCAATAATGGCTGAAAAAAAATTCAAAATGGCCGACTTATTGCGATTTTTCACCTTTTACGTCAATAATTTGACCTTGTGGGCGCGATAACTTGAAAAGTTTTTCACGTATCCTTTTCAAATTTGTTATGCATGTTACTAATGACCAGTTCTCGGACAAGTTCAATAATTTTTCACATTTTACGTCAATAATTTGACCTTGTGGGCGCGATAAGTTGAAAAGTTTTTCACATATCCTCTTCAAATTGGTTATGCATGTTACTAATACGTAGTTCTTGGACAAGTTCAATAATGGCCGAAAAAAAAAAATGGCCGATTTATTGCGATTTTTCACATTCTACGTCAATAATTTGACCTTGTGGGCGCGAAAACTTGAAAAGTTTTTCACATATCCTCTTCAAATTGGTTATGCATATTACTAATAAGTAGTTCTTGGAGAAGTTCAAGAATGGCCGAGAACAAAAAAAAAAATGGCCGATTTATTGCAATTTTTCTCATTTTACGTCAATAATTTGACCCTGTTTGCGCGATAACTTGAAAAGTTTTCCACATATTCTCTTCAAATTTGTTATGTATGTTACTTATAAGTAGTTCTTGGACAAGTTCAATAATGGCTAAAAAAAAAAAAAAGGCAGATTTATTGTGATTTTTCTCATTTTACGTCAATAATTTGACCTTGTGGGCGCGATAACTTGAAAAGTTTTTCACATATCCTCTTCAAATTTGTTATGCATGTTACTAATAAGTACTTCTTGGACAAGTTCAATAATGGCTGAAAAAAAATTTAAAATGGCCGATTTATTGCGATTTTTCTCATTTTACGTCAATAATTTGACCTTGTAGGCGCGATAACTTCAACATTTTCACATCCTCTTCAAGTTTGTCATGCATGTTACTAATAAGCAGTTCTTGGACAAGCTCAATAATGGCCGGTAAAAAAATCAAAATGGTCGACTTATTTTGCGATTTTTTTCACATTTATTTTACGTCCATAATTTGACCTTGTGGGCGCGATAACTTGAAAAGCGGCTGGTTTCTTCAACGCATTGGCTTGAGTGAAGCTTACAAATGAAGACACTTTTGGAAATTCATCTCTCCCATCTCATGGTAAGTTACATTTTCACTAAATGTTATGTAATATCTTTTAATTGAATAACTTTAATACAATTGCATATTTATTTGGTGCTTGTAGTGTATCCTAGTTATGTGAGGTATTTCAGATAATTATTTTTCATCATTAATTTATTATCCTTCTTAAGCTATCGGCTTTTTTTTTAAATAAACACAATAAAGATATATTTCGGAGTGTGTCGCACTCACATGACTTGGACATTACAGTTGATAGCCCGTCCTCGTCGGAGCACCGGGCAACATGGACAACGAACTTAAAGCTTGCATATGTTGAACAACAATAAGCAGCTATCATTTATATCTTTGGATCAGTTAATTAATACACTTAAACCTCCCCAAAAATACTTCACATTTGAAATGATGTTCGTTTTCCAAGGCAGAGCTATCCTTCTCTAACGTTTGGAAATTTCTTTCTTTTTAGATCCTGCAGCAGTAGCTATTTCAGCCAATGATCCGTGACCAATTTTCTACAGATCATGCATAAGGTTTTTTGAATATATGGATGGCCACACTTTATCTTATTTTCATTAATTTTTTTCCAAATCATCATATATAAATAAAAGCTGAAATCTATATCAATAAATCAGACAGCAAGATATCATACTTAATCTTAGTTTACTTTTTCAGGTACGTCTCAGGGGAAACTTAGTTAAGGTAAAAGGTAACCTTTATTATCTATACACAAGGCCGTAGGAAGGAAATTTCAAGTGGTCCGGTCCTCGGCGGCCCGGATGACCCCGGACAGGAGGGGGGTCTGGGTTCCCCCCACAGGAATTTTTTTAATATCCCCTTGCTTCAGATGCCATCTGAGCGATTTTCTCAACACAAAATACTTTCAGAGTGAGTCATGTAACAGCATATAATTCAGTGCTCAATTTTGAGGCGTGTCACGCTGGCCTCAACACCCAGCATGTCCTGCTTGCACGCTGGCTTGTCAGCGGCCCCAACATAGTTTAATTTAAAGCAGCCCCTTGGGATAACATCAATTTTCGTTTTTAGTTTTGTAATGAAGTAGTGTATCCCCAAGATCATGATTTTATTTTTTTCAGGATTTTTAGATTTTAAAAAGTATTTTTTATCAACATTTCTACGAAACCGCTTAAAACCCACTTGCACTTGCTAAAGGACGGTTAAATGTTCCTACAGCATTGGGCCACATGGTGATGCCGTCGGCCCAGCGTTGGGTAGACAATCAGTGTTACAGGTGTATCACCTCATGTCTTGGCAGGTGTATGACCTCATGTCCTGGCTACAAGACACCAATCAGACACCAATTAGGGGCGATTGCTTTGATCTCCCCGTCCAAGACGTGGGAATATGTGGTTTAAAGTGCTGTATATTGCTGACTTGTTTTGTTTACATGGCAATATACGACCTGGAAATTTAACTATTTGACTCTCTTTCGGTGCTTTTAAATAGTTTTTTTTACTTTTTTGTATTCTTAGTTAAGATCAGTAGGCTGTATAGCTTCACATTTTTTGTGACAAAATTGAAAATGTCTCATCCCAAGGGGTCCCTTTAAATAGCCAAGCTATACAGCCGCAGACTATATATAATACTTGGAAGGTACATGTGTAGGCCCACACCAACCAGCAACCACGGGACAATAACCCAATAGAGGTGCAATGTTGGCCCACCGGCAACGACACTGGTACAACATTGAGCCAGCATTGTATTATAACTCAATGCTGATTTACCGGCGAGGTCCAATGTGACATTCCAGCAAACAATGCTGTTTCGATGTTGGACAACCGTCTTCGACGCTGGACCAACATTGATACAACATTGGGTGAATGCATCGTGCCGTCGCGAATGCTACAAATGGCACAGCTAAGATTTTGAGGACTGTTTTAAAGAAGGTCGCGCCGTTGATTTTGTGACACTAACGTTAATTAATTAGGGGGCCTGCACAAACCGAAATAAAACATGTTATAGGGACTAAGCCTAACAGTCTCGAAGTCGTTTAACACATAAAATACTCTTCTGCCACAGACCCTTACTGACCAACTACGGTTGATGCTCAATGAAGATGACCCTCAGCCCGAGCACTATGACCCAACGCCTGCTGTCAATATCTGGCTTGCTAGCACTGTAAAGCCACGCAGGCCACATGCCAGGCCACATGCCAAGAAATATAAGAAAATTGCTCAACTGGCCAACTCTGACAATTTTGAGTCTGACAGCACTGACAGCACTAATCAGTAGGGAGATCGAATGATCAGTCACTCAATGATCTTGTACACATAAACACACGGGATACCATTAATTTAGATATTTCGATGACCTACCTTAATGCCACGTTATCGTGGATAGGGGGCCTACTTGTACACGAGGTTTTCCTCGGAAAATATTGTATAGCTCAAAAAATGAGACCATCTGGCATGTAATACAATTCGGGGCTAAAAACAAAATTTAATTTAACCTGTTTGCTAGAGGCACGTCGTAATTACAAATTTACTAATGTCAAATGGTCTAATTATTGAACTATGCCTATATAATGATTTTTAATGAAAATTTCACGGTAGTCGCCGCATGATTCGAAAATAGTCCTTGCAAAATTTCATGAAAATCTGTTGAGAATTGACTGAGAAATCGGCGAAAAACATGCGATACAAGTTAATGACGGCGGGTAGGCTAAAGTATAGGTAAGAATCAGGGTAAGAATGGTCTCAAAATCTCGTGAAAATCGCTTGAGAATTGAATGAGTACACCCAAAAAGCTAACTTTCATTTTGGACCAGCCTCCACCATGTCAATACCGGCACAGTCGACAGACTGCACAGCAACGACGAGACATCGACCTAATGTTGGGCCAGCGTCGCAGACATTGGTCCAACATTGAACCGGTGTCTCGTGTTCGCTGGGGACACCTACACATTGACCAGGTAGGCCTCCATCCAAGTAGCCCACAGATGGGCTTGATATCACAATTATTATTATTATTATTATTATTATTATTATTATTATTATTATTATTAGGCCTCTTATTATTATTATTATTATTATTATTATTATTATTATTATTATCATTATTATTATTATTATTATTATTATTATTATTATTATTATTATTATTATTATTATTATTAT
The DNA here is from genome assembly GCA_964017125.1 of Flabesymbios commensalis. Classification (NCBI taxonomy): domain Eukaryota; kingdom Metazoa; phylum Annelida; class Polychaeta; order Terebellida; family Flabelligeridae; genus Flabesymbios; species Flabesymbios commensalis. Next base: position 105,252,008 of record OZ024904.1, on the reverse strand, counting down.
TATTATTATTATTATTATTATTATTATTATTATTATTATTATTATTATTATTATTATTATTATTATTATTATTATTATTATTATTATTATTATTATTATTATTATTATTATTATTATTATTATTATTATTATTATTATTATTATAGGCCTAAAAGACATTGTTATCCCCTTACCATCTCCAGACTTCAATTGGAATGCAAGTATAAGAACCTGAAGTAAAACAGAAGTTAAACAGACAATGTTGAGCTACACGTAGCCTACAATGTTATAAAATAATAATAATGACAGACTGAGAGACGCTGCTGCACGTGTGCTACTTTATTTCCTGTATGTCCTGTGATGTGTGTGAGGGTTATAAAGTGGGGAGATTATAGGACGTCCCGTATCCCGGGCCCGGGATGCAATACATAGGGCCTACACACTACACAAGTCATAAATAGGCTTACGATCCATTATCAATGTACACAGGGCTATATCAGGACCCAGGCCCAACAGAGGCCTATACACTTTTAAAACCAGCGGGTATGATTACCCAGCAAACACGACACGTTGGAAGAACGATGTATTCATGTTGCCCCAACGTCTGCGACGCTGGCCCAACATTAAAACATCATTGTTTCAATGTGTCGTGTTTGCTTGGTAGTTGCAATAAAAGTTTGGTGTGTGAAAAAGTGGTCCGGCCATGGCCGCTATGGCCGGTACGGCTCCTACGGCCTTGATACAGATTTTGCACATATGCACGAAAACATGGGCAAACAAGCTATATGCATGTCACTAACTTCACTGCTTTCAATGTTTTCATTTAGTAACATAGTGTTTGTGATCCTAATGTCTTGTCTACAAGCTACTGTTACATGACTTGCATGATTTATCACAGTCATGTACTCTTCTGATCCCTCCTTGTGTGATACTCCTTTCTGCTAGGGTGCACATGTCACTAACTTCACTGCTTTCAATATTTTATTTAATAATATGGTGTTTGTGATCCTAATGTTTTGCCTACAAACTAGAATTACTTGACTTGCATGATATCACATGTACTCTTGTGATTCCCCCTTGTGTGATATACTCCTTTCTGCCACACAAACCTACACACAACTCTTTGCTTTTTTATTCAATGTACAATGTACCCTAAGCATGCCTCAGAGAGATTGATGTGATTATTTGACCTGCTGTATTACTCGCAATTATAATTAAGTCTGCACTCCCCATGTTTACTATCTATCTATGCCTTCTATTTACATTTCAGTTAACAAGAGGCAGCTGGATCTAAATATTTTCTCCTGGAAAGATATTACTTTCAATTATGCTATGTGCCCACATGCCTTGAATTTCGGTGAGGCCAAATTGTACAATTTAACAATAAAAAAATTGAATGCATTTTCAGGTCATTTAAACTGAAAAAAATGAATGCAAGTCCAGCTACAGTTTCCACGACTGAAGCTGATAAAATGAATGCAGACAAAGCGTTGACAACTGGAGCTACAGTTTCCACGACCGAAGCTGATAAAATGAATGCAGACAAAGCGTTGACAACTGCAGCTACAGTTTCCACGACCGAAGCTGCATCAGCTTCACCTGAAGATAGTGATATGGACTCAACTCCAAAAAAAAATGAATCCCTACTGGCAGGAAGTCAGGAAAAAGACTTGGTTTTTTCCCAAAAAAATTCAAACCGAATGACACAGACAAGCTAGAGAATAATGTTCAAAGCTTGACCAAACTGTATGATACTTTTGTGTCATCTGCATGTGAGCTCTTAGAAGGCACTAGGCCTGAGATTTCTGCTGCAAGGCGCCTTTTGCAGAGAGGCAGGAATCAGCTGCTGATTAAACAAACCCAGCTGTTAACTGAGTGTTCTCGGTTGAATAGAAAAATAGATTCACAACAGCAAGCTGTTCTATTTTAAGTCAGTCAAACCTTGAACTAAAATCTAATAACCAAATAATGAGTGAGGCTTTTGGTTGTGGGGAGCCCCATGAAGGCGATGCACAAGACAAAATTGATTAATAATTAATGATTAATTGCTGTTGTTTATGTAAACTGCATTCCCTGTTTGATTTTAGCTAGAGTATATCTGAAAGAGACATGCATAGATTTTATGTTGTATATTTTTGTGGTCTAAATACATGACCTCACTTTACAAATTATTAATGTGGAGCTGACAGCAGTAATCCCTCTTTGATTTAGGTTAGCAATATATCTGAAAAAGACATGCATAGATTTTATGTATCATTATTGCGGAGCTCACAGCGGTGATCTCTGTTTCATTAAAGTTAGCAGCATATCTGAAAGTATATGTTGTATATTTTTATGGTCAGAATACATGACCTCAATTAAAAATCATTAATATGGAGCTGAAAGCAGTAATCTATGTTGGATTTAAGTTAGCGGTATATCTGAAAGAAACATGCATAGATTGTATGTGTTTATGATCAAAATACATCACCTCTTTTTATGGATCATTAATAATATAGACATTTTATTGTGTTCAGTCCTACTTTATTCACTAGATGTATTTAAAACATATGTACGTATAGGAGATGTATTCATAGCGGATGTTTTTTGTTGCTCAATGCATCTACATGTATATATCTATTCATTCTAATTCATTACTATCATGTGAATGTGTTTTGATTTTTTGATTGACAAAATATAAACACTTTTTTTGAAATAAAAACTGAAACAATTTGTTATTAATAAAGAAAAAATTGTTTCAGGTGCTGACTGTCAACAAGCGTTCTCAACTGGCATACTGTACATTTCATTTCTGCTGCAAGTATACTCAACTGTACATTTCAATTCTGCTTCAAAGTTTGAATAACATCATTTGTCAAAATTACGTGAGTTTTTTTAATACCCACACCCCCTCCCCTCGCATATAAATGGTGCAGTGACGATAAAATAACTTTAAAATAACTGAATTTTTCAATGATATGCTCCATTCTTTTAATTTTGTGTCTATATATAAATGTTTTTATATAAATGTTTTATATATATGTGTTTTTCAGAAAGAACTATGCCTCGTTTAAGTAAAAAGAGTTACGGACAGCGCCAAATTCAAAAAAGGTTTTGTTACAAACGTTTCGAAATTCAACAACTAGTTCTTCCACCTCTCTTCAGGATAGCGAAACTGACACCTTGCATGAAAAAACAAACAATCCATCTGAGAATGTGTGGCATAGTGACAAGGACAACTTTAGAAGCAATAATTCAATACAAAACCGAGACATTTTACATAAAAATAAACTGCAATTTAAAGACATTGAAATTATTCATCAGGAAGATAATGCATCATTTTCTTTTAAACCTGTTACTCTAAAATGGCAGCTTGAAAAGTGCACCCAACTAAATCTCAAATTCTGCAAATCTCACACATCCAAAGCATGCCTCAAAATGGGGAGGCCAAAAACAATATCAAAATTAATAGGTGATGGTAATTGTTTTTTCCGCGCAATAAGCTATGCTCTAACATGCAAGGAAGATTATCATCAACTTTTACGAGCTAAAGTTATCTCACATATGTCATCTATTGAACATTTACTTAAGCCATATTTTCCAAACTCTGATGACACTTTGGAGACATATTTGGTGCACAGCAGAATGGCCTCAAACTGTCAATGGGCCACAATAGTTGAAATTTTTTCTACTGCACATTTATTGATGACTGATATATGGACTTACACTATATGGGATCACCGTATAGGAACATGGACATGGAATAAACATACTGCACTTCATCTAGACCATTGCCTTCAACCTACGGATGTTGCTAATGAGGGAATATACATACAACACACTAATTTAAATCACTATGACTATGTGTCAGAAGTTGAAAATAGTGACAATTGTGAAAATAAAATTCCATCAGTAACAAAAGAGGTGAGACAGACAATCGAAGAAAAAATGCTTATGGCTGAGTTGCAGCACCAGGTTAAAGTACCAAAGCAGCAAAATAAAGATACTAAAGTACCAAAGCAGGAAAATGAAGATACAAAAGTACCAAAGCAGCAAAATAAAGATACAAAAGTACCAAAGCAGCAAAATAAAGATACAAAAGTACCAAAGCAGCAAAATAAAGATACCAAAGTACCAAAGCAGCAAAATAAAGATACAAAAGTACTAAAGCAGCAAAATAAAGATTCTAAAGTACCAAAGCAGCAGAATAAAGATACTAAAATACCAAATACTTCTAGTGTCTGCAGGAAATATATGCAGACATATATGAAACGGAAAAGAGAAAATGATAATTACAGACAAGAAGCAAATAAACATAAGAAGCTGATCAATCAATCTCGACTTACCGAAAAAATACACAAACAAGAAAAGCGTGGAAATGACACTTACAGACAAGAACAAAATCAATCTAAAAAGCTCAACAATTATTCCCGACTTCAAGAAAAAGTACACAAACAAGAAAAGCGTGGAAATGAAAGTTACAGACAAGAACAAAATCAATCTAAAAAGCTCAACACTCAATCCAGACTTAACGAAAAAGTACACAAACAAGACAAGCGTGGAAATGACAGTTACAGACAAGAACAAAATCAATCTAAAAAGCTCAACACTCAATCCAGACTTAACGAAAAAGTACACAAACAAGACAAGCGTGGAAATGACAGTTACAGACAAGAACAAAATCAATCTAAAAAGCTCAACACTCAATCCAGACTTAAAGAAAAAGTACACAAACAAGACAAGCGTGGAAATGAAAGTTACAGACAAGAACAAAATCAATCTAAAAAGCTCAACACTCAATCCAGACTTAAATAAAAAGTACACAAACAAGACAAGCGTGGAAATGACAGTTACAGACAAGAACAAAATCAATCTAAAAAGCTCAACACTCAATCCAGACTTAACGAAAAAGTACACAAACAAGACAAGCGTGGAAATGACAGTTACAGACAAGAACAAAATCAATCTAAAAAGCTCAACACTCAATCCAGACTTAACGAAAAAGTACACAAACAAGACAAGCGACAATCTGAACAATATCGTCATGAAGGGAATGTCAATAAACAAAACATACGTCAATCTGACCGATTTAAGCATAAAGAGAAAGTGCATAAGCAGACTAAGCGTTTGTCTGAAGCAATTAGGGAAAATGAGAAATTGCAGAAACAAGTGAAAAGGCACTCTGATGACTACAGGGAGAAAGAAAAGATTAGAAGGCAAAGCAAGAGAAAGTCCCAGGAATTTAAAAAGCATGAGAAAAAACTGGTTTGTGAAAGAGGTATGTGATGCAACTGACATGGTTGCTATGTTTCATAGAGATATCGAATATGGCCCGGAATGTGTGTGTACATGCTGTGATCAGCTTTGGTATAAGCACAGTGTAACTCCAGCTGGCTTGCTTCAAAGTAAAATCTCAGACGAGCTGCGAAAGGACTGTCTCACAGGTACAATTAGTCATAATAACACAGAATGGATTTGTAACACATGCTCTACATCTTTAAAACAATCTCGCATGCCTTCATGTGCTAAAGCTAATGGCATGGTTTTCCCAATTGTGCCTCCACAACTTCTGTTGAGTCCATTAGAAGAACGACTAGTATCCCCAAGGATACCATTCATGCAACTGCGAGAATTACCCAGAGGTGGTCAGCTTAGTATTACTGGGAATATTGTAAATGTACCTGCGAATATCAATACCACTGTTCAAGTCTGGCCACTGTTCCCATTAAGCTAAAAAGAAAGCTTGCTTTCAAACATCATTACACACTGGAGACTATCAGACCAAATAAAGTCATTGACGGTGTTAAGTGGCTTCTTCAGAATAGTACCCTTTACCAGGATGAAGGAATAACACTTGATGAAGACTGGCTGTCAAAACATAATGCCCATGATCACGATATGTCTGCTTTTGTTTCCTCTTCAAAGGAACTCCATTCAAATGTAGGGAATTTCATATTCTTCATAATACTTACTCATCATTGATAATATGCTTTCATCTATACTATTTCCATAGATATCCATAGTGATACATAATTTGTTAATCATAATGATTTTAAAGTTTGGTTGTTTTCACAAGAACTTCTTTGTCTAAGTAAATATTTGTCCTGTCTATTTTGGCCTCTCCATACTCTTGTGCTAGTTCAATTATTCTGAAATATTTTTGATACACTCAACATAATCTACATGTATTACTGATCAAATACTTTAACCCACATACCACACTCTATCACAGCTGGATATTTCTTAAATTTAATTCAATTGAATAATTATTTCAATTAATTATTTCTTTTAGGAAATACATGGTGAAGTCGAGGAAAACAGTCCCAATGACATATCTGACAACCACATGACAATTGCTCCTAAATCCGATGCAGCTACAAACTCAATGAACATATCAAATACCAATGAAGTGAGTAATATCATAATATTTCGAAATTGACTTCATCTTCTTATTTCTTGCCATTTTATCTATCAACAAAACCTCTTTTTTTTTCATGTGTCAAATATTAAAGAAGTAAGTGAATCATTTTCTGTAAACATGATTTATTTTCAAAGGATTGCAAACAGCAATATTGCCACAAGTTGCTTTCCTACATACAGGCATACATACATACATACATACATGGTCATATATACACGTGATACATACAGAAAAATATTATTAATAATAGCAAATACAATATCAAACCGCAGAAAAAAATACAGAATATGATACAGAATATGATAAGTAAGAATGAGTTAATTAAAGATACAATGAAAAGCAAAAACAAAATTATTACTATGATACTTTAGGTGGAAAAGCGTTTTGAGCTACTTATGTAAGCTTGTAAAAGAGAAAATATATTAAAATTTGTATCTTCAGGAAAATTATCTGAACCGTATAACAAAATATCCAACAATGACTGTTTATTTTGCATTACAGCCGTAGGAAGTAATGCAGTCAGACCCTCTATCAGTGCTTGTCTTTGGGCGGCAAATGCTGGGCAGAAAAAAATATAGTGTCTTACATCTTCTCTAGCATAGTTGCAAGAGTCACATGACATATTGCTGATAAATCCATATTGAAAGCGTTGACTGTTTAGAGCGCTCAGCCCCAATCTCAACCTACAGTGATGAACAGACGCACGAGAAATATAAAAACGGTACAAGTTAGGGTGAAACATGTCAACTTTTTTGTTCATATTAACAATGCAACTTTTAAAAATATAAAATGATGTTGCACCACGAATACCAACAGGCAAATTATTCCAGGCTTTAATAGATGAAGGTACGAATGAATTTCGGGTGCTTGAAAGTTTGGCATATATTACTGGTAAACTATTGTTAGTAGAGTTTCTGGTATTATACCTATTTTCAACTGCCGCTAAAAATATAAAATGATGTTGCACCACGAATACCAACAGGCAAATTATTCCAGGCTTTAATAGATGAAGGTACGAATGAATTTCGGTGCTTGAAAGTTTGGCATATATTACTGGTAAACTATTGTTAGTAGAGTTTCTGGTATTATACCTATTTTCAACTGCCGCTGGTAGAAGAGACTGTAGATATGGAGGACTGTTCTGGTGTGTCATTTTAAACAGCTGTATAAGTTTGTGGTTTAGTCGCCTCGTTCTGAGAGATTGCCAGCCAAGTTCGGCTAGCAACCTATCAGAGCTAGTGTGGCGATATGCTCCAGTGCACACCAGAGCAGCCCTCCTCTGGATAAGTGGATCATATTATCGTGAAGTTTAATTCAACTTCTTATGTCAGCTTTTTTTATGTCATTTTTATCTATAAACAAAACCTTTTTTTTGTCATTTGATAGAAACTTTATATATAGGTCCTTTAAGCTACAAGGCCATTAATGAACTATTACAATATTTTATATCTTAAATTCAATTGTCTTGGTTGACAGTTATACATTCAAACACATCACCTTTTGGTTTTAGATCACCAACACAGTCCTCAGTGATGTACAGGAAGAGACAGATGGCATAGAAGATGGCATAGAAGACTGGCTGTCAAAACATAATGCTCAAGATCTCAATATGTCTGCTATTGTTTGTTCTTCAAAAGAACCCCATTCAAATGTAAGGAGTTTTTTACCTTTCTTCATAATACTTACCCATCATTGATAATATGGTCCTATCTATATTATTTCTATAGTGATGCATAATTTGCTAATCATTTTATTACTATTTTAAAAATTATTTCAAAGATTGGTTGCTGTTATTCTTTTGCAATAATTTTTATGTGCCTGATTTTTTTCTATATATATCGCATTATCTAAGTTAATATTTTGTCCTGTCTATTTTGTCCTCTCCATGCTCTTGTGCTAGTTCAATTATTCTGAAATATTTTTGATACACTCAACATAATCTACATGTATCACTGATCAAAGACTTTAACCCACATATCACACTCTATCACAGCTGGATATTTTTTAAATTTAATTAATTAATTAATTCTCTTAAATAATTATTTCTTTCAGGAAATACATGGTGAAGTCGAAAAAAACAGTCCCAATGACATATCTGACAACCACATGACAATTGCTCCTAAATCCGATGCAGCTACAAACTCAATGAACATATCAAATACCAATGAAGTAAGTAATATCATAATATTTCGAAGTTGTCTTCACCTTCTTATTTTCAGCTTTATTTTTGGCATTTTATCGATCAACAAAACCTTCATTTTTTACATGTAAAATAACTTAACATACATGTATAGCTCAATTACCTTTTTTTCGTTTTAGATCTCCGACACAGTCTTCAGTGATGTATGGGAAGAGGCAGATGATATAGAAAATGTGGCTGTAGGGCATTTGGATACCCTTCTTGATTATGAAAATCCCACTGATGATCATGCCATAAGTGTAGCACCTGGTGAAGGGAACTACCCTATCAGCATATTTATTGATAAACAATAAGAGGTCCTGGCATTTCCTACACTTTATTGTGGACAGGCAAAAGTTTTAGCAAGAAAAATACATGTTTCCTATGCCACAGAATGTAAATCTGAGCTTCGCCGAAAAGATCGAAGAGTAACTTCTCATGTTCCAAACTTATTTTTTAAGGTGAAGAAACTTCAGATGAAACAAATAATTGACAAGTTCAACATCTGCTTGCGAAAAACAAAATTGAAGAAACGCTTTACTGCTAAAGAGCTTAAGTCATCATCAGCGCTAGACACAATTATCAAATTTAATGATGGCTATCGTGTTTTTAAAGAGATTCGTGGCACTCCACCATATTGGGAGAAAGCAAAAAGAGATATATTTGCTATGATTCGACAATTAGGTCTTCCTACATGGTTTGCTTCATTTTCAGCTGCTGAAACAAAATGGGAGCACCTGCTTAAAATTTTAGGTAGAACCGTCCGAGGCAATAATTACACTTCCGATGACCTAAAGAATCTCACCTGGCAAGATAAGACAAGTCTTATAAGGGAGGATCTTGTAACATGTGCCAGGCATTTTGATTATATGGTCCATCATTTCATTAAAGATGTTTTGAAAAGTTCTTTATCACCTGTTGGCAAGCTGGTAGACTATTTCTTTAAAGTAGAGTTTCAGCATAGAGGGTCACCTCACATACACATGCTCATGTGGATAGAAAATGCTCCAACACTAGTTGGAAACACTAATGAAGAAATTGGTAATTTTGTTGACCGTTATGTGACATGTACAAAAGTTGTGAATGATGAGAATTTACAAGAGCTAGTTGAACGTCAAGAGCATAAACATTCAAGAACTTGTAAAAAAAAGAAAAAAAACGCCACATTTTGTAGATTTCACTTTCCTCAGCCACCAATGCGAGATACAGCAATACTAGATCCACTTTCAGGTGAAGGTGACGAAGATGATGAGAGGAAAAAACATGAAAAAAATTATTGTGACATTAAATCATACTTGAATAATATGAATGCAGGAAATAATATTTCATTCGATACTCTTCTAGAAAAACTTGACATCACTGAAGTGGATTATATGAAAGCAATTAGGTCATCATTAACAGACAAAAAACTATTTTTGAAACGAGCACCTTCAGAACTCCGGGTGAATAACTACAACAGTGTTCTTCTTAGAGCATGGAGAGCTAATATGGATCTGCAGTTTATATTAGACCCATTTGCTTGTGCTATGTATATTGTTTCGTATATATCTAAGGCACAGCGTGGAATGAGTAATTTGCTCCACAGGGCCACTAATGAAGCAAGAGAAAATCCCACAGACCTTCCACGTCAAGTCCGTCAAATAGGTAATGCTTTCCTCAACCATGTTGAGATCTCTGCTCAAGAAGCCATATATCTCGTATTGCAAATGCATTTACGTCAGTCTTCACGAACTGTATTATTTGTCAACACATCCCCCCAGAGAACAGAGTTGTATTTCTGAAATCTACAGAAGAAATCGCAAATCTTCCCGATGATTCAACAGATATTGAATCAACAAATCTTATTACTCGCTATTCCAACAGACCAAAGGAACTAGAACATAATTGCCTTGCTGATTTTGCATCTTCTTACTACACTGCAAAGAAAACAAAAGAAAATATAAGAAATGATGACAGTGAAGATGTCGATTTAGATGCAGAGTATCAAGAAAAAAAAGAATTTAACATAAGTTCTGGTTTTGTTTTGAGAAAAAAAAAGACAATCAGTTATACGATACGTCAGATTTCATGCAGAAAAAGATAGAGAAAATCATTTTCGGGAAATTATCATGCTATTTTATCCTTGGAGAGAAGAAGATGCTTTGATGGGAGCATGTGACACATTTGAAGAGAGATATTATCAAATTCTAAATGAAAATAATAATGATATAGAAGTTAAAATGAAGTATTACAATCACCACTCTGTCAGCTTAGAAAATGCAATGGAAGACATTCAAAAACAAGACGATCCCGATGATGCTTGGGATGTAGTAGCACCATGTACTCAAAGTGCAGAAAGGGAAGACATGGATGAAGGTGATCGGCAAGCATCAAGTTCCTTAGCACTCGCTCCTCCTCGTAACATTCAAGCTGATATTGGAGTTGATTTAGGTCTTCCTGTGCTACCTGAGCATCAAGAAGATCTTCTAATTAATTACATTCCTGATGATGATTACTATACTATTCTAAGAACATTAAATGCCAAACAAAGACAATTTTTTCTTCATATTTTACATTAGATCAAAACAAGAGAGGAGCCAATGCATGTCTTTCTCACTGGTGGCGCAGGTGTTGGAAAAACTGTACTTGTCAGAGCAATTCATCAATCCCTCATCCGCTTCTATAATAAGAAACCAGGTGCCAATCCGGATGAAGCCAAGGTACTTCTTGCTGCCCCAACTGGCAAGGCAGCATTTATGATGAAGGGAAATACCATCCATTCATTGCTACATATATTTGCCAATCAAGGCTTTAAGTACAAGCCGCTAACTGCGGATAAACTAAACACACTGCAAGCAAAATTCAGGGAAGCCAAAGTTTTTATCATAGACGAAATATCAATGGTAGGCAATAAATTGTTCAACTACATTAATTTGAGACTGCAACAAATCATGGGATCAAAACATCCCTTTGGTGGTCTCTCAATTCTTGCTATCGGAGATTTTTACCAATTAAAACCTGTGTTTGACGCTTGGATATTCAACCCTCTCTCGAATGATTATGGCCCTTTGGCCACAAACATGTGGCAAGAGTATTTCCAAGTTTTTCAACTGACAGAAATAATGCGTCAGAAAGAAGACAAACTGTTTGCTGAACTTTTAAACAGATTGAGATGTGGAATACATACTGACATTGATATAGAAAAACTAAAAAAATGTAGTCTCAAGCAAAATGATCCACGCTATGATATGTATCAACCTCACATATTCCTTAGCAATGCCAAAGTAGATGATCACAACACACAGATATTTTCTCGTGTTCCTGAGCTTCGTAAGCTTTCAATACTTGCACATGACACTGTTATTGGAGATGTTACGGCAGATGTAAAGGAGAAAATTATACAATCAGTTCCATTTGAATGTAGTAAAACTATGGGATTGGTAAAACATTACAAATGTGCTCTTGGCCTACGAGATGAAATTTCTGTAAATATTGATGTTACAGATGGCTTAGCCAATGGCGCTGTCTGTGTAGTTATGAGTATTCCTCATTCACATAACAAAAAACCATCTTATATTTGGGTCAGATTCACAGAAGCTCAAATTGGGAAACAATTACGTGAAAGTCAAAGACATCTATACAAAAAAGACATTTCTAATGATTGGACACCAATATTTGAGGTAAAACGAACGTTCAGTGTGGGTCGCTACAAGTCTGCACAAGTAATGAGAACACAGTTCCCTCTACGTCCGGCCAGTGCTAAGACTGCTCACAGATGCCAGGGGGATACCATGCAGTCAGCTGTTGTTGATCTTAGCGGAAGACCATTTTATCACGCTCATTATTTTGCACTAAGTAGAGTGACCTCTAAAGACAATCTCTTCATTACAAATCTAAATGAGAACAAAATACTTGTTGATTCCCAGGTGCACAATGAGATGGAATGTTTGGAAAAGGAAGCCCCTGTTGTGCTATGTATGCCACTATTACAAAGAAAAAATAATAGCTATTCCATTTTATTTCATAATGTGCAATCACTTCATTGTCACTTTTCAGATATTGTGGCTGATGACAATCTACTCCATTTGGACCTCTTGATTTTTGTTGAGACTCGTCTTGCTTCACAAGATTCAAATGAACAATTTTCTCTTCCCGGATATAATATACAGAGATTTGATTGGTCGCATTCCAAGACATTCAAAAGACCATCCTATGGTATAGCTGTATAGTCGAAGAAACATGTTGAAATTGTTTCCAATATGAAAATTTACAAACCAGCTGGTACTGTCATTGAAATTATAATCATGACTGTTAAGGATGCAACTTCTAATCTCCCCTCGCTTTCTGTCATTGGACTCTATTCATCACCTCAAACAAAGGTGAAAGAGATAAAAAATGCCATAAAGAGGTGTTGTGAATTAATAAAATACCCAGCAGTTATATTAGGAGATTTTAATTATGATCTCTTGACTAAAACTTCAAACTCTCTTTGGCCTAGTACCCACACACAATGTTTGAAAGAACCAACTACCGATCTCAACACCATGATTGACCATATTTATACTGATATCCCAGAACAATATTATACAGCTGGAGTGTATGAATCATATTTCTCATATCACAAACCAATACACTTTTCACTGGCTTAATCTGTTCTATTAACAATTTCTAAAATAAAAACACACTTCCTACAATTACTGCCTAAAACCCAGGTTGACTGTATGTAGCTGTACTAGGGGGATCGGCGCGCGCAGCTCGGACCAACACCCATTCACGACGCAGCTACTGAAAATTTCAATTTTGAAACAAAATTAAAGTCATCAAGTGAATTTTTTTATAATGAAATAAACTGAATGAAGATGAGAGTGGCGACAGCAAAATATGGTGGGTCATTCAGAAGAAATAGTGAAATTAAGGCTTCGGCAAATCCAGCAACTCTCGTTGTCATTGTTTACAGCGAGGCACTGGTGAGAGGTGCAACTACATCGGGTGTAGCCTCAGTGGCTGAAACAGGTTTCAGCCACAGATTGAACGTGTACAAAATCATACGACTTTTCTTTGGACTGTCATATCTCAATATATCGGTCAATAATCAGGTCGAAAATAGTTTTTTTTTTAGAATCAGTAACATTTCAGTTCCATGCCCGCATGCTGATCTCAGAGGTCGCACAATCATTAAAAAGTTATGGATATTTTCCAGACCTTGGGGTCGACATCACTCTCAGTCACCGCCATGTTTAATTTTTCTGGTAAAGCAAATACATCAATCCACAGCCTCGGAGAGAACGACATGGCTACACCGGATGAAGGCGGCCGGTTGAGCCAAAGCTTTACGGTGTGCAGGATAAACCGGCTGACCGAGCTAAGGCACACCACTACTTGAGCCAACCATAATAGACAACCCTGACGCAAGATGAGTAGACTGTGTACGCTGTATAAGGCAGTGAATGGTGCGGTGGTCCTACCTACTCATATCCTACAGACGGCTGACCACAGAGTACGAGATTCTGCCTACAAATACAAATATTTACCTGCAAAAAAAATTAGCACTCGCTAACTCATTCTACAACAGAACAGTGCGGGACTGGGACATTTTAAAAGTAGAAGTAAGTTAGCACCTTCACCTGCAGCATTCAAAGACAGTTTGCTGCAATCATCATAAGCTGCGCTGCGCTCGCCAACCCCCCTGTGGCGCGATAGCACAATAGTGCGTACTGCCACATATCATACAGATACAAATTGACGAGAACGTTTTCTCTCACCATGCAACATCAATAATGATCACTCATACATCTTGCTGAAGCACACAACTGAATACTTCTATGATTGCTAATCAGTTCTATATATTTGAACAATATCAGTCCATGCAAGCATGAAGTGATAATATTATAAAAACTATTTCAACTACAGCATATTTTGATGAAATAAAGAAGATTATTTGACAGTTGACACACATGTGAATAACCAAGAGTTATTGGGTAGGCATGCATAAAATTAATTATCATAAAGTCTTATAATTTCACCTCAACCATGCTAAGTCTAACCTGTAGTGTTTTTCATGCAAAGTATATTTCTTGTAATGAACCACTACTGGTTAATCATTGTTTGCTTCTGTGTAGTATGGTGTCGGTTTTGCAATGTTTTTTAAACCTTCAAATTGAAAAAAAATTGTAACCGCTACAGTTTTCTATATACATGTAACACACAAGTTTAAATATTAATGTGATGTGAACTTTTTTAAATGTCTCGTTTTCAATTATTTACATACATTACATGCACCTGTCTTCCTTTGGATTTGACATTTCTGTGTTTTGATGTAATGTGTGCATATCTCTTTATTACCCAGACCTCTTTTAACATCATTAATACCATGTGAAATTAGCATAATGTCATTTTTGGCCTTACAATACTTTATTTTCTATTATTAATGCCACGGAGTTTCAGCATTAAATTGCACAGCGAAACCCAAGTCTTCGGTCATCTGGGTATGTCTGGGGGTAGATCCCCTGGACATGCCCAGAACCCCTTATCGGGCGAGCGAAAGAAACGCTCTCAATAACTCACCATGCCCTATCACCCCCACCCTCACATCATCATCTGTACATCATTCATCTCATCAATTGACTACAACGTTTTTATTGTAATACCCCCCTCCTCATATATCGACTTTGATCTTTATGACACCAATAGAAAACATTTTTGTCAGACGCATCTTATGGATCTGCTTGTAGTCTATGCAAGTATTATATAGTATATTATATTATACATGTATCTATCTTATTTAACATACCATTTATATCTTGGGTTGTTATTTACGTGATGACATTCGTCTTTACTTTCTTTATCATAATTCGGCGGCGGGCTATTATCGAGTGTGCTCTTGTTGATTGTGCAATACACCAACGAACCAATCAGATTGAAGTGTTTGGCGTCCTTTATTGGTGACAAAGCACAAACAAGTTCATGAGGGAAGTGGGTAGGTGTGATGAGTCATACCATGGGGTGGGGTACCTAATAATAGTGGTGAATCATCACATACAAAAGGGAATGGGGGACATGGGATTGTTGACATGTCAAATGCCAGCATGGACAAACATTGACAATGCTATAACTTCGATTCTTCAACAGTACCAATGTTTGTTTAAATTGTTTAAATTGTTTTCTTTGCAGTCATCCTTAACAGAATATCAGATATAGGGCAACAACAATGTTAAAAAATCAGGCTTCCGTAATGGAGTATCAGGCAAAAGGACAGCAAACAGCAAGGTGCGAAACGTGTTAAAAGACCTACTGCTAGGCTGCTGTTTAGTGAACAATGTGTTGTTGATTGGGGTATACCAGTCTATGACAGAAATCCAAATGACCAATGGAAGTTTGGTGATCGCATGGGGATGGATAAACCATGAATCATGCAATACAATGGGTTACAACACTATTGCTCTGTTTTATAACTGTTATTCTAACTCTAGCTGAGAAGATATTTCTTACACCCCCTGCTCTCCCCTAACATGTATACATGTATATACATGAACCGAGCGCCGTCGTCATTATAAGCCAGTCTGAACTCAGGTTGCCGTTGCAACCTCTCTGTGGCCGTGGATTGCTGCATTTGCTATACCCAAAAAATGTTTCATGGCAGTGACTGAGAGCGGTCTCGACCCCATGGTCAAAAAAATGTTCATAACTTTTTAATGACTGTGCGACCTCTGAGCTACGCATGCGGGCATTGAACTGAAATGTTACTGATTCTAAAAAATATTTTTGACCTGATTGTAACTAAAGTGTAGCTGTCACGGTTTTAATTTTAAGAACTAAATTATGTGGATCATCTATATCATTCGCAAAGGTGACTAATACATTTAACCCCATAGCCGCCGATCCTTGATTAATTATGTCAGCAATAACCTGAATAACACTCTGTGATAACCAGCGATCCCCTATCAATGTAGATAAATCATCGGTTCTGATTTCTGAAACACCGATTTTTAACAAACTACTTGTTGGGTTCTGTTGCAATAGCTCTGTCATTTTCTTTAAACTGTTTACATTTACGCGGCTATTTTGTAATGATGTCAGCCACGATAATTCTTCGATTCACTGCAGGGCAATTTTTGCTTCCTCTAGTAATTTACAGAAGCTAATTAGGCAGCTATGAGTGAAACCCTGACCGTCGACTATAACAATGACGTTGCTAAGTTCCTCTGGTGAAAATTTAACATTACTGATTCCCTTTATTTCTTCAATTGTTGATAGAGGTGGCATAAACTCTGATCTGTGAGTAAAATATAGATATAAATGTGCAGAATAACTTGCAACGTTAAAGAAGCAAATGAGAAAGTCTTCTAAAGTCTAAAGGCTTATATATCTGCTGGTTTCACCACCGCCCATTATGTGGTCTTAAACACCCTAACAGTTATATCTAACGAGCAAAAATGAACTTCGCTACACAATGCATGGAGCAATATAAGAACTTCGTAAATGTGATATGGCTTCTTCACACTAATCTCTGTGATTAAACTTAATCAAAACTATGTGATATATGGCTTCTTCACACCGTTCTTTGTGATGAAGATTGAAGTGTTATAACATTAACCTTTACAGACCTACGGCGATACGTATTACTGCCGTATTTACATGATTAAAGATAATTGTTATTCACACATTTTTATATTTCTTGCTCGATCTGTCGTATTATTTAGTATTACTATATTATTACTATGGTTTTTGCTTTCCAAAGCGATATATGTTTATATGATTGTATTTTTTATGTTTGGTGCTCAATCTACCGTATTCTTATTGTTTGTATGGGCTTGAGAAGCCCATACAAACAATAAGTCGATTATTAAGTTTTATATTTATTGGAGAAAATGTTTCCGAAAATTGTATGCATATACCTTATATAACGCACAATAATTTGAACATTGCATCTCATTTGAACATTGAATCTCATTTGAACATTGCATCTCATTTGCAAAGGCCAACCAATAGAAGTAAAATTACACTTGCGAATAATGAAATATGTAACGTCTAATCTGAAAAGCACCAAATCACTTGTACGAATGACGAATTAAGAGATATGTTATAGTATGTTTCCACAGAATGATTTTTATATGGACACCTTATCCAAAATTAATATATCTTATTTTGGTTCACAATTGTAATATGCTCACTAAACGAATACAAATTTATAGTTATTATTTTTATAATTATTATTGTTATTGTTTGTATATTAATACGATAAGCCTACATAGGCCTACTAATTAAATGCACGCAAATGAAATTACATTGCAAGTGGTGTCTTTGCGCTCAGCCTATCATATACGAGGAATTACTTTATAATTTATGCATGTCTCTAATTGGTTATGACCAGCTCAGCTCGGTTTCGCTAATTTCCTCGTGATTGGACGTTGTGTCATTTCTGTCGACCTGTTAAACAACGATGACTTATTTGTGACATCTAATTGGTGGGGACAGAGCTGGGGTCGAACTTGTGAACCAGTGAGATTAACGAAACTCGGTACATGCCTCACCCACCCCACCTCTTTACCCTACACTCGGACTCGGATAGTAGCCGGGCAGAGACTAGTGGGGTACACCACACCCCTCCCTGGCTGCCTGCCTGCCTGCCCCTCAACGCGTTCACAGCCATACAGGCAGTAGGTATGCCAGAACGTTTCGTCCAACTATCCCCTTTTGCCTGACATAGCCAACCGGACAGCTGGTGCCGTGTGTGGGTGAATAAACGCAACTCATCGTCTGTCCGCAACGATCTTGCCCTCATTGTATGATATATTACCATTATCAGTCATACACTGAAGGCAGCAGGGAGTTTTATCCAAAGAATTTCAGCACACAGGATGCTACCCTGTCGTGTTGGCTTGGGGGCTAACGATTCTATTAAAGCTATTACCGGTAACTCCAAATGACGCTGAAGCGAATACATTGACAAACTAAGTATTTGACGACGGAATAACCGAGATTGAAAGGTAAAACCAAGGAATTTCACTATTTTCAGAGCAATCAGACATTATGACAAACTCGACAACTTTTAGCATTTATCAGAGGTATAGGTTGTAATAAAAGAAATACCCATTAAATGCTAACAGTTGAAAAATGATGGATTAACTACATTTCACAAGCTGGACCATGACAACAACGGACAACGGACGACACTATATGTAACAACAAGGGACGTGGCGCAATGGCTAGAGCGCGGAGCTTTGCCAATGTCACTGCCTGCCGTGCGGTTTCGAATCCCGCTTGGTGCAGGATTTTCGGAGAAATATCATGTTTCTCCCCTCTCAATATTGGGACATTATTTCGATGTTGTGTCCTTGGGCAAGACACTTTACCCTCACATGCTTCACTTGACTCAGGTGTAAATGAGTACCTGGTAGGACAGAGATGGCAATGTGTGCGACTAGTTCCTAGCGCCGAAATGGCTGCAAGTGCTGTATGCTCCAAAAAGGGAGTTGAAATGGTACATGAATGAACAGGTCCAGTGACCAGGGGTAATATGTGTGAAGCGCACAGAGCATTGTATGTGCGCTATATAAGAACTCACCATTATTATTATTATTTAATATCTGAGTAAAAGTAGAGTTATGAAATTAAACACAAACATGTAATGGTTGGCTATATGGGGACTACTATTTATAGTAAGCCCCGATTGTCTTAAAACTACTCTCAGCGCCTTCGGCGCTAGGGTCCCATCAAAAAAACCAATAGCGTCTCTGTACGGCGGGGTTCAAGGTCACGAAAACCTCACTGACAATACATTACAAGAACTTTAAACTGTTATATCTCGAGAACGGTGCGTCTGAGACGAAAAAGGAGCGAAATTTCGGGCCCTCTTCATGTTGGCATAGTTTTTTTCTCAAAATTGTCGTATCTCGAAAACGGTGCGTCTGACGATACAGTCTCGAGACCACAGTTTTGAACCGATCGATTTCATATTTGCACACATTGATCGCTGGGTCATACTGGCCACGTAGGCACTAGCTGTAATATTGACAGAGCTATGTTTTTTTGAAGTTTCTGAAAGACGATTACGTAATAATTCAAAAATGATAGAAATTCATTTATCGCTGGGTCCTGCCAACATTGGCACAATGACGGACGGATCAAGCCGGTTTTCAATCTTATGTTGGGAAGCATACTTTGTGTGCATGTGTGGATAGATATGACGCCTGGTAGGCCTATTAGAATTTGAGGATGCAACACTGTATATTTGGATGAATTGTGACATTTCTGTTATAAAAACGTATTTTTTTCAGAGGCCGGCGGCGGGAGTCACAGCCTGATGACACTGTAGTCTTGGCAGGAATTATTTCATCAGTTTGTAAGACATCCCGACACTGTCTGTGTAAGAAGGTTCAGGTCGTGTCACATGACATAGGTACTGCGCATAATTATCACCTCCCTGATAATATTCTTACACAAAAATCCTTGTCACCCCACATGTATCCATCCGATAATCTCACAATACATTATACCTCATAACACGCAGCAAGAAAACAACGTGTTCTTGCAAATATTCCAAATGAAAGCAACACTCCTGTATTTTTGTTAATTTTTGTGAATTCACCACCCACAAGAATTTAGGGTCGTGATACTAACATTATGAGTGTTACGTCCCACTGTGAGCTTGTCTTATTACACAATCCTTCAAGCTGGCACTGCCGATATCAGCACCAAGCTCATATAAATGACAAATACCACACTCTTTTAAAACCCATTCTGTCATTATTTGCAACATTTCAGAGGCTGCATAAAATGGCTGAAAAATATAGTTTAAAGCGTCACTCACTCTTAAAGGGTGTCACCTAGCATTCGCTAGGTAGCCGCTCTATATCGTCAGTAGGGCCGCCTCTGTCAAATTCAACAACTAGAGTACTTTTCATCCACTGAAGTTGTGGGTCGCGGCAGCGAGGCACAACTTCAAGTGGATGAAAAATACGCCTAGAAACACATGAAGCGCCTAATAGACATGACAATGCGATGGAGTGTGATGTAAATTCTATGTTTATGGCAGATCAGCCTGAAACTGTTCTTGAGAACAATACGGTTTCCGAATCTGCAATTCCACACGATTAGCTACAGACTTCAAGTTAGATTAGAAGTATACAAAATAATTGTTAAAGTATCATCTCAAAAAATCGATATATATATGCCACATGCTACCATCAGGATCCAATTGACTTTCAGCTGTGGCGGCTTGTAGCGACCCATGACTCAGCCGCTCCATGCCTATCAGTATTTTAATTATTTATTTTAGCTTAAAATATAATAATAATAATAATAATAATAATAATAATAATAATAATAATAATAATAATAATAATAATAATAATAATAATAATAATAATAATAATAATAATAATAATAATAATAATAATAATAACTAGAAGGAACAACCACTAAAGTGCTAGTGAGATTGGACGAGTACATTGTTTCTGAAGTAGCTAAAAACAACTTGATTTTCATAAAAAGATAAGAACAAGAAAGGTAAAACACAGACACAGAGAAAGAGATAGAGAAAGTGATAGAGATAGAGACTGTCTCTGTCTCTCTGTCTCTGTCACTGTTTCTCTGCCTCTCCATCTGTCTCTCTGCGTCTGTCTCGTTGTATCTGTCTCTGTCCCTGTCCCTGTCCTCGCCTCTTTATCTGTCTCTCTGTATCTGTCCCTGCCTCTGTCTCTCTGCCTCTGTCTCTCTGTATCTGTCTCTGTCACTGTATCTGTCCCTGTCTCTATCTCTGTCTCTCTGTCCCTGTCCCTGTATCTGTCTCCGCCTCTGTCTCTGCCTCTGTCTATGTTTCTGTATGTCTCTGTACCCTGTCTCCGTCTCTGTATCTCTGTCCCTGTCTCTGTCCCTGTAACTGTCTCTGTCTCTCTGTCCCTGTCTCTGTCCCTGTCATTGTCTCTGTCCCTATCTCTGTCTCTCTATCTGTCCCTGTCTCTCTGTCTCTGTTCCTTTTCTTCCACATTCTATTTCTCTATCACATTCTCCATCTCGATCACAGTCTCTTTTTCTATCACAGTCTCTTTCTCTATCACTTTCTCTCTATCACTTTCTCCTTCTTGAAAAAGTTGCTTTTAGCTACTTAAGAAACAATGTCCCCGTCCAAACTCACTAGCATGTTAGTGGTAGTTTCTTCTAGTTAAATATTGGAGTTATTAGGATACCTTCACAAAATAACCTTTAAAATGGTATATCACACACATGTAACTCTGTAGCGTGCTTAACTCCGAAAATATGACTCGACAAACTATGAAGTCTGAAATTGCGTCATTTTGAGAAAATGGCATTTGAAGTTCAGAAAGACTATTTGTGCACTTTTGGAAAATACCACACAATTGTATTAAAATAAAATAAATAGAACATTTTTCATTTCCACCCCCATTTTCTTAATAATGGTTCGCCAAAGTGCGACTTCATTTTTCCAGATCGGGTCACATATATCAACACGATGTAACATAGGCCCTATATTATAATCAATTTTGTATCGATTAAATTTTATTTAATTAATTGGAGTTTACAACCAAAGTACTCGGTACTTGTACTCAAGTACTTTTTAAAATACTGGTGCTTGTACTGAAGTACTTTTGAATATCCAGTAGACTCCTTTGTAATAGGGAGACTCAAATTCTTTATGTTCACAATGTGAACAATATATTTAGATTGCGCCATATCTCATAGGATTCTATGGCGCAGGCATTAGGCATATTTTAGGCGAGGTACACAGTTAGTCGTGATTATAAGCGTTGTAGGCTTTTTTAAACTGCACAGTCTTGAGATACGTTTTGAAAGTTTTGAATCCTTTTTTTATCTATAAAAGATCACGTGTTCAAATTAATGAAGATACATTCTGGTAGTTTAGTTTATCTTTCGTATCATTGATTTTATAACTTGGAATACTATTACTGTGTTTCATATCAGGCTAAAAGTATAATGTTTTATAGAACAATTAAACATTTTACACATCGATTGTGATATTGAATCAGCCGCATTTGTAATAAATAGTAAGTAAGTAAGTCATTTACTAGGCAATAGGCCTGTGGCCCTTGTGCAAACACAAAAACAGTACACACCGAAACACATTTGAAACAAAACAAAAACAGTTCAAGTTGAGATAGCCGCATGAGACTTCCAAATTAAAAAAGCTTTAAAAACAAAATTTGCAAGGTTACATACAGTGTTAGTATCGTCATTCGACATGAGCTTTATAAATTTATGCTTATTAGGTCTTTTAAAGTAATATTCTGGTATGTACCTCCTTCTCAGTTGTTTACAATAATTGACAAATACAAATAAAGTGATATTCATCCTGAATAGCATCACATAACATACACTTCCTTCCATCAAAAAGTGTCGGGTGTGGTTTATACCAGCGAACATTTTCAATAGCTAGCCTATGATTACTTGAGCGTAGTCTACCTAAGGCAATTCTATGTGACTCTTGTTTCTACAATTTCAAGTTATTTTGAAGCAAAAAAATGTTTATGAAGTAAAATAAAATATCCCCCCCTTGACATACTCTGCTGTTCCGAATGCAGTCTTTGACCATAATTATCCCGAATACACTGATAAAAAATTCTGAAAAATAGCGTAGGTGCTAATCACGCTTTACTAACTCTTTCCCACGACTTACACACTTTTGACCATGACTTTCTCACTTTTAATTACTATTTACTAGCTTGTATCCACGCCTCACTTACTCTTTACCAACGACTTGCTTCATTGTGACCACAACTTACTAACTCAACGATCAAGAATCTATTAATAGATAATTGATACCATGAATTACTAACTCATTTCCACGACTTACTGACTCTTTGCCATGACATACCAGCTAGTGGTTACGACTTGGTAACTTGCTAACTAGCCATGTTTATAAGGAGTGTTTGATGATTATGTAAACTTGCTAGCTGGTCATGTATGCATGAGCGGTCACTAGCTTATATGCTTTTTTAAAAAAACATTATATACTTGCCAATGATTCGTTGCTCAGGTGCTGTTGTTTAAAATATTTAGATTATTTAGCGTATCTGTTTC
Organism: Flabesymbios commensalis; assembly: GCA_964017125.1. NCBI lineage: Eukaryota > Metazoa > Annelida > Polychaeta > Terebellida > Flabelligeridae > Flabesymbios > Flabesymbios commensalis. Next base: position 105,228,414 of record OZ024904.1, on the reverse strand, counting down.
ACAATATATGGTAGGCCCACGTTTCTAATGAGATGTGTTCATTGTTTCCCTGGTGGAGCAGGGTGCGCACAGCGAGAATACACTGCTTCCTATTCCTCACAGTGGTGCTTCTGGTCCTGTCCTGCTCCTCTAACTGGTATCTAAGTAAGACATGGAAAATATCTCCTTTCTCAGATTTTATAGGCCAGTTCTCCGGCAAAGTGGCTTACACAATGTATCCATTGACTCGAAGTCATATCATATCGGATCACTATCCAGAAAGATACCATTGTACAAAAGGACGCAATCATTTAGTTTACTTGAAAATTCACAAGACAGCCAGTGAAACATTGTCTGCTATGGTCAGAAGGTTTGGTTATACGCACAACTTGTCTTTCGTTCTGCCATACGGTGGGCGGAACAATCTTGGATGGCCATATCCGCTAGTTCCAGGAATGTATCGGCCGAACAAAACCCAGACCTATGATATATTGTGTGAGCACACAGTGTATGATGATATAACCTTTCCTGCTCTGATGCCTCCTGACACAGTATTCACTGCCTCCATACGATTACCAGAGTACCATTTCAGATCCGCATTCAGCTACTTCCGTGTGGCTCAAATAGCCAAGATCCCAGGTGAAAATAAGATCAAAGAATTCCTCAAAGATCCACACAAGTGGGATAAAATCTACACATCTACCACAAAAAAAGGCATGTGTTCACCAAATCATGTTTCTATCGTACATAATGCACAAGCATTTGATCTCGGATTTCCAATGGGTTTTCCAACCTCACAAGAGAAATGCATTGACCAGACAAATAATGCTAAGACAGTTATAGGATGGCTTGAAACAATACAAAAAAGATTTAAATTGATGATAATCGTTGAATATATGAACGAGTCTTTGGTTTTGAGGCGTTACATGTGTTGGAGCTTGCTTGACATCCTATACCGTGTGCGTAATCTTCATAAACCCAGTAGATCTCCAATCATTGTCAATGATGATGATGCTGTAACTCAAGCAATCCGTAATTTTAGTAGTATTGACTTTGCCCTTTATGAACATTATAATAAAACACTGTGGGCAAATATAGAAATGGAAGGTCCTGAATTCTGGGACGAAGTGGACACGTTCAAATATGTGATGACAAATGTTACAAAATTCTGCTCTGGAGGAACGCTTAACCTTTTCACTACCATACATGACGGAAATTTCCGTCGTCATTCGTCAATGAACGTAACCATAAAATGACACAAATTTTTGTCAAATATATACTACATTTATGTATTTTTCGTCATTTGAAGCTGGAAATTGCGTTAGCAATTCCAGCTTCAAATGACGAAAAATAGAACTCCTACACCAGTATATCTCGATCCTGGTATGCACCCCGGCCTGGAAGTCAAAGGGTTAAGCAAAAAGTGTTGATATTTGAAAGATCTAAATGGCACATGGCTTCCAATTACACAGCGAGCGACTGTAAACTTTTGGCAAATAGATTAATGCCCACACTAAGAACTCGTTATAAAAACATTAATAAGACTGTGTCTATCAGAAAACCGGTAGGTCCTAGGTGCTGACGTTATAAAGCCTGTAGGTACTGGATGCTGACGTTATAAAGCCGGCAGGTACTGGGTGCTCATGTTATAAAACCTGTGGTCCTGGGTGCTGACATTATAAAGCCTGTGGTCCTGGATGCTGACGTTATAAAGCCTGGGGTCCTGGGTGCTGATGTTATAAGTATGTAGGTCATGGGTGCTGATGTTATTAGGTCTGTAGGTCATTGGATGCTGATGGTATAAAATCTGTAGGTCCTGGATGATGATGTTATAAAGCCTGTGGTCCTGGGTGCTGACGTTATAATGCCTGGGGTCCTGGGTGCTGACGTTATAAAGCCTGTGGTCCTGGATGCTGACGTTATAAAGCCTGTGGTCCTGGATGCTGATGTTATAAAGCCTGTGGTCCTGGATGCTGATGTTATAAAGCCTGGGGTCCTGGGTGCTGACATTATAAAGCCTGTGGTCCTGGATGCTGACATTATAAAGCCTGTGGTCCTGGATGCTGACGTTATAAAGCCTGTGGTCCTGGATGCTGACGTTATAAAGCCTGTGGTCCTGGATGCTGACGTTATAAAGCTTGAGGTCCTGGGTTCTGACGTTATAAAGTCTGTAGATCCTGGATGCTGATGTTATAAAGCCTGGGGTCCTGGGTGCTGACGTTATAATGCCTGGGGTCCTGGGTGCTGACGTTATAAAACCTGTGGTCCTGGGTGCTGACGTTATAAAGCCTGTGGTCCTGGGTGCTGACGTTATAAAGCCTGGGGTCCTGGATGCTGACGTTATAAAGCTTGAGGTCCTGGGTTCTGACGTTATAAAGTCTGTAGATCCTGGATGCTGATGTTATAAAGCCTGGGGTCCTGGGTGCTGACGTTATAATGCCTGGGGTCCTGGGTGCTGACGTTATAAAACCTGTGGTCCTGGGTGCTGACGTTATAAAGCCTGTGGTCCTGGGTGCTGACGTTATAAAGCCTGGGGTCCTGGATGCTGACGTTATAAAGCTTGAGCTCCTGGGTTCTGACGTTATAAAGTCTGTAGATCCTGGATGCTGATGTTATAAAGCCTGTGGTCCTGGATGCTGACGTTATAAAGCCTGGGGTCCTGGGTGCTGACGTTATAAAACCTGTGGTCCTGGGTGCTGACGTTATAAAACCTGTGGTCCTTGCTGCTGACGTTATAAAGCCTGTGGTCCTGGGTGCTGACGTTATAAAGCTTGTGGTCCTGGGTTCTGACGTTATAAAGTCTGTAGATCCTGGATGCTGATGTTATAAAGCCTGTGGTCCTGGATGCTGACGTTATAAAGCCTGGGGTCCTGGGTGTTGACGTTATAAAACCTGTGGTCCTGGGTGCTGATGTTATAAAGCCTGTGGTCCTGGATGCTGACGTTATAAAGCCTGTGGTCCTGGATGCTGACGTTATAAAGCCTGTGGTCCTGGATGCTGACGTTATAAAGCCTGGGGTCCTGGGTGCTGATGTTATAAGTATGTAGGTCATGGGTGCTGATGTTATTAGGTCTGTAGGTCATTGGATGCTGATGGTATAAAATCTGTAGGTCCTGGGTGCTGATGGTATAAAGTCCGTAGGTCCTGGATGCTGATGTTATAAAGTCTGTGGGTCCTGGGTGCTGATGTTATAAAGTCTATATGTCCTGGGTGCTGATGTTATAAAGTCTGTGGGTCCTGGGTTCTGACGTTATAAAGCCTGTGGTCCTGGATGCTGATGCTATAAAGTATGTGGGTCCTGGGTGCTGACGTTATAAAGCCTGTGGTCCTGGGTGCTGACGTTATAAAGCCTGTGGTCCTGGGTGCTGACGTTATAAAGCCTGTGGTTCTGGGTGCTGACGTTATAAAGCCTGGGGTCCTGGGTGCTGACGTTATAAAGCCTGTGGTCCTGGGTGCTGACGTTATAAAGCCTGTGGTCCCGGATGCTGACGTTATAAAGCATGTAGGTCCTGGGTTCTGATGTTATAAAGTCTGTGGGTTCTGGATGCTGATGTTATAAAGCCTGGGGTCCTGGGTGCTGACGTTATAAAGCCTGTGGGTTCTGGATGCTGATGTTATAAAGCCTGTGGTCCTGGGTGCTGACGTTATAAAGCCTGTGATCCTGGGTGCTGACGTTATAAAGTCTGTGGGTTCTGGATGCTGATGTTATAAAGCCTGTGGTCCTGGGTGCTGATGTTATAAAGTCTGTGGGTTCTGGATGCTGATGTTACAAAGCCTGTGGTCCTGGGTGCTGATGTTATAAAGTCTGTGGGTTCTGGATGCTGATGTTATAAAGCCTGTGGTCCTGGGTGCTGACGTTATAAAGCCTGTGGTCCTGGGTGCTGACGTTATAAAGCCTGGGGTCCTGGGTGCTGACGTTATAAAACCTGTGGTCCTGGGTGCTGACGTTATAAAGACTGGGGTCCTGGGTGCTGACGTTATAAAGCATGTAGGTCCTGGGATTTGACGTTATATAGCATGTAGATCCTGGATGCTGATGCTATAAAACCTGTGGTCCTGGGTGCTGACGTTATAAAGCCTGGGGTCCTGGGTGCTGACGTTATAAGACCTGTGGTCCTGGGTGCTGACGTTATAAAGCCTGTGGTCCTGGGTGCTGACGTTATAAAGCCTGTGATCCTGGGTGCTGACGTTATAAAGTCTGTGGGTTCTGGATGCTGATGTTATAAAGCCTGTGGTCCTGGGTGCTGATGTTATAAAGTCTGTGGGTTCTGGATGCTGATGTTATAAAGCCTGTGGTCCTGGGTGCTGACGTTATAAAGCCTGTGGTCCTGGGTGCTGACGTTATAAAGCCTGGGGTCCTGGGTGCTGACGTTATAAAATCTGTGGTCCTGGGTGCTGACGTTATAAAGACTGGGGTCCTGGGTGCTGACGTTATAAAGCATGTAGGTCCTGGGATTTGACGTTATATAGCATGTAGATCCTGGATGCTGATGTTATAAAACCTGTGGTCCTGGGTGCTGACGTTATAAAGCCTGGGGTCCTGGGTGCTGACGTTATAAGACCTGTGGTCCTGGGTGCTGACGTTATAAAGCCTGTGGTCCTGGGTGCTGACGTTATAAAGCCTGTGATCCTGGGTGCTGACGTTATAAAGTCTGTGGGTTCTGGATGCTGATGTTATAAAGCCTGTGGTCCTGGGTGCTGATGTTATAAAGTCTGTGGGTTCTGGATGCTGATGTTATAAAGCCTGTGGTCCTGGGTGCTGACGTTATAAAGCCTGTGGTCCTGGGTGCTGACGTTATAAAGCCTGGGGTCCTGGGTGCTGACGTTATAAAATCTGTGGTCCTGGGTGCTGACGTTATAAAGACTGGGGTCCTGGGTGCTGACGTTATAAAGCATGTAGGTCCTGGGATTTGACGTTATATAGCATGTAGATCCTGGATGCTGATGTTATAAAATCTGTGGTCCTGGGTGCTGACGTTATAAAGCCTGGGGTCCTGGGTGCTGACGTTATAAAACCTGTGGTCCTGGGTGCTGACGTTATAAAGCCTGTGGTCCTGGATGCTGACGTTATAAAGCCTGTGGTCCCGGATGCTGACGTTATAAAGCATGTAGGTCCTGGGTTCTGATGTTATAAAGTCTGTGGGTCCTGGGTGCTGATGTTATAAAACCTGTGGTTCTGGGTGCTGACGTTATAAAGCCTGTGATCCTGGGTGCTGACGTTATAAAGCATGTAGGTCCTGGGTTCTGATGTTATAAAGTCTGTGGGTTCTGGATGCTGATGTTATAAAACCTGTGGTTCTGGGTGCTGACGTTATAAAGCCTGTGATCCTGGGTGCTGACGTTATAAAGCATGTAGGTCCTGGGATTTAAAGTTATATAGCATGTAGATCCTGGATGCTGATGTTATAAATTATGCAGGTGCTGACGTTATACCGAAAATCAAAGCAACAAATTTCCTGATGATTTTTAACCATGTTAACTCTTTCGCCACTTAATAGGACTATAATCGTTTTTATTTTGTTTTATCAGCGAGTTATAAAAGTTGATAAAATGAAGGCGTTTCCATAAATTTCATGACCTCGAAGCAGTAAAAAATAAGACCCGAAAAAGAGGTATGGTTTGTAAGTTGAGGTCATTTAGTTAAAAAGTTACTTGTACACTTTCTTTGCCAATCTCGCATTTTTGTAACATGGCATTTGGGAATCAGTCATAACATGCATTGTTAAATATGTGTAGAAATATTGTTCGTAATGAAAACACAATGGTTTCTTGTATTTTGGCTAAGTATGCGCATGCTTATATCAACAAAATACATGTGGACAGTTTCTAGTTGACCAGTCAGTTTATCACTTAACCTTATTTTACCTTACATTGACTTGCAGAATAAGTTGAAAATAAAGTGTTTTTTAATAGACATATATTGTTATCATTAAATTTTCGTTTTACTTTTATTTATTGCAACACACATGTAAATTGTTCATTTGTTCTGTATTTCCATATATGTACGTGTAAGGAGAGTTAATTGTGACCATCTAGTGGTCATATATATGGCTGTTTGCAATCCTGTTTGAATAAATGAATAATGACGCCTTAACAATGTGTGAACGTTCTATTCGTTAATAAATAATAATAGCTTTTAATGTCTCACACTGAAGGTTATTTTAGGGGTCAAACGGTATTCATTAAAACATTATTAGTATTGCTGTGTCAATTTCTTTGTTGCATCATGCATGACATTGAAATTACATCTCCATCGATGTAATATCTCTAAGAAAAAATCGACGCCACAATCATAGACATCTTTTGTTAATGAATTGTGAAAATTACACCACATGGTAATATATGCGGATTGTGGAAAATAAATAGGCTAAATTGGACCACGTGGAGGATGATTAAGTTGCCGTCAGCTTCTACGGCGTTGGGTCTTTTCTCAGTCAATTCTCAATCAATTTCCATGAAATTTTGCAAGCACACTTGTCAAGTATTCCATCGATTACCCTGAAAATTTGAGTCAGTATTTTCAAAAGTTAGACCATTTGACATGTAGTGGAATTTCGAGATTAGAGCTGAATGAAATCAATGGGTTTATAGAGGAGCGTCATTATTATAACTTTACTGTATGTCAAAAGGCCTTACTTTTGAACTACATAACATATTCTCTTGCAATTTTAGGGTGGATTCCGTAAGACTTGAAAATAATGCTTGCCAAATTTTATGACAATCGGATTATAATTTCCTGAGAAATTAGCGAAAAACATGCAACGTATTTCAAAGCCGGCGACAAGTCTTCACAAATTTTAAAATTTAGCAAAGTGGGTGCCTGTTGTGTGAATACATTTCCATTTGAATTTGTCCTACATTGCTTGCGATGTTGGCACGAAATCTGGCGTGAAAGAGCCGAAAAATACATCAGCATCACAAGTTTCCAAAGCATAATTAATCACACAGCCACAGAGCGTTAGAGGAGAGAGACGCAGCGATACGCTAACACAGTTGAGTATATGTGTATGCCTATGTCTCTAGGTATCAGTGAACAACAACACAGAGGTTACAATACATGTCCAAGTTAGTATACAGTTGACAGGTTAGAGGTGATACTATATGGGCAAACTGAGGGATAAAATCCCTATAATGACTAGTGAGTCCTATACACGATCTTAATTGTCGCTTTGTGTCTTGTAGCCTGTTTGACTTGTAGTCTTGTAGCCTATTTGACTTTTCAGAAGTTATCGCCTGAGATCCCAATTTGAGATCCCCCCAACGCATGCCCTACATATTCAAGTTGATGGTGCCCAAATAAACATTTTTTCAGTTTAGTCGTTACTTTGCAGCATGTAATCTCTGCAATAATAATTTTAGAGCTTTCATATGTGCTTCCTATCTAGGTGTGTGTACTAAAAGATCATGTAACTGTCAACATCATTTAAAACCCTTTAACAGTTTGCGCATCATTCTAGTAAAAATCGCTGGTATGGCGAATTAACTAGACCGAACAGCATTTTACATTTTACTGCGGTTTTTTAATTTGTCTTTCTCATTAATCCCTATCCGCCAATAACCTTCAGATAAATCGATTTTCGAGTAGTATATTGATCGGTCTTTAACTTGGCAAAAATATCTTCGTGTTGATTCATGGGTTCGGGGTCGAAAACAGTTAGTTTTTTCAATCGCCTATAATCGATACAGAATAGAATACTCCCATTCCTCTTTGGTACTAAAACTAGTAAAAATAGTACATACTCTCCTGGTTTATAAGACCTAACTCTAGCTTTACGGTCGTATGTTTTCTTGTACCGCATGTACTATCAACAGGTGTGATCTCTCTGCAGTAGAGTTAGTATATGGGTGCAGCACAATTAACCACATTATAAGTATTTAAACCACTCCAGTCGGTACAAAAAACAGCTGAAAAAGCTAAGTAATAAACGCCATTAATCAACACAAACGAAATATGTAGATATAGTTATATTTAAATACTTAGAGACCACAAAACTCTTGACATATCTATCCACAGCTTCGGGAGAAACTATCCATTTACCAAATCCAAAACGCGCATGTTATCTCTCCGCGATTAGTTTTTTTTTCAGGACAAGACGATGTTGTTTAAAAAAGTAGCAAACTACATCGTCTTGTTTTGGAAAAAAACTGATCGCCAAGCAAAAACATGTACTTTTTGGATTTATAACGAGGTGTAAATGGATAGTTTCCCCCTTCACCTTCCACCCATATACTAAATCTACTGCAGAGAGATCACCCCCGTTGATATGTATACACGTACCTAGGTACAGGACAATGCTGTTCAGCGATACTGAGGGCCCAATGGTCCAAGCAGCTTTCAAAATGTGCTTTGTAGTCCAGTCATTTTGTGGCCATTTTTAGTTTAACCTCGAAATAATTGCAACAGAAGGTTTTTCACTGCAAAACGTCTCATTATTATCCTTAGAATGACATATCAAAACTTTGTTCCGATAGAGGAATGGGAAATATATTTTTTTGAGGTACAAAAAAGGTGTCGTTTTTCGTATTTTCTGGTGTCATTTTACATTTACTGCAAATCAACTAGTGGTCATTGAAGACACAATTTTGGTAACTAAGCCTATTTTTCGACTCTTCATAGCAATCACACCATACCAGATACATTTAAGAGATATAAATACGAAAAAATGAGAAAAATGTTCTAAATTTGATGCAAAATTTGGTGTAATACTAACTTTTTGAAAGGGATGTTCTCTGATTTAAAAACTTGAAATTAGGCCTACGCACAGACCTTTTAGTCCAATCATTTTCTGGCTATTTTCTGGATAACCACAAACAAAATACAACATTTATTTTGACGGGATATATCTGGTTGAGGTCTATAGTGTCGTAAATAATACTCCAATACGGAAAGAGGAACTTTGTTATCTGGTGGTTTTTAAAATGGTCGTGTTTTAGACACAAAACAGTTTTTCAACATTTGATGTGATTTGTATTTTTTCCAGATGTTTTGAATAAATAAAATAACTTGTGACAAAACTTTTAGCATAATCTTTTATTTAAAATTGAGATCAATATTTTTTTTTAGTTATTAAAAACTAAAAACACAATTTATTCTTCTTCAGTGCAGGTGGCATTTAAGTCTGGATGGGTAGCATTTTCCCTTCCTTAATCTTTAGGCCCCATTCTTCCGACACAAGTCTGCTTGCCCAGCCTTTCCAGTCTCGAGGCTGACCATGTACAATCTGACAGCTTACTTTTTCACGAAATCACATATAGCGGAGTGCATCAAGATCTTCATTTGGCTTCCCATGATACAGATAGACAAAAACAAACAATTCCCCTGGCCACTCCAATACTGTTGCTCCTGTTGTTAACAGCATCATTGGCCCATGCAATGCTGTTGTTCCTGTTGTCAAAGTCCCTGGCTTCTCAAGCACTGTTCCTCCTTCTGTTACCAACCTCCCTCGCCCCTCCAGCACTGATTATCTTGTTGCAAATAACCTCCCTGGTCCCTCCAGCACTGTTGCTCTTGTTGTTAACAGTCTCTCTGGCCCCTCCGGCACTGTTGCTCCTGTTGTTAACAGCCTCCCTGGCCCCTCAAATGCTGCTGTTCCTATTGTTAGCAGCATCTCTGACCCCTCCAGCCCTGTTTCTGCTGTTGTTAACAGCCTCCCTGGCTCCTCAAATGCTGTTGCTCCTGTTGTTAACAGCCTCCCTGGCCCCTCCGGCACTGTTGTTCCTGTTGTTAACAGCGTCCCTGGCTCCCCCGGCACTGTTGCTCCTGTTGTTAACAGCCTCACTAGCCCCTCCAGGACTGCTTCTCTTGTCCTCCATTACTGTTTCTCTTGCTGTTAACAGCCCCCCCCCCCTCCTGGCCCATCCAATTATGTTTCTTCTGTTGTTAACAGCTTCTCTGGCAGACTGGCACCCCCAGCCATGCTGCTCCTGTTGTTATTAGCCTCCCTGGCCCCTTCGGCACTGCTGCTCCTGTTGGTAACAGCCTCCCTGGCTCCTCAAATGCTGTTGTTCCTGCTGTTAACGGCATCTCTGACCCCTCCAGCCCTGTTTTTGTTGTTGTTAACAGCCTCCCTGGCCCCTCCGGCACTGTTGTTCCTGTTGTTAACAGCCTCACTGGCCCCTCCAGCACTGCTTCTCTTGTCCTCCATTACTGATTCTCTTGTGGTTAACAGCCTCCCTGGCCCATCCAATTATGTTTCTCCTGTTGTTAACAGCTTCTCTGACAGACTGGCACCTCCAGCCATGTTGCTCCTGTTGTTAGCAGCCTCCCTGGCCCCTCCAATACTGTTGCTCCTGTTTTAACAGCCTCCCTGCTCCCAGCCCTGTTGTTCCTGTTGCTAACAGCCTCACTGGCTCCTCCAGGACTGTTTCTCTTGTCCTCCAGCCCTGATGCTTGTGTTGTTAGCAGCTTACTGAGCTCTCCAATACCGTTGCTACTGTTTTTACCATCCTCTCCGCCCAGCTCCTCTCAGCCATGTTGCTCATGTTGGTAACAGCCTCATCGTCCCCTGAAATACTGTTGTTCCTGTTGTCAAAGTCCCTCGCCCCTCCAGCACTGATTCTCATGCTGTAAACAACCTCCCTGGTCCCTCCAGCACTATTGCTCTTGTTGTTAACAGCCTCCCTGGCCCCTCATATGCTAGTGTTCCTGTTGTTAACGGCATCTCTGACCCCTCCAGCCCTGTTTCTGCTGTTGTTAACAGACTCCCTGACCCCAGCACTGTTGCTCCTGTTGTTAACAGCCTCTCTGGCCCCTCACATTCTGTTTCTCCTGTTGTTAACAGCCTCTCTGGCCCCTCACATGCTGTTTCTCCTGTTGTCAACAGCCTATCTGGCCTCTCAAGCCCTGTTTCTACTGTTGTTATCTGCTTTAATATCCCCTCTAATACTGTTGCTCCTGTTTCTAATAGCCTCCCTGACCCCCTAAATAATGTTGCTACTGTTTTTAACAACCTCCCTTGCCCCAACCGCACTGTTTCTTCTGTTGTTAACAGCCTCCCTGGCCCCTCCAATACTGTGGCTCTGCTCTCTGGCACCTCCAATGTTGTTGCCCCTGTTTTTAACAGCCTCTCAATCCCCTCTCGCACTGCTACTCAATGTTGTTAACAACCTCTCTGGTTGCCAACACTGTCAGCTAGGCATAGCAAGCATGGGGTTTGTCGGAATAGTCAAAAATAATACATCAAAATGTTTTTTTATGTCTGTACTTTGTTTTCAATTTGAGAATAATATGTATGCTAAAAATAGCATATGTGATAGAATATTTCTGGGCAATAATATTATTTTCCTAATTTGTTCATATAATAAGTTACAGAATTTATTTTTATTTGTCCGAACTAACCCCGATCCAGGTTTGCAAATTCATCTGTAACTTTCACTAGCCCAGAACGAAATTCAACTAGCCCTTACCATCATTTAGCATGGATTTCTAATCAAAGCAAAATCCTCTAGCCCTTACAATATTGACGGCGATCTCCCTCATGGCTAAATGACGGCCCCAGTGCCTTATTTTCGGAATTACATATATATGGTCTCCTTGGATATTAAAGTGTGTATCTTTGTGAAGTGGCAGACCCGCCCTTTCACATTCAAAGAAATGATGTAAAATTGTCTAAATATATCTAAATACTTAACTAGGCCTTGCAATCAAAAGTTCATAAAAAAACTGGCTAAGAATGGACTGAAAAATCGGCTAATGATCATTCACCACGGGTAATCTGAACCAGATGATTAGCCTACAGTAAAATAAGTATTTCGACACATAAACCTGTGAAAATGCATAAAAACATTCAGAAAAAAAGTAATCGATGTTAAATAATAAATATTTATCTAAAAAAAAATTGGAACCCCCGTCCAAAAAACTTCTTATACCCCCCTTCGGTTCATCGAGAAAATGTGCCCAAATGTTTGATCCCTATGGGCGCCCATCTTGGATTTTACGTGACCTATATATCGGACAACCTTGAATGTTTTTCTTAAATAGATAATACCTTATTCAGGGTGCGGAAAAACCCTATTGAAAGCCACCACGTTATCTGATTTTGGAATTATCATTGTTTTTTCTCGGTTGCTATGGCCGTTATAATGGGTTTGGGTGGCCATTTAAAAAAATGTCTGCTACACCTTTTTTGCCCGGGTTATGAAAATTCACCTAGTAAAATATAAAACCTATAGGTATGTATTACTCAAATCAACAGTCAAACAATTCTTAAGACTCATTGTATATAGGGTTATATGGTAGGGCCAGGATTAACATTATTGATACTAGCAGCTGATAGACCAACGTCATAGTCTATATTGTTACAGTCTAAATTAAATTATTATAATTTTGTCATATTAAATTGAAAATGTATATACGTAGGCGTACCTTTAAGTTTTTATATCGGAGAAAATCTCTTTCAAAAAAGTTAGTATTACACTAAATTTTTATTAAAATTTAAAACATTTTTTAGATTTTTTCTCATTTATATCTCTCAAATGTATCTGGTATGGTGTGATTATTATGAAGAGGCAAAACATGGGCTTAGATACGAAAATTGTGTCTTCAATGACCACTAGTTGATTTGCGGTAAATGTAAAATGACACCAGAAAATACGACAAACGACAACTTTCTTTGGACCTCAAAAAAATATATTTCCCATTCCTCCATCGGAGTAAAGTTTTGATATGTCATTCTAGGAATACTAATGAGACGCTTTGCAGTGAAAAACCTTCTGTTGCAATTATTTTGAGGTCCATTGACAAAATGACTGGACTATTGGCCCACGCAGTATTTAAAACGGCGGGAACCCAGTAGACCTACTTTCTTGCGTCGATTCGCGATACGCCAAATACTGGTCCCAGTCGCCTTGCCTTTCGGAGGAGAGTCTTTTAAGCATGGTTTTGATCCTACAATTCATTTTTTCACATAACCCGTTACACATCGGATGATACGGTGTTGTATTTAGTTGTTTTATCGACAGTAATCGATTTACCTCGATCATTAATCTGTAAGTGAGCTGCCCCCCCCCCCCCCCGGTCACTGAAAATTTCATCAGGTACCCCGACTCTACTAAATATTCCCAGTAGAGCTTCGGCCACCTCTTTTTATTGTGGTACGCTCCTTCGGTGTAGTACGCTGTCATATTTCACATGACCTACAAAATCTCAGGATATCCCCGTGTATCCCTGGCCAATAAAAGCAAGACATTATACAGTCTGAGGTCTCTATAATCCCTAAATGCCCCGTCATTACAGATTCGTGAGCTACTGTTAGAACCTGTTGTCTCAACCCCAAGGTACAATGATCTGTTTTTGAAGTATCAAGGTTTACTACTTTTAACGGTTTAGCTGTCCGTTCCTGTTTGACCTTCTGCCCCCGAGTGACAGCTGCCCCTACCTGCTGGTTCACTTTAGCCTCCCAGTTAATATTAGGATCGTCAGGAGGTCTAGCGTTCGCCACATTACCTACCACCAGGTCATATATCGGGTTCTTCATACACATGGCCTGAAGCGCCTCAACGTCTTTAGTAAGGTATGGAGTATCAATAGTCATCTTTACAATTGGAACCTTAATAATCTCCCCGTTAATAAGCATGAAGAGCGCTGAAAATGCCGGGCCGTCATTGAAACAGCACTATGTCTGTGCCCGCATCGTACATGTGTGACTGTGCAGTTCAGACTGACTGGGCAGGTCACCAGGAGTGAGAGAGAGTAATTCCTAACACTATAGCCACATCGGTACAACATAGTTTTTATCCCCCGTCCGTAGGGGAAGGGGGATTTTAATCGCGCCACGATTCTATCCGGCGTCCAGCGACCGGCGGCTGGGGTCCGGCGTCACGCTTTTTTGTGGGCGCAGAAAACTACTAGGCCTAGTTATTTTTTTTGAAACTTTTACATGACATTCGTAGGAACATGGGGATGTGCAAGTGATTTTTTAAGGTTTTTCTGAAATTCAAAATGGCTGCCACGGATCAATTTCAATTTGTTTGAGGTCGCAAAAACTTAGTCGTAAATTATTCAAATTTTACAATCACATTCCCCGCGATATTGAGATGTGCAGGTGATTTTTGCAAGGTTTTACGGAAATTCAAAATGGCCGTCATGCATGAACATTATAATTTTTTGTGAGCGCAAAAACTCAGAAATCATGTGCAGGTGATTTTACTGAAATTTAAAATGGACACCACAAGTTGACTTTTTAAATATTTGTGACCGCAAACAACTCTAACCTAATTTATGGCGGGGGATGATATAGGACTTCAGTCCTCTTGTTTTCATGTAGCTGAAAATGATCGAGAAATGATTTCTTCTGAGTAAAAGGCTTCTGTACTTTTTTATTGATTTCAACTTGTACAATATTATATACATTTATACAATGATTTTTTTACATATTTACAGTGTCTGTTACAATATGACTGGTTTTGAATATTGGCGTTTCTAAAGTTTCTGAAACAAAAACTGGTTGTTAAATATTTATAATGACAGAAAAATAAAAAACGTATATTTTTTCCACATTTTACACAATACTTTTGACACATTGCCATTTCTTTATGAATTGATCCTGGTGCATCCATTGAAAATAAAAAGAACCAAGTGATATTAGTCTGTTTTTTAAAACAAATGTCTGATGATTTGTAAATAAAACTTGTTGTCCAGGACTTATTCCTGTGCCACCAGATTGTTTGTTTAAATAGTAACTAATAATTTATTGCTGTTGAAAAATATCTAAAGTTTAGAAATAAAATAGCTTCTGGCATTCCAACAAAATTGAACTGACGTTTTTGTAAAACAAATATTAGAAAATCAAAAGTTCTTGTACATTATCACAGTAAAAAAACAAATGTTCATGTGCTGTCACACCACACGCACCTATTACATTTCATGACATTAATTTTTTAAAGAAATTTGGCCAGTCGTAAAATTAAATGAATAGCTCTAAATTTAAAATCTAAAGCGGTCGGAGAAAGGCCAGAACCGCCCAAATTCTTCCAGTTCTTTTAGTTTTATCGGGGCAGTTATTCCAAATAAAATCAAATACTAATCTAGTCCACAAAGTAATATATTTGATGGGGATAACAGTAACAGAAGTAACAAACCATATTTTAGATAAAAGATTGAAGAAAATGAAAAAAACACCATCGTAAAAGTTTGTGCATTAACGTCACAACTGCGTTGAACATTCCGGGCAAATTTATCTAATTACTTCACCATTATGTCTCCCCTCTGTACACAGAGGGTGGGGGCATATTGCTTTACCTTTGTCCGCTCAGTCTGTGAGTCTGTCTACCATTCATTTCTCTCCAGCTCTGTGCAGGCAGTCAAACACGAGACGTTGACCCAATGCTGGGCTAATGCTGGCCCACTGTCTACGTCGCTGACCCAACATTAGCCCAGTATTGGGTTACCGTGTCGTGTTTGGCGCCACGCTGAATGGGGGACAGCGTC
The DNA here is from genome assembly GCA_964017125.1 of Flabesymbios commensalis. Classification (NCBI taxonomy): domain Eukaryota; kingdom Metazoa; phylum Annelida; class Polychaeta; order Terebellida; family Flabelligeridae; genus Flabesymbios; species Flabesymbios commensalis. Next base: position 105,213,008 of record OZ024904.1, on the reverse strand, counting down.
ACAGACGGCAGGCCAACATTAACCCAGTTTTGGTTCAAAGCATCGTGCTGGTACCACCAACATGAAATACTGACTAGGGCTGTATGGATACTGCCCAGCACCAGCGACGCTGGCCCAACATTTAACAGACATTGGATCGGTGTCAGCTTGGACTCTGTGGACACACCACCGCCAACAAAAAGCACTGTCCAGTGTTGACTGGTTGATGGCCAGAGCCGGCGACAGTGCACCAGCATTGAACCAGCATTGGGTTGATGTGTCGTGTTTGCTGGGCATAGTGTGGATTTAGCCCTGCATGATACAGGTCCACTTAGCTATCCAGCAAACAGGGGTATTCACACAATGCTGTTTCAATGTTGGTCCACCGTATTCGCTGGCCCAACATTGAAACAGCATTGGGTGAATGACCCATGTTTGCTGGGGTTAACTAACGACCATTAAGCTGCTGGAGGGGGGACATCTCCAGTTTTTTTTTACACAAAAAACTAGACCCTTCTAGTTGGATAAGGCAGTGAATACATACACATCTAGTATTCATATTAAATTTCAAGATGTGGGTCACTTATTCATACCGAAAATGTTTCTCCAAAAAAATTTGTAAGTCAACATGGTCTATGAATACCAATTTTTTTTTACTAATTTCTGACGTAGTCAAAATGTATATACCAAATGAAAGGCTTCTAGCCGCAAATGTATGCTTTGGCAATCTAAACTGTTAAGAACAGAAACGTATAAAGTATTCTACTCTAATAGAATTGTTACATTATTGAATCAATTACCACCAGAATTGCGCAGAAACAATTCTTATATAATATATATATATATATATTTGTTGTCGAGCTAGACGATTTCCATCTCTGCATGTTGACAGATAAATCTGTGTGTAATAATGTCTGTTCATGGATTTGTCGATGTCAGGCGTGTGTGTGTTTTTAATGTACCTTTAAGATTTTTATCTGATTTAAATGTGCGTTTATGAATTTATTACTGACATATCTTTATATTTATTGTACGTGTAAAGCGCATATAACAATCGCTAGCCTTTATCAATGTGTTCTATCACACAGACCCAACAAACCGAGGCTGTGAGACAATCCCAGGAAACACAATGCCGTAGATCTGGTAATATTCGCGAGGTTTTATTTTTCTCGAATTTAAGGATCTCGCGAAATTATTATTATAATAGCGCTACCTATCATCGAAATTGATAATTCGCGAATTCTAGACTTCGTGTAAAGTCCCAAAATTACCAGGTCTTCAGTATTCACTGTATGTCAATGATGATTTAACACCCTGGAACACTGATGTCAATGATGATTTAACCCCCTATGACTGATGTCAATGATGATTAAACCCTTTGGAGCACTGCTGTCAATGATGATTTAACCCCCTATGACTGATGTCGATGATGATTTAATCCCCTATAGCACTGATGTCAATGATGATTTAACCCCCTAGAGCACTGATGTCAATGATGATTTAACCCCCTATGACTGATGTCAATGATGATTTAACCCCCTAGAGCACTGATGTCAATGATGATTTAACCCCCTAGAACACTGATGTCAATGATGATTTAACCCCCTATGACTGATGTCAATGATGATTCAACCCCCTAGAGCACTGATGTCAATGATGATTTAACCCCCTAGAGCACTGATGTCAATGATGATTTAACCCCTTAGAGCACTGATGTTAATGATGATTTAACCCCCTGGAACACTGATGTTAATGATGATTTAACCCCCTATGACTAATGTCAATGATTATTTACCCCCCTAGAGCACTGATGTCAATGATGATTTAACTCCCTAGAGCACTGATGTCAATGATGATTTAACTCCCTAGAGCAATGATGTCAATGATGATTTAACCCACTATGTCTGATGTCAATGATGATTTAACCCCCTATGTCTGATGTCAATGATGATCTAACCCCCTAGAGCACTGATGTCAATGATGATCTAACCCCCTAGAGCACTGATGTCAATGATGATTTAACCCCATGGATCTCTGATGTCAATTATGATTTAACCCCCTATGACTGATGTCAATAATGATTAAACCTCTTATGACTGATGTCAATGATTATTTAACCCCCTATGACTGATATTTAACCCCCTAGAGCACTCATGTCAATAATGATTCAACACCCTAGAGTACTGATGTCAATAATGATTTAACCCCCTAGAAAACTGATGTCAATGGTGATTTTACCCCCTGGAGCACTGATATCAATGATAATTCAACCCCCTGTGACTGATGTCAATGATGATTTAACCCCCTATGACTGATGTTAATGATGATTTAACCCCCTATGACTGATGTTAATGATGATTTAACCTCCTATGACTGATGTCAATGATGATTTAACCCCCTATGACAGATGTTAATGATGATTTAACCTATGACTGATGTCAATGATGATTTAACCCCCTAGAGCACTGATGTCAATTCTGATTAAACCCCCTGGAGAACTGATGTCAATGACGATTTAACCCTCTAGAGCACTGATGTCAATTATGATTAAACCCCCTAGAGAACTGATGTCAATGATGATTAAACCCCCTGGAGCACTGATGTCAATGATGAATAAACCCCCTGGAGCACTGATGTCAATGATGATTTAACCCCCTAGGACCGATGTCAATGATGATTCAATGATGTCAATGATGATTCACCCCATAGAACACCGACTGCAATGTTTTATAAAGCACTTATGCAGCTAGATTTGAAAACTTACAAATCTCTAAAACCCATAGCCTTGATATTTTAAATTTGTAAATTCCAAGTAATTTTCAATCACTTGAACTTGTGGATCTCGGTAGCGAGACACAACTTCATGTGGGTAAAAATGATATATTGATGTATTGCTGGACCACCACCTAGGCCAACGACGCTGGCCCAATAATAAATCAACATTTGCATATTTCGTGGGTTCTGGGGATGCGGGATGCACCAGTGGAGACGTAATTTCCGATCTGCTAATCTTGCCGGGTTTTACAAAGAACGGGAAATTTACTGAGGAAGGCATTGTGTGCATTATGGGCGGCACATGCCAACACGACCACCAGAAGGTGACTGCAGGGATATGTGTACCACAAAGTCCACACAGGGACGTCACCATATCATGCACTGACTCCCATGCTGTACTGCAGAAAAAATGAATGAATGAATGAATGAATGAATGAATGAATGAATGAATGAATCATGAATGAATGAATGAATGAATAAATGAATGAATGAATGAATGAATGAATGAATGAATGAATGAATGAATGAATGAATGAATGAATGAATGAATGAATGAATGAATGAATGAATGAATGAATGAATCATGAATGAATAAATGAATGAATGAATGAATGAATGAATGAATGAATGAATGAATGAATGAATGAATGAATGAATGAATGAATGAATGAATCATGAATGAATAAATGAATGAATGAATGAATGAATGAATGAATGAATGAATGAATGAATGAATGAATGAATGAATGAATGAATCATGAATGAATGAATGAATGAAGAAATGAATGAATGAATGAATAAGTTTTAGGACAGCTTTGTGCACATACAGGCTAAACTGGGCTAGAATGGTGAAAGGGACCAGGTGACACTGCACGTAGGGTGGTAGTAGCCTATGGCACATCAATAATACTTAGTAAATAAAATGGTGACGATGCAGCAGACATGTGATCTATTACATGCAATCTATTACTATTACTTTTAAATTATTCTATTACTTTTATTAATGGTGATGATACACTGCACTGATAGGAAATGTTGCACACGCTCTTAGTACAGCATTCACTCTGACCAATCAATGGTACATGGGTGAGCCTGGTCATGTTGGGTCATCAGTCATTATGCAGGTCAGGTCACTGAGTGAGCTGTAGAGATGATACATGGGTGAGCCCGGTCATGTTGAGTCATCAGTCGTTATGTAGGTCAGGTCACTGAGTGAGCTGTAGAGATGGTACATGGGTGAGCCCGGTCACGTTGGGTCATCAGTCGTTATGTAAGTCACTAAGTGAGCTGTTGCGATGATACCTTGGTGCGCCCGGCCATGTTGGGTCATCAGTCGTTATGTAGGTCACTTAGTGAGCTGTAGAGATGATACATGGGTGAGCCCGGTCACGCTGAGTCATCAGTCGTTATGTAGGTCACTGAGGGTGTCATCAGTCGTTATGTAGGTCACTGAGTGAGCTGTAGAGGTAATACATGGGTGAGCCTGGTCATGTTTAGTCATCAGCCGTTATGTAGGTCAGGTCACTAAAGGAGTTGTAGAGATGATACATGGGTAAGCCCGGTCATGCTGAGTCATCAGTCGTTATGTAGATCACTTAGTGAGCTGTAGAGATGATATATGGGTGAGCCTGGTCATGTTGGGTCATCAGTCATTATGCAGGTCAGGTCACTGAGTGAGCTGACCTACATAACGTTATGTAGGTCACTGAGGGTGTCATCAGTCGTTATGCAGGTCAGGTCACTGAGTGAGCTGTAGAGATGATACATGAGTGAGCCCGGTCATGTTGGGTCAGCAGTCGTTATGTAGGTCACTGAGGGTGTCATCAGTCGTTATGTAGGTCACTAAGGGTGTCATCAGCCGTTATGTAGGTCAGGTCACTGAGGGAGCTATAGAGGTGATACATGGGAGAGCCTGGTCATGTTGGGTCAGCAGTCGTTATGTAGGTCACTGAGGGTGTCATCAGTCGTTATGTAGGTCACTGAGGGTGTCATCAGCCGTTATGTAGGTCAGGTCACTGAGGGAGCTATAGAGGTGATACATGGGAGAGCCCGGCCATGTTGGGTCAGCAGTCGTTATGTGAGTCACTAAGTGAGCTGTTGCGATGATACCTTGGTGCGCCCGATCATGCTGAGTCATCAGTCGTTATGTAGGTCACTGAGGGTGTCATCAGTCGTTATGTAGGTCACTGAGGGTGTCATCAGTCGTTATGTAGGTCAGGTCACTGAGGGAGCTGTAGAGATGATACATGGGTGACCCCGGACATGTTGGGTCATCAGTCGTTATGTAGGTCACTAAGGGTGTCATCAACCGTTTTGTAGGTCAGGTCACTAAGGGACCTGTAGAGATGATACATGGGTGAGCCCAGACATGTTGGGTCAGCAGTCGTTATGTAGGTCACTAAGGGTGTCATCAGCCGTTATGTAGGTCAGGTCACTGAGGGAGCTATAGAGGTGATACATGAGAGAGCCTGGTCATGTTGGGTCAGCAGTCGTTATGTAGGTCACTAAGGGTGTCATCAGCCGTTATGTAGGTCACTAAGGGTGTCATCAGCCGTTATGTAGGTCACTGAGTGAGCTGTAGAGGTAATACATGGGTGAGCCTGGTCATGTTTAGTCATCAGCCGTTATGTAGGTCAGGTCACTAAAGGAGTTGTAGAGATGATACATGGGTAAGCCCGGTCATGCTGAGTCATCAGTCGTTATGTAGATCACTTAGTGAGCTGTAGAGATGATATATGGGTGAGCCTGGTCATGTTGGGTCATCAGTCATTATGCAGGTCAGGTCACTGAGTGAGCTGACCTACATAACGTTATGTAGGTCACTAAGGGTGTCATCAGTCGTTATGCATGTCAGGTCACTGAGTGAGCTGTAGAGATGAGACATGAGTGAGCCCGGTCATGTTGGGTCAGCAGTCGTTATGTAGGTCACTGAGGGTGTCATCAGTCGTTATGTAGGTCACTAAGGGTGTCATCAGCCGTTATGTAGGTCAGGTCACTGAGGGAGCTATAGAGGTGATACATGGGAGAGCCTGGTCATGTTGGGTCAGCAGTCGTTATGTAGGTCACTGAGGGTGTCATCAGTCGTTATGTAGGTCACTAAGGGTGTCATCAGTAGGTCAGGTCACTGAGGGAGCTATAGAGGTGATACATGGGAGAGCCTGGTCATGTTGGGTCAGCAGTCGTTATGTAGGTCACTGAGGGTGTCATCAGCCGTTATGTAGGTCACTAAGGGTGTCATCAGCCGTTATGTAGGTCAGGTCACTGAGGGAGCTATAGAGGTGATACATGGGAGAGCCTGGTCATGTTGGGTCAGCAGTCGTTATGTAGGTCACTAAGGGTGTCATCAGCCGTTATGTAGGTCACTAAGGGTGTCATCAGCCGTTATGTAGGTCAGGTCACTGAGGGAGCTATAGAGGTGATACATGGGAGAGCCTGGTCATGTTGGGTCAGCAGTCGTTATGTAGGTCACTGAGGGTGTCATCAGCCGTTATGTAGGTCACTAAGGGTGTCATCAGCCGTTATGTAGGTCAGGTCACTGAGGGAGCTATAGAGGTGATACATGGGAGAGCCTGGTCATGTTGGGTCAGCAGTCGTTATGTAGGTCACTGAGGGTGTCATCAGTCGTTATGTAGGTCACTGAGGGTGTCATCAGCCGTTATGTAGGTCAGGTCACTGAGGGAGCTATAGAGGTGATACATGGGAGAGCCCGGCCATGTTGGGTCAGCAGTCGTTATGTAAGTCACTAAGTGAGCTGTTGCGATGATACCTTGGTGCGCCCGATCATGCTGAGTCATCAGTCGTTATGTAGGTCACTGAGGGTGTCATCAGTCGTTATGTAGGTCACTGAGGGTGTCATCAGTCGTTATGTAGGTCAGGTCACTGAGGGAGCTGTAGAGATGATACATGGGTGACCCCGGACATGTTAGGTCATCAGTCGTTATGTAGGTCACTAAGGGTGTCATCAACCGTTTTGTAGGTCAGGTCACTAAGGGACCTGTAGAGATGATACATGGGTGAGCCCAGACATGTTGGGTCAGCAGTCGTTATGTAGGTCACTAAGGGTGTCATCAGCCGTTATGTAGGTCAGGTCACTGAGGGAGCTATAGAGGTGATACATGGGAGAGCCTGGTCATGTTGGGTCAGCAGTCGTTATGTAGGTCACTAAGGGTGTCATCAGCCGTTATGTAGGTCAGGTCACTGAGGGAGCTATAGAGGTGATACATGGGAGAGCCTGGTCATGTTGGGTCAGCAGTCGTTATGTAGGTCACTAAGGGTGTCATCAGCCGTTATGTAGGTCAGGTCACTGAGGGAGCTATAGAGGTGATACATGAGAGAGCCTGGTCATGTTGGGTCAGCAGTCGTTATGTAGGTCACTAAGGGTGTCATCAGCCGTTATGTAGGTCACTAAGGGTGTCATCAGCCGTTATGTAGGTCAGGTCACTGAGGGAGCTATAGAGGTGATACATGGGAGAGCCTGGTCATGTTGGGTCAGCAGTCGTTATGTAGGTCACTAAGGGTGTCATCAGCCGTTATGTAGGTCACTAAGGGTGTCATCAGCCGTTATGTAGGTCACTAAGGGTGTCATCAGCCATTATGTAGGTCAGGTCACTGAGGGAGCTATAGAGGTGATACATGCGAGAGCCCGGCCATGTTGGGTCAGCAGTCGTTATGTAAGTCACTAAGTGAGCTGCTGAGATGATACTTTGGTGCGCCCGGTCATGCTGAGTCATCAGTCGTTATGTAGGTCACTGAGGGTGTCATCAGTCGTTATGTAGGTCACTGAGGGTGTCATCAGCCATTATGTAGGTCAGGTCACTAAGGGAGCTGTAGAGATGATACATGGGAGAGCCCGGCCATGTTGGGTCATCAGTCGTTATGTAAGTCACTAAGTGAGCTGTTGAGATGATACCTTGGTGAGCCCGGCCATGTTGGGTCATCAGTTATTATGTAGGTCACTGAGGGTGTCATCAGCCATTATGTAGGTCAGGTCACTAAGGGAGCTGTAGAGGTGATACATGGGAGAGCCTGGCCATGTTGGGTCATCAGTCGTTATGTAAGTCACTAAGTGAGCTGTTGAGATGATATACAAATGGTTTATATTTGAGAGATGAATGGACAAATACAGCACTCGTTCAACGAATAAGGCGTTCTGTATTCTTCATACCGCATGAAAAATCAGCAACATTTGTTTTTTATCGCATGGTCAATTAACAGGATAACATAATTATAATTTTATTTCAATCTTCAATCCACAAAAAAAACACGATAAAAAGACCTACGTCTCGTAGTCCCTCATTTCCATTTAAAAAGTGAAGATGTTCTTTACTTTCCTAATTGAAATAATGGAAGGTTAACATTAGTCAACATTAGTCAACAGTCTACAACGCTGTCCTAATATTGAACCAACCTTGAGTCATCATATCATGTGTGTCTGACGAGGCGTGAGTGAGTGAGTGATTGAGTGAGTGAGTGAGTGATTGAGCAAAGTGATCGGGTTTGACGTAACTTTTATCGAAATATAATTTGATTTAGTTTCATTTGACACATCTTTAAAAACGTCGATCGATCTATGAGTTGATTGTAGACATTGATTCAGATGTAGATCACGGAGCGGGGTCTGCCAGGAATCTCAGACCAGCACTGCCTGAATACTGGGTGAATGTTGACAATATCATCCCGCCATCAGATAAGCGATGGTATTCCGTGACCGCCTGAACAGTGAACACCGTGGTTCGGATTTAAGGGGAATCTCCTGGGGACAAATGTCAAAAAACTGGGATTGGTTTTGCTCGCGGTTAACGGCACGTGCGCTCCGTGTCAGACAGTCCATGATGACGTCATTTCCTGCATCAGTCACACCAGATAACAGACTTTTATGTTCCTAGAAAGATATTGTTTTATTTTCCCAAAATAAACAGAATAACCTAGTATCGGAATAAAGCGGTATAGAGCAGTTCTTGAAGTAAATTATTTATTTCATGCAGGGTCCGCACGAAATTATTTATTTCAAAAATACCCCCCCCCCCCTTTGAGATTGAATTGCGGCCCGCTAAGGGGTGATAACCCAGCAAACACAAAACATTTGTATAATATTTATACAATGTTGGACCAACGTCTTCGATGTTGGGCCGACGTTGTATAAATGTTATACAAATGTTTTTTGGGAATACAGCCTAATGGCCACTATCGGGTTTGGTAAATTTTCAACCGAGTCACAATTGAAGTGCGGCGACGTAGGCATAAAGAATACCCAGAAAATTCGAGACGTTGACCCAATGACGGTGTATCGTTGGACCAATGTCTGCAATGCTGGATCAACTTTAAACCAGCATTGGCTCAACGTATCGTGTTTGCTGGGTAGGCCTACTACCACTGTGGTCTAAATTAAATGTCCCATAGCATGGCCTAGGCCTTAGTAGCTGATATTTTATAAAACTTAGAACCAAATCTCAGGTCTACTAGTATTGATAAAACGTTGGGGGGGGGAGCTACATAAATAACGGTAATGTTTAGGCCTAAACAAAAAAAGATTTGTTCCCGGTAACCCGACCGACCCTATCTTTAGGTGCTGATTTAGGTCCCGATCCTATTTCTTTTTAAAGATCTACCGACCCTAATTCTTTTTATGGATAAATAACCGAGCCAGGCTTTTTTTTTTGCATTTTCACTGCTATGTACAGCTTATTTATCATATAAACGGTACTGTTTATGCAGAATTTGTTTATTTTGTTTCACCTTAGGGTGTAGCAAAAAACAAACAGAGGTAAAACAAAAACAGTCACAGATGCTATATCTCGTAAGCATGGTAAAATTATTTGTTCCTGTGAAATAGTTTCGCATAGGGCCTACACATATAAAGGTAAAAAGTTGATAATAAACTAAAAAAATATTGTTTTTGACCATATAGTAATTATATCTTGGCTATTTTCCTCTTAATTCAGCATTTCAGCTAAAAGTAACAGCATGAACAGACACCCACCGTTTAAACTGCTGAACCGCTTTAATGTTGGCCAGCATCACACACAATAGACCAGCATTAGGCTGACATTGGGCCAATCATTATAGGGTTTATAGGTCTGAAACTGCAAACATTATTTTGTAGCATCGTCTGTGACGCTGGCCCAACATAGGCCAAACCAACAAAATTGGTTGGACGCCTGATGTTTCAGGACAAAGGGCTAGTGGGGCAGAAAATCGTAAAAATCATATTTGACTTGGCCCTTCTTGCCGTATACTTGATCACCACGCAACCGACGAAAAACTACGAATGAGTTGAATGAGCCTATTGATCGAATGTCATTTCAATGTTGGTCCACTGTCTACGACGCTGGCCCATCATTGAAGCAACATTGTTTTTTTTGTAGTGAAATGGTTACATAGGCCTTCGCCCCAAACACATGATGCCTTTGGCCCTAGTTAGATAATAATATTAAGGATATATAAAATATAACAATAAATAACGTAATGTCGCCACTATAGGCCTAATTATATTCAGACCAAGTTGAATAACAGTAAATAAATATCAATCTCGTTTTTAGACCGAGCGTCAGACCGTGACAGGACAGGAGCATAGGGTATAGGCCTATTGGTAAACATGAAGATATAGACGCCTGCCTGGTGAAATTATAGATTTAATTATAGGCCTAGGTTATATTAGCCTAACTTTACAACGTGCCACGCCTATAATGTAATTTGCCTAGGCCTATACTTATAGCCTCTCGGAGAAAGGCAACCAAGCATGTCGCCTGCCTTTATGAGATAGGGCCTAGTATATTCCACCTACCAGCAGATACTGCACCATGTAGGCTTAGACTAGGTCTAACACAGTTACACATGATTATTGTACACACACGGATCTTGTACATGTCTGGTTAGGTATACTAGGCCTATATGTCTACCAGCTACCGCCACATAACCAAGGCTTTGTTTAGGGTAGCTTAAAATCAAGTATTCTAGATCGCTATAGACATTTAGTCTAGAGTTGAAAAGGTAGGCCAAAAGGCTACACAGTAGGCCCAGCGTAGCCTACATCAATGTTGAAGATAATCAGCGAAACTGTGAGTAAAACGAATAATTAATGCAAGAGAAAATTTAACATCTGATTAGGACTACAACTTTTATCATTGATGCGATGTCGTTTTTTACGCAAATGATAAATACAGAGTCAAATTCATGAAAAAATATACGTTAAAGATCGTCTTTATCTGTTTAAAGAGTGCCCCCTACCACTTTTTAAACCTCATCTTTATAATTAAAGATTTCGCCTTAAAGAACTTTAGTGAAACGGGTGACCTAAAGATCACTCCTTAAAGATCGTTCGTGAAACAGTCAAATCTTTAATTAAGGATAAATCTTTATTTAAGGAGGATTTGGCCATTTAAAGATCATTTTAGCCTTAAAGATCGCTTGGTGAAACGCCACTCAGGCACTCTGACCATGACGCGAGGTCAGTGAGTGAACTAGGACTTAGTCAGAGAGGAATGACCCCCAAAACACAGCACCTCCTTGTTCATCTAGTAGACAAATCGCCCTGGGCCCCCGACGTTGTAGTCTCTTTGTATCAGCGCCAATATCGTTGATTCAACGTTGCTACAGCGTAGGGTGACGTGGAGTAAAGTAGTTCTTCGAAATTTGATTCCACGAACAAAACAAGCATGTGCGATTAGCTATGTAAAGCTGTGCCAAAATGCGCTGTTTGGTTTGATTATGTTCCATTGTACCTTGATCAACAATATGACTACAGGGTGCGTCCATGGTGGCCGTTCGTCGCTGACATCGGCAACCCGGTGACATAATTAAAAACGATTGATTAGAAAAGTGTCGACAAATAACAACGCAGGATGGGTGGATCATTACATTAATTTGAAAAACTGTTATATAGTTATTGAGGAAATAATTATGGATCGTTCGCATATTAACGATTATAAGAAAGTATGAACACATTAATTACAGTAAGGATCAGCACATTAAACAACTATTTTAATCATTGAGCGTTAAACACGATTCTAATCGTTTGCTGTTCGTTTTATTAGCTGATCAAACCACTGTTAGTGGGAATAAAATGAATGTTTGAACATCATTTACAAAATATATATGAGTAATTTTCACCCACATGAAGTTGTGGGTCGCGGTATCGAGTCACAATTTCAAGTGGATGATAATTGAGGTTAGATAACTTGCGGTGGTACAGTGGTAAAGACAGGTGCCTCGGGACGGATGTTGTGAAAATAGAATAAGTTAATATCTTCCCTCCCAGCACTCGGCTATTTACACTCAGTGGCTTACTTTTAAAAGTGAAAGAAAATCATGTGATTATATATAACAGGAAAGTATAATACATAAAAAGAATATCATGTGATTATATATAACAGGCGAACATAATATATCAAAAGAATATCATGTGATTATATATAACAGGCGAACATAATATACCAAAAGAATATCATGTGATTATATATAACAGGAAAGTATAATACATCAAAAGAATATCATGTGATTATATATAACAGGAGAACATAATATATCAAAAGAATATCATGTGATTATATATAACAGGCGAACATAATATATCAAAAGAATATCATGTGATTATATATAACAGGCGAACATAATATACCAAAAGAATATCATGTGATTATATATAACAAGAAAGTATAATACATCAAAAGAATATCATGTGATTATATATAACAGGAAAGTATAATACATCAAAACAATATCATGTGATTATATATAATAAGCGAACATTATATATCAAAAGAATATCATGTGCTTATATATAACAGGAAAGTATAATACATCAAAAGAATATCATGTGAATATATATAACAGGCGAACATAATATACTAAAAGAATATCATGTGATTATATATAACAGGCGAACATAATATATGAAAAGAATATCATGTGATTATATATAACAGGAAAGTGTAATACATCAAAAGAATATCATGTGATTATATATAACAGGCGAACATAATATACCAAAAGAATATCATGTGATTATATATAACAGGAAAGTATAATACATCAAAAGAATATCATGTGATTATATATAACAGGCGAACATAATATATCAAAAGAATATCATGTGATTATATATAACAAGCGAACATAATATACCAAAAGAATATCATGTGATTATATATAACAGGAAAGTATAATACATCAAAAGAATATCATGTGATTATATATAACAGGAAAGTGTAATACATCAAAAGAATATCATGTGATTATATATAACAGGCGAACATAATATACCAAAAGAATATCATGTGATTATATATAACAGGAAAGTATAATACATCAAAAGAATATCATGTGATTATATATAACAGGCGAACATAATATATCAAAAGAATACCATGTGATTATATATAACAGGCGAACATTATATATCAAAGAATATCATGTGATTATATATAACAGGCAAGCATATTATCGCAAAAGAAAATCATATGATTATATATAATAGGCGAATATGATATCTCGAATAAAAACCCGGGACGTCCTTATTGATGCTGATTGTTTTAAATAATGCAAAAAATATTACACAGAATAAGACAAGTGACTCAGAAACACGACGAAGTCAATTAAGCACTGGTGACTAGTGTTAATCCTGTCAGCGCGGGGACTGACTTCAGACGTCAGAATCTGACGTCTATAGACGTCAGATTCTGACGTCTGAAGTCGATCCCCGCGCTGAAAGACTCAATTATTTATAACCCGTCACATCGGTATTCAACTGAAGCGGAAAAAGCTGATTAAGACATTTATGATGATTTCAAATTGAAAGATCCCTTTGGTTTCTTGGTTTACATAGCAGTATTTCAGCGTTTCATGGGTTAATCACCCAGGGACGATTGACGACCATATTCAACAATAATCTCAATACGCTGCAGACAGAAATTATGTAGATATTAACAATCATTACGTTTAGGAATATCACTTTACTTTAGAATAGGGCATTTATCAGCTTCAGAAGTCAAAGAAAATACATTTCCAATTTTCCAGAAACTTGTTCTGGGCTCCTTCCAGGATCCGGCATAAGTCCCCACCACAGCTACTCATCCCGGAAGTGTTGAGAGCACGGAGCAGACCGGTTATCCAGCACCACACTTCTAGGATCCAGGTGTTTCCCGGAACACGCTTCCAGGAATACGTCGGCATCGCGGATTCACGTTTTGTCTTAACACTTGGTGACCACCACTCTGTTTCACTTTGCTGTTTTAACACTTAGTGAACGCCACTCTGTTTCACTTTGCTGTTTTCACACTTGGTGACCACCACTCTGTTTCACTTTGCTGTTTTAACACTTAGTGAACGCCACTCTGTTTCACTGTGCTGTTTTAACACTTAGTGAACGCCACTCTGTTTCACTTTGCTGTTTCAACACTTAGTGAACGCCACTCTGTTTCACTTTGCTGTTTTAACACTTAGTGAACGCCACTCTGTTTCACTATGCTGTTTTAACACTTAGTGAACGCCACTCTGTTTCACTATGCTGTTTTAACACTTGGTGACCACCACTCTGTTTCACTTTGCTGTTTTAACACTTAGTGAACGCCACTCTGTTTCACTTTGCTGTTTTAACACTTAGTGAACGCCACTCTGTTTCACTTTGCTGTTTTAACACTTAGTGAACGCCATTCTGTTTCACTTTGCTGTTTTAACACTTAGTGAACGCCACTCTGTTTCACTTTGCTGTTTTAACACTTAGTGAACGCCACTCTGTTTCACTATGCTGTTTTAACACTTAGTGAATGCCACTCTGTTTCACTTTGCTGTTTTAACACTTGGTGAACGCCACTCTGTTTCACTTTGCTGTTTTAACACTTAGTGAACGCCACTCTGTTTCACTTTGCTGTTTTAACACTTAGTGACCGCCACTCTGTTTCACTTTGCTGTTTTAACACTTAGTGAACGCCACTCTGTTTAACTTTGCTGTTTTAACGCTTAGTGAACGCCACTCTGTTTCACTTTGCTGTTTTAAAACTTGGTGACCACCACTCTGTTTCACTTTGCTGTTTTAACACTTAGTGAACGCCACTCTGTTTCACTTTGCTGTTTTCACACTTGGTGACCACCACTCTGTTTCACTTTGCTGTTTTAACACTTAGTGAACGCCACTCTGTTTCACTGTGCTGTTTTAACACTTAGTGAACGCCACTCTGTTTCACTTTGCTGTTTCAACACTTAGTGAACGCCACTCTGTTTCACTTTGCTGTTTTAACACTTAGTGAACGCCACTCTGTTTCACTATGCTGTTTTAACACTTAGTGAACGCCACTCTGTTTCACTATGCTGTTTTAACACTTGGTGACCACCACTCTGTTTCACTTTGCTGTTTTAACACTTAGTGAACGCCACTCTGTTTCACTTTGCTGTTTTAACACTTAGTGAACGCCACTCTGTTTCACTTTGCTGTTTTAACACTTAGTGAACGCCATTCTGTTTCACTTTGCTGTTTTAACACTTAGTGAACGCCACTCTGTTTCACTTTGCTGTTTTAACACTTAGTGAACGCCACTCTGTTTCACTATGCTGTTTTAACACTTAGTGAATGCCACTCTGTTTCACTTTGCTGTTTTAACACTTGGTGAACGCCACTCTGTTTCACTTTGCTGTTTTAACACTTAGTGAACGCCACTCTGTTTCACTTTGCTGTTTTAACACTTAGTGACCGCCACTCTGTTTCACTTTGCTGTTTTAACACTTAGTGAACGCCACTCTGTTTAACTTTGCTGTTTTAACGCTTAGTGAACGCCACTCTGTTTCACTTTGCTGTTTTAAAACTTGGTGACCACCACTCTGTTTCACTTTGCTGTTTTAACACTTAGTGAACGCCACTCTGTTTCACTATGCTGTTTTAACACTTAGTGAACGCCACTCTGTTTCACTTTGCTTTTTCAAAACTTAGTGACCACCACTCTGTTTTATTTTGCTGTTTTAACACTTAGTGAACGCCACTCTGATGGACCCTGACCTAATGCCGATGTATTTTTGTCGCTGTCCCATAATTGCGTCAACGTTCCGTGATAGCTGAGAGCACCAAGTCAGAATGAGCGCCAGATGAGCAGAAGCTTCTCCTTCCTCGTCACATCCCGTCTTTATTATCTTATATACTGGTCTAGTGCTTTATCAGTAAACCAAGAGCAAGTTTCTAAACTCAAGCCTGTTGATCTGATTATTCAGAGTGTAGTAAAACAAAAGCTTAAACTATACTCAAAATTGGATTACACGTTTTTAATATCGTAAACACTGCTACAAAAAATTGGTGTCGCAATTATAGAGTCATATTGTAGCTTTGTGCTGAAACTAACATATATTGTGTAAGATAATTAGCATCACTTGAGTAACTTGCTTTTGAAAATACATAGGCCTAGTAGTAAAACAAAGAGCGATGGCGAAGCCATTCAGTCTGTAACCTTAATATTGTGAGAAATGGAATGTAGATTAAATATTGTGCCAAATTTAGAATCAGTTTCAAAGTGACTGTTTGAATACCTGAATACCTGGAAAAATCAGCAGAATTTCTCAGAAATCAGCAGAAAGGGTTTCTGTCTTTGGGTCGGTATTGACTGATGTTCCTCCCCTCAGAAAGGGAGTGATGCATGTTGTCAAAACGCTCGTTAGTCACAAAACTTGTGCGCTGCTATTTATACCGGGGTGAACTCGGTCACGGTGTATCACGGTTTCTGAAACATATATTCAGTTGACAGGCAACATTGAGTCTGTGAAGGCTCAACGCTGGGACAGCGTCGGAGACGTTGGCCGGCATTGATCTACCACAGGACCTTTGTCACAAGGTATCCAGTAAACACGGATCATAAACATACCCTATTGCAGTTCAATGCGGGCGATTGTCTCCGACGCTCACTCAGCATCTCATATCGTGTTTTTGTTGAGGAATGTTGGTCACAATCACTAAGTGAACAGCAGTGCTTATATGCTGGTATTGAAATTGCCAAAAGCAGTGTGAAGTCGACAGGTAAAAAAATTAAATGAAACTGGCTCTAGGCCACCTTTGTGCACATATAGGCTAAACTGGGCCAGGAGAACCTCCTGAGGATGGTGAGATGATTGAGATGACACTGTCCTCCAGACACAGGATTCGAAATTCGCGCCCTGGCGGTCTGAGACCGAGCACGCCACCTCTCGGTCACGGAGGCTCCCCACAATACTGACTTTCACACGTGGATGGGGAAGCAACATTTTTGTTTTGTTCAAACCGCCGAGACCGGGAACCGAACCCCGAACTCTGGCGTGAAAGGCAGCGGTGCTAATCACTACCCTAGGGCCCCCGCCCAGTCGACAGGTAAAATACCGGGGTATTTAATGATCATTTTTCATAATGCGAGCAACAAAACAAATGTTGAATTGTACTTAGGCGTAATTATGTTTATTCCTATCATGTCTATCACAACGGCATACTAATAATCAATGTATGCTATGAGCTAGACTGATATCTATACTCTAACAAAACAATGACATTTTAATTCATTATTATAAACCATTCGATTTTCTTAGCAAGATTAAGATTTTTTTGACATACCGTAATTGCAAAAATAAAGCAGGCCTATGCCTGAGAAACTGTTGGACAAAAGGCGGGGGCCCTCGTGTAGTGGTAAATGCTGCATGCTTGGAAAATCGGAGATCGCGAGTTCGAACCCCATTCTGGCATTCAAGTTTCAAAGAAACAAAATGTTTCTTTGCCGCTCAAAAATCAATATTATGGGGAGCCTCTGCGACCTTTCCCATCGCCTGTGTTATTGGACAGAGTGGGACCATAGGACATGTACCAGAGCTGCGTTAGCCAATGACTCTTTCTTTGAGGTCTGAGATGTTTTTGCTCCTGGTGTAAACTGGTAAATACCGAATAACATGTGCAAATGCCTATGTCGTCAATGACAAGTGCTTAAAAAACGTAGTATAAAGTATGTAACGTGTTTGCCTATGTGTGTTTGACTAGGCCTATTATAATGTCAAAACACAGGACTACATGTCGATATATGGTTTATTCCCACATGCTAAGTGTTTTTTTAGGTTTTATTTAGTTTAATTAGGGTTCTACTCAGTTTAATAATACGCTTCTTAAAAACCATATAGCTCTTAGTATTGTATTTTAGCTCATCGCTCATTACCTAATTATTTTCATTATTTTGTATCTACGACCGGTTTTGACGTTCACACACAACACTCGCCATCGTCATAAAATTCGAACAGTTAAAATAAAACACGAATTCAGGAAACAATGTCCACGTTTCAGTATTGTTAATACTATTGTTATTATTAATCTTTCTCCTAGTATCATTCTTGATAAAACCATTATCATTATCATTCAATTATACAACTTAGGCAAAATATATGTTTTTGAGAATAATGAAGCAGGCATGGATTAATTCGTGATATTAAGAAAGTCCCTCGATTTTTGTTGTGAACTCTCTGTCGGGAAATGAACATCGAACGACAGCGCTCGGTCTACATGCTTCAGAGCTCTCAAACAAGAAATGCAACTTAAATTTATAAAAACAGCAATGAATGGAAAAATCCAATGACATTTAAATTTAAAATCTAAACTGTAGTTTATTTTTGAAGGTCTAAAATATGTAAACTAAATATACAAATTGGGTAGTCCAACTACAATTGTTTTATTCCAACAATAACAATTTATGGCAACAAAATTCAAACATACATCACTTCCGAAAAAAATATTTTGATAACATTCATAAACTCTATATAGATTACAGTTGGATTATACTGAATCGGAATGTTCTTACTTAACTGAGGATGAAACACTGCTGTATTTTGTGCAATATGTTGTCTGGAATAGAATAGAATAGAATATTTTACTAAGCAGTAGGCTTGTAGCCCTTGTGCCATATACATATATACAATTAAAATTCACAACAGGTATTGTAAAGTAACAAATTGAAATAAACATTTCACATTGATTTTAGCAGTATAACATTATAATATATCTAGTATAATTAAACTAGTAAACATGAAATTAGACAAGACATTTAACATTGCTATTAGCAGTATAACATTATATATTATATTAACATGAATAAGTATAATTCAATAAAAAAAATTTAAAAAAACCACATGAAATTAGACAACATATTCAACTTCGTTTCTTATTTTAAATGCTTTGTACGTGTAATTAGCTAACTTGGTAATGATATTGGACTTTTTGCTTGACATGAGCTCAACAAATTTGAACATATTTGGACGCTGATGATAGTATTCAGGTAAATATTTCCTACGTAATTCAGTATACATCGGACAGACAAGTAAAAAATGATATTCGTCCTCCAAGTCTTCACAGCTACTTCATTTTCTTTTTATTAATGCTATTACATGAGGTTTATGCCAGCTCCCGCTTTCTACAGCTAACCTGTGATTACTGGTGCGTAGCCTTGTTAGTGCCACCCTATGCTGCTGTATCTTGATAGTTTGTATTATTTTTGAAAAAATCATTATAAAACACATAAAATGTACCTCTTGATGTGGCTTGCAATTCTAGATTAACCTTCTGTTCAAAATTATCGCGTAAGCGTTGTTTAAAATTAAATAAAAATAGTTTATCATTCTCAACACCACTATTTAGCCACACATGACCGAAGCCAGTCATTTCCAGTAACTGTTTAACTTGTGAGACCCAGTTACTTTTACCATTATGTGAATCTATCAGTGATATATCATAAACTTTTTAATCAGTCGGTGTTTTTTAGCCAGTATCTAATAATTATTAAATAGCGTTCAGATTGCATATTTAATCTACATAGTTCACTGTATACCAGGTTATTTTCTGTATTCCATCTAAGACGTATTATTTTATTTAATAATTGTAAATGTACCCGCTCTATTGTATCACCACTATTAAAGCCCCACACTTCACTTCCGTAGCATAACATCGGTGTTGTAAGCTTATCAAATAAATCACAATACATGTCACACTTAATATCGTCAAATTTCTGAAGCATTTTTTGTAATGAAAATATGGCCTTTTGTGCTTCACCAGCCATTTTTTTCTGATTTTCAGAAAATGAACCACTGGAAAATACCATTCCGAGATATGTGAAATGTTTTGTGACCTCAATTTAACTTCCATTATAAAACCATCTGTCATTCACGCTTAATTTTCCACCTTGGCGAAAAATTACAATTTTAGTTTTTTCAATATTCAATATTATTTTCCATTTATTACAATAATTTTCTACAATATCAAGCCCAAGTTGCAAATCTTGTCTATTTTCTGATATAATTACGGTGTCATCAGCATACAATAATAAAAACATTCTTACATGACCTGTATTAATGCCTTGAAATCCATGTGTCTTAACATAATCTTCAATATCATTGATATACATAGAGAATAAAAAAGGAGATAAACATTCACCTTGACGTACACCCAATAAACATTCAAATGGTTATGTACGTTCCGCTCCAACTTGAACTGTGTTTTATAGTCAACCATCGTTAAAGCAGGCCTTCAGATTTGAAAATTGGTGGCGGGTAAAATAAAGCTCACCTCAAAGTGGTGAGGCGAGTGATCACTCACTATAGTTAAATGCAATGGCTAACTGGTTGATGAAAATTGAGTAAAACCTATAAATTTGCAATTAATAAAACATATGACAAGATTAAGGTGAGCTGTATTTCGCTCACCTGACCTCACACTTGCGTGAGTTATGGTGTGCGTGAGCGATCACTCACGCCAAATCTGAAGGCCTGGTTAAAGCTCACAACATGGTCGGTACGCGCGAAGTGGTTGACACAGATCAGCCAATCACAGACCTCAGATCTGTGTCAACCACTTCCAGAGTACCAGCCCTGATCATCGCCTGAAGACACTGCCTACGTTTTAGGTCGTTTTTATTAGTTTGGTCAATCATGTCCAGATTTTTGTTTTTAAGTTACTCAAAAGTGAACAGTTCGAGTATGAAGAGGAGGTGATATTCGATAAAAGGAGCAAAAATAAATCAAATGTAATTCATTCTGCAAAGAAACGAAACAGCTAAGTAGTGGATTGGGGCAATCAAAACACACTTACTCTGTGGCACATCTACGCGCTGACACCACTTGTAATGCCATCACAGGGACAGGCCCAAGTCTAAAATCATAAAAAATCGGTGATTTTATTTTAGCTTAATAATATGACCATATGATGTGAACATATCCATAGACTAATACTGCAAAAGGTTTTTTAATTTTCGTGCTGCGCACTTACCAGTTAGGCTAGATATAGAGACGAAATTCCAGTATTTCTTATTTTTGACATGGTTGTCAATAATTAGAAAGCAGAAATTTCGTCTCTATATCTAGCCTAATTGGTGAATGTGCAGCATAAAAATATGTCTATGGACATGTTTACATCATATGGTCATATTATTAAGCTAAAATAAAATCACCAATTTTTTTATGATTTTAGAGTGCTGAAATAAAATGTATTTTATTGTTTAATATCCTAGTATAATATATCCTTTTCTATTAAAGCGACAAGGGTGCTTGACATGTAGCAATAGTGGTGGTCCTACGTCGTGTTTTGCACTTGAAGTAGTTCCGAAGACAAGAGTCCAGAATCCTGTTTATATTGCCTTACTTTTCCAATGAAGTGAACGTATAAACAAGTTACAATTGTGGTTCGTTTGGGGCATGATAGAGAAAGAGTTTAGTCAGGTATATATATATCTGAAACGTTATCTATTTTAGGCCTATATCACAAGACAAAACAACTGGGCGCAGCTAGTGCCTTTATGTTGCTGTAAGTTTTGTACTCCGATTGGCAGTTATGGGCCTAGCGTTTACCAAGCTATATCAGGTGAAATATGTGTGATAACACCAGCCCATCATTCCGTGGTTATTTAAATTAAAATGGTAAAATACAATTTGCACGGATGGTATTCTGTTATTCCTTAAACTAATTAAATTACTCTTAAGAAAACAAAGGAAATGAATGTCGATTCAATAAATATTTGTCAGATATTATATCTAATGGGACTACTTGAATGAAGTATGACATATCCTTAGATTTATATGACTGGACTGTTTTGCTCAAAAAAGCTCAATCAGACTACTTAAAAAGATTGTGACCTAATAAAAATAATTTACTCAGCGCAATACTAGCCTAATGTTAGTCTTAATGTTGGGCCTAATGTTAGGCCCTACTGGTGGTAGACACGAGTAGGACCTAACATTAGGTCCAGCACAATACTACCTTCTGAATGAAATTCATCTGTTTATTGACCCCCAAAATAAAAATATCCGCATTTTTTTAAGAAGATTGGAGATGTAACCAACATAATATTTTTAATTTAAAGCCACATGAGTGAGTGCTCGCATCTAAAATCATAAGCGACTCAGTCAAGCGGCACTGAGGAAACCCAATCAGATCAATATATTAGAACCGATAAAGAGTAATTATAGACCTTTCACCATAATTCACCGTGGTTTTTCTATGTGAAGCTCACTTAAAGACACTACCCTCATAATACAGAACTAACTTCCGCTGATCGAAAATACACAAATAGCCGCCGTTTTTATTGGGGCAAAATGGATCAATATGTCGCAATCAATCAAAGAAAAAGCCTCACCAGTATAATTCGGCTGAATGAATGTGCAAACAGTAGTGTCATCAGATCAATATCTTATGGTGTTATTGAATCAGAATCCACACTGTTGTTGTAAGCGGTGGCAGTTGTAACGACAGCGTATATCTAATAAACACATATATACAGACAGCCAATACAAACAACTAATCCAATACACCTTTTTCAATAACAACACGCCACACGGTGAGCAACGCTGAACTGTTTTAATCAGACAACTGTTGCACACTTATCAATGACAACACGCCACACAGTGAGCAACTCGGAACTGTTTAATCAGACAATTGTTCACTGCGCAAACTCGTGCAAGCAGTCTATAAAGTGTAAACATTGTACCTACATCTGCGACTATTGGAAACAGGGGGGGTGGGGGGGGGGGGTGTCAACTGTGGTCATGATACAAATATATCCAATGTTTTTTCAATGTTCGGCCACCGCCTGCGTACAGAGAAACAACGTTGGGTCAATGTCTTGTTGTTGAAAACTGTATATTTGAGAGGCATATTACAAAACACCCCCTGAGTCCGAGAGGCGACAAATAGCTCCACTGTATCTATATGTGAGAGCCACATTAACCCTTGGAGCGCTGAACACGATTATAGTCGTTTTTAATCTGTTTCATTAACACATTCGAATCACTGTCATTGAGAAGGAAATGTGCGTTTCAACATCCAGATTTGCCAGTGATTGATCTCAAATTAAATCAATTACAGTAAATTTTAAGTGGGTGATTTTTAATTGAGCGCTTTAACCCTTTCAAGCCTGAATTTACCATTGTCATTTTCAACCACTACAAGCCGCGAATTGCTGTCGCAATTCTCGACTTGTAGTGGATGAAAATGATTTAAAGTGGGTGAAAATTCAAGAAAATAGCCATGTATCGTAAACTAGTTTCATGGAAATTTTCATTCTAAAACCTATACTTGTCGGAAAATAAGGCCTGTTTTCAGGGATGTAAAATGACGCTTTATTGCATCGTGAGGGCTTAAAGGGTCAAGGGTTAAAGATTCAAACGATTTTAGTCTTGTTTACCCAGAAAACGTGTTACATTGGCTAAATGCTGACTAAATGCTGGTCCAACGTCTACAACGCTGGCCCAACATTCACCCAGCATTAGGTTTATGTCACGCGCTCACTTGGATCTTACAAAACTATTGAGACTGTACATGTAATTATACAAAGTGTTCAAAGGCCTGGAGTGTGCAGTGCTGCCGATGGTACTGTGCGATATAAAGAACACTTGAAGTCATTCGATAATAGTAGGGCATAGCCCCGGCTTCTGGCTTCTGGCTTCCATCTGTCGCGATATTGCCATGATTGTGTAGAAAACAACCCTTTCAGCATGGGGACCGACTTTATACTTCAGAATCAGATTCACGCACTATAAGAAATAATATATTAATAATGGCCGTAGACACATAACATAGGTATTCAAATAATGCAGAAAGAGCTAACTAAGACGTTTATGATGATTGCAAAATGGTGAAATCTGTATAGTGGTCGCAGACCCATGACAAAGGTATTCAAATGAAGCTGAAACAGCTAAGACATTAATGGAGTAAAAGAGATATGACGGCCGTAGACACATAACATGGTATTCAGATCTAACTAAGACATTTATGATGAGAGTAAAATATTTAACTAAGAAATTTATGAGCTAACTAAGACATCTATGAAGATTTTGAAAGATTAAATTTTTTATAATGGCCGTAGACCCATAACATAGGTATTCAAATGAACGTAAATTGAAGGTGTTAAAGTCGTAAGGGTTACAAAGCCGCCTCAGCCATCCAGACAGGACGCCTGTATCTGTGAGAGTCATTCCCAGTAGATATCAGGCATTCAGGCGTTGGGCTAATAACCATCTAATCCACTGCGAACTTCACTGGGAGCCGCAGACACGGCGCACCAGGGGGCGCTGACGGCATCTACTTATCCGGGAACTAGACCGCCAGATGCCCGGATGATAATGTGGGTGATCGCGACCCCTGGTGCTGAGAGAGCTCACAATCAGCTGATTTTGGCGACACAGACATAAAGAGGCTGGTCTACGGTGCAAGAACAAAAGACATTATCTGCTTACTTTACAAGTAAGCAGATCTGTCTTTTGTCTTCGCGGAACCCACGTCTGGTAGCTACATCGGCAATTATCAGCAAAAAGATTACCGGTAGTCCTAATATTGTCGCGTTTAGTATTCTATGTGCAGTCTGTTTTTTAAGTTAGACAAAATATGTTTTTGTTAAAAAAAACCCTCCAGGATTTAGATCAGGATTCATGATTGAGTGAGTGAGTGAGTGAGTGAGTGAGTGAGTGAGTGAGTGAGTGAGTGAGTGAGTGAGTGAGTCAGTGAGTGAGTGAGTGAGTGAGTGAGTCGGTCGGTCGGTCGGTCGGTCGGTCGGTCGGTCGGTCGGTCGGTCGGTCGGTCGGTCGGTCGGTCGGTCGGTCGGTCGGTCGGTCGGTCGGTCGGTCGGTCGGTCGGTCGGTCGGTCGGTCGGTCGGTCGGTCGGTCGGTCGGTCGGTCGGTCGGTCGGTCGGTCGGTCGGTCGGTCGGTCGGTCGGTCGGTCGGTCGGTCGGTCGGTCGGTCGGTCGGTCGGTCGGTCGGTCGGTCGGTCGGTCGGTCGGTCGGTCGGTCGGTCGGTCGGTCGGTCGGTCGGTCGGTCGGTCGGTCGGTCGGTCGGTCGGTCGGTCGGTCGGTCGGTCGGTCGGTCGGTCGGTCGGTCGGTCGGTCGGTCGGTCGGTCGGTCGGTCGGTCGGTCGGTCGGTCGGTCGGTCGGTCGGTCGGTCAGTCAGTCAGTCAGTCAGTCAGTCAGTCAGTCAGTCAACTATCCATTCATTCATTCATCCGTTTGTTTATTTATTAATTCATCGAACCATCGTTTGAATCAATTAATTTATTTATTCTATTCATCTATTCATCTATTCATCAATTGATTCATTGATTCATTGATTCATTGATTCATTCATTTATTCATTTATTCATTTATTCATTTATTCATTTATTCATTTATTCATTTATTCATTTAATCGTTCATTCGTTCTTTCGTTCATTCATTCATTCATTCATTCATTCATTCATTCATTCATTCATTCATTCATTCATTCATTCATTCATTCATTCATCCGTTTGTTTATTTATTCATTCATCGAACCATCGTTTGAATCAATTAATTTATTTATTCATCTATTCATCAATTGATTCATTCATTCATTCATTCATTCATTTCTTCATTTATTCATTCATTCGTTCTTTCGTTCGTTCGTTCGTTCGTTCGTTCATTCATTCATTCATTCATTCATTCATTCATTCATTCATTCATTCATTCATTCATTCATTCATTCATTCATCCAATAATTCTTTCATTCATTCATTCATTCATCCATCCATTCATTCATTAATTTCTTCATTTATTCATTCATTCGTTCTTTCGTTCATTCATTCATTCATTCATTCATTCATTCATTCATTCATTCATTCATTCATTCATTCATTCATTCATTTATTCATTCATTCATTCATTCATTCATTCATTCATTCATTCATTCATCCATTCATTCATTCATTTATTCATTTATTCATTCATTCATTCATTCATTCATTCATTCATTCATTCATTTATTCATTTCTTCATTTATTCATTCATTCGTTCTTTCGTTCTTTCGTTCATTCGTTCTTTCGTTCTTTCGTTCATTCATTCATTCATTCATTCATTCATTCATTCATTCATTCATTCATTCATTCATTCATTCATTCATTCATTCATTCATTCATTCATTCATCACATTGATACATTTCTCTAACATAATGATCATTTGGCTTCACACACTCTCTATCACCAGCCAATCAGTGAATTCACGATGACAGCTTGTCAGCAGGACATTGCTAATACTGGGCTGGCGATATACCACCATCCAATCAGCGTAACTTCCGTGGCCATGACAGGCTGTTACAGGCTTTACTTATTCATTATTATGGCAGCACCAGCCAATCAGTGACACGTCTGGCTGTTATGATGACATACTTGAGAGCCATATCCATACAGCTCTGTCTCTACATGTGTGGGGATACCTGCGCAGTCAATTATATATACGCTCTGTGAATTTTTTGAACAATTATCGTTAGCATATGTATGATGGGTTTTACAGGTAATAACACCAAGAATCATCATGATCATGACAATCAAATAATAACTTCAAAACATATGCTGAACATCTATTGATCAGCTTATTTTCTGAGATCGAGGCTTTCACTATCGGCAATTGAGTGTGTGGGTTTAGACCTATTAATTAACAAATCTTATGCATATGTACAACACACATTTTTACAAGTGCGGTAAACAAGAAAGAGCAATTTAATACAGAAATGTCAATATTACGATGTAACATCAATACCTTTAAAATATTTACGATATGCAAACAGTGTTCATTTGAGTGCGATATGGGACAATACCGCACTCGTTCAATGAATAAGGCACATTATTCATTTAACATGTAATGTTTTTTTTCAATATCGCACGAAAAATAAGCAACGGTTGTATTTTCTCACTCGATTAAATCACACATGACATGATTGCCATACACTGTAGTTGAAACTACAGCTAGTGTGCTTTCAGAAATTGCGCCCACACTTTTGTCAGATGCACGGGGGCTAATTTTTTTACTTATTGTTTATTGAAGGCGAATCAATCTTAAAACCAACCTTCGGACTATCGGTCACAGAATTACCAGATATGACCCTACTATATACCTGGGAATGTCATAAAAAACAGGCAATGCGTATCAAATTAAACATTAGCATTATATATATATGTATATGTGGAGCTTCGACTAAACACAAATTATTAAGATAATAAATGCTCCTGAAATTCCGTTTCTCCCGTTTTGGTGTCCAGGTCTGTTTATGTTTACAGTTAGTCACCAGGTGGTGTTATTAGGCCTACTGGCTATGTCTGACGTGTTTTGCTGGCCTGCTGCTGCTGCATAGTGGATTACTACTTCAAAATGTTCTGGATTTTTAATCCGAGCTATACTACCCAGCTTGGCCTCATGGGGGTGGGGGGGGGGGATTGAAGCAATTTTGAAATTGAATCTTTAGTTATTATGTTTAAAGTATTTATAGATGTATATTTTTTTCATATATAATATTGTATTGACTTACGGTGTGCGAATTGCGTTTAGGAGCAGGGAGGTGAATGAATGAATGAATGAATGAATGAATGAATGAATGAATGAATGAATCAATCAATCAATCAATCAATCAATCAATCAATCAATCAATCAATCAATCAATCAATCAATCAATCAATCAATCAATCAATCAATCAATCAATCAATCAATCAATCAATCAATCAATCAATCAATCAATCAATCAATCAATCAATCAATCAATCAATCAATCAATCAATCAATCAATCAACCAACCAACGTTACATCAGGCATGGGGTGTCAAGTCAGGGTCTGGTATATGCGCAGGGTGTGGTGCGCAGTGGTTGGGGAGGGGGTGGGTGGCAACGGGAAGTACTGTTAGTGTAGCAGTGGTGAATGACTATCATCTAGATTTTTTGTCAACCTGGATATTTAAACTGAAACAAGTAAAACAACAAATTACATAGCGTAAAACAAAAGAATCAGACCAATAATACCATTCAAAGATGTTAGGCACGATTCAAAATACGCTGAGTATTCTGAAAGCTGTCTTAGACAATATGGAAAGAGAACATCACTGAGAAAATATTGCCAACACTACAGATACGATACTGGAGGTAAGATAATGAATACTTTTATAATGTTAATTATAACTAACGTGTTTTGCTCATGTTTTAAAATGCCATAGCTATAGCGGTTCCTTTTTTACGACATTCAGGTAGGCCTAATTCAAAATTTATCAACCAGGCGCATTTCTAATTTTGCCACTGACGAGTCATGATTATTTAACCCAAAAGGTACATTTCGAATTTCACCACTGTCATGTAATGCCTAATTTATTAACTAATGCTAATTTATGACCCAGGCGCATTCCTAATTTTACCACTATCAGGTCAGGCTTAATATATCAAACAGGTGCATTCCTAATTTTGACACTGTCAAGTCATGCTTCAATCAAGTGCATTTCTAATTTGATCACTGTCAGGTCATGTTTCATTTATCAACTAGGCGCATTCCTAATTTCACCACTGTCTGGTCATGCTTAATTATCAACTATGCGCATTCCTAATTTTACCACTGTCAGGTCATGCTTAGTATATCAATGAGGTACATTTCTAATTTTGACACTGTCAAGTCATGCGTCAATCAAGTGCATTCCTAATTCGATCACTGTCAAGTCATGTTTAATTTATCAACTAGGCGCATTCCTAATTTTGACACTGTCAAGTCATGCTTAATTTATCGCTTAGCGACATTAATGAACTCGTCACATAGGCGACAAAATCTTGAGGTCTAATAAAAAAGAATATTGTTTCTGACTTCAATCAAAGCATAATCTCTATTATGCTCTCAGCTCTCCGACAAGCTTCTACTATGTTTTAGCAAAACTAATGATCTCATTTTGTGACAAAACATCAATTAAGCTTTAGCGAGTGAGAGATTATCCCTTCGGCTTCAATTAAAATATATAAATTCTAGAGAAATTGACGATATTTTAACATTTATAAATGCCACGGGGACGGGATCAATTTATATCGGTAAGCAGGTAAATTGGCTATAATATATACATAATCAGTTAGTTACAATGGTAATATTGAATCATTATTTTTATTTTGAAAGTGAAGAAAACATATAATAATTATGGTGACATTTCTGGTTATCCAAAATGGAATGAAATGAATCGGGCTTTAGGCCACCTTTGTGCACATATAGGCTAAACCGGGCCAGGAGAACCTCCTGAGGATGGTGAGATGATTGAGATGACACTGTCCTCCAGACACAGGATTCGAAATACGAGCCCTGGCGGTCTGAGGTCGAGCACGCTACCTCTCAGTCACGGAGGCTCCCCACAATACTGACTTTCACACGTGGATGGGGAAGAAACATTTTTTTGTTTCTTTCAAACCGCCGAGACCGGGAACCGAACCCCGAACTCGGGCGTGAAAGGCAGCGGTGCTAACCACCACCCTAGGGCCCCCGCCCTTCTGGTTATCCAATGATCCAGATAATTGTGTAAATAAGTAACCTCAATAAAGCATCCGTGGCAAGGAGCAGCGTAGAAAACTTTTCCCTTTTATCTTAAGACGGGTGATACATGATGTTGTTCTAGTGATTTTAGTGAAGTAGCCGTACAATCTATTGTCCTGAAAGGGGGGTGGAGGGGGTGTAGCTATTAAGTCACACTAAATAAGGTGTGATCGCATTGTCTACTGTCGCCCCTGAATGACTATCTAGTTCCAAGAGGCTTTCATTCAAAATTTTAACGTCCCGTATGTAATGATGCTAATAATCTATTTGTTACAATAAAATATAATCAATAATATCTCTATTTTATTTTTTCTAATGAATAAGTTTTCTATTTCTCTTTTTTATCTCACGAGATGTACTCTTAGTTCCGACCGATTCTAGTTGCCACAAGAAAACACAAACACCTTGCATTTACGCAAAGTGTTGATAACCGTAACACCTAAAGATGTGTGACTATCGCTTAGTCTCATTCCCCACCCTTTGCAGCCAACTTAACTGACATGGTTATAATGTACGTTATTTTTTAAATCATCCATATATTTATTTCCCATATATTTAATTAAAAAAAAAAAAGATTTCTAGTTGCTATCAAAATATATCTGTTGTTTAAGGTTTCATATAATATATATAATTTAATGAAATACTTGATACCATGATAATACTCACGAGGGAATAATACGGTTTTTTCAGCTTGACAGGAATTTTGCTGATTTCCACGTCACACTGGTGGAAAGAGGGTTCAGCGTGAGATTACAGAGACATTCTATTGGTCCAGGCGCAGTAGTTCAATTGGTCCAGGCGCAGTAGTTCAACTAAGTCAAGGAGAATAAGCCAAAACAGTAGATTCGTAAATCCGAATCATCTACTGTTTAAATAGTAGACTTAAATCACTATTTTTATTTTTAACTGTAGATACACCTTGGCGCTAGATCAGCATTTGCAGCATATTAGGTTATTTTTTAATATATTTTACAAATAATCTTAGATGATGTAACAGTTGATTTTTTTCTATGCTAAATGCTAAAAGAGATGTGCTGAATGTTCATTGTCAGAAATTTCACTGCATTACAATGAGTTTTTTTAATGTTTTTTTTAATTTGATCCAGAGAACTAGTCGAGTCTGCTCATTATTATGACATGGCTTCATGTTGTTTTCTGCAGACGGTTGATGTTTTAGTTTAATCTATTAAAGCTCTTACAGTTTTATGAAGTTGTTAACATAATGTTTGAATTAAGTTTTATTACATACTTTTTACTATGATTGTATCGTTTCGTGTTTTCCACATGTTATAAGTATAATGCCATAATTGTTAACTTGACAGTTGATAATCATGTTATATCTGATGAAAATAAACAAATGTTTTATTTGAATAAGGAGGCTGTGTTGTGTTACTTTTTCAATTGGCAGTTCTTTCTATAAATCGATAGATGTGATGTAATAAAATACTGATATAAGTGATTCTGTTCCACTGTGTGTCAATACCGCCGATATTAACAAAATTAAGCATTAGCTTGCTGACACGTCACGGTCAATGCGTTGACAGTAGGCTGTCAGCAAGGTGATGCCTAATTTCGCAGGCCTCTGACCAGGCGTTGTCAAGCCACACAGTTGACCACATTAGTACATGTAATGCTAGGCGTGATGTCATTTATACAGCCTACTTAAAATTGTTATTATTCCCGATATAATTTAAGTTTACATAAACATACATGTCTGTATTTATTGAAAAGTTTTTTATTTATGCGAGTTCTGTATTTTATTAACTCATACAGTTTTTTTTATTATTACTGGTTTATAATATAACATCTTTAGTGAGATAGACTCCTCATAAAAAATATCATTTGACACACATTGATGTCTATTTTGTGATATACTGAAATTATCATTAATTGGAAAATGCCCATCTCCATGGATTGCGTAATTATTATTAATTTGTCATCACTATTATTATTATAAGACTGCACATTTTAATTACATATACTAAAACCCCTTGATCAGCATATCTCTAATATACAACATTAATATATATTTGAGCTTACCGCATTTTTGACAACATATTTAATGGAAATATACAAATACATTAATATAAAAAATTTGCTGCATGATCATCTATAGGCGTTACACACAGTCAGCGCGATGAGTAGGAATTGAGGCCATGTCTAATTTCTACCCCATGCCTAATTTCGCTTGACACCGGTACGGCCACCCTTAGTCAGGTATAATCAGGTCAGTAGGCAGGCTAGGCAGAGGTGTTAGACCACCCTCCATAGGTGTGAGAGTCTCCCCCTACCACTGAGTCGGAGGGGTGCTAGGCTCTACCCTACCCCTCCGCTCCACGGGCGTAGTACTGGCACCTAGCGCCTACTACAGGAGGGGGGGGGGGTAGCTCTAGCGGTGGTCGCAGTGGGCATGGTCAGCATGATTATGGGCGTGGTCATCAACTCTGAATATCAACATGCGAAGAAAAAAACATTCATTAAGTATTATGACTAAATATTTTATTCCAAGGACATGATAAAACAAGAATACATTCGTTCCACGCAGTAAAATATATTAGTCTGGGGTGGCAGAATATCCCCCCATGCATCCCCCTCAGGATTCACCGAGACATATTTTTTTATCATCTGCGTGACCCATAGGGAAGATTTAGACATGTTCCCAAGAAAAAAAGTGGCACGGAGTATGTTTTAAACATATTTAAAAGAACCGCGTCTGATTATAAAAAAATACTGCTTTTGCGACCAGATAATAACAGTACGTTTAATATTGCTGACATAAAACTATAGCTAAATGGCACCCTTTGATCACTGGAATACCATTAACATTAATTTAGTGAGACCTATTTTGTCTTATATGTGGCGTCCACTGAGAAAATTTAAACATGTTCCAAAAATAAGTGAACGAAGTATGTTTTAGGCGTATTTAAACTAAGCACGACTAATCATGAAAAATACTACTTTTATAACCAGATATTAACAATACGTTGAGACGCTACATTTTCACTTCACAAATAGCTGCTAAATTACAAGTAAAACAAAGCGGGACTGTAAAATCATTAAGTTTTCAATTTGCTTATCATTGATACACCCTAACCAGATAATCATCAATTGGTGAATTGATTTTGAAAGGTTAATTTCACTTAACACTTCACGTAACAGGTTTTAAGCAACTACCCAGGGTTGTTGCTTTTGCTTACAAAACTATCAAAATATACACTATTTAAATGTTGTGGCGGGTTATATGAATTGTTTTAAATATGGTCTATTACTGGCCTTTCCTTATAAATACGTGTTTAATAGGTGTATTACATACATTTATTGCCATTAATATTCAACGAACAGGTTTATGCTTGTTTCTGCTTTTTTATGGAAAGCTACAGTAGTATAATGACACCCTTTAAACAGTAAGATATTATTAAAATATGTATTTAAATAAAACTCATTCCTGTCTGACATTAGGTCTGCACCTAAACATGGTAAGGGAAATAACACTGTATGGAACAACAAGTACCATTTGAAATTATCACTGAAAATGATCAAAATATACTCAACAGCGGAAAGGCTTTCAATCCTTACTCTTTTGAATCGCAGAGACATATTGTGTTAAATGCGCAAGTATTACACTCTATGATATATATAATTAATATATAATATGAGAACCACACTCCAATCAATTCTCGAATACTAATATTACATCCCTAAACTAAAAACATATCCTAATATTAAAGTCTACTCGACCAGCATTAAAATCTCATCGTATCTTGTAAATATTATGACATGTCCTTATAATGTAACGCCATCTTAATATTATAATATGCCATATTACGTCAATTACGCCTCATTTTGACAAATATTTGTCTGCCTGGTACCTAGAACGTCTAACGGTCATCAAAAGAAATGTGTTATGTTTAATCGGTACGTTACGTCTCGATGATTGCGATGGTGCGAGGCAATCATGTGACCATTTATCACCTGGGAAACAATTATTGTCAATGGCTTAAACGGGGAATTGAACTGAATATTATTAAAGTGTTAATGACTCATATAATTTTAAATACATGTACCCCACCCCGCTAACACCTATGCCCTTTCAAATCCAAGTGGACGGTATCTCGGGAATCTATGAAATACGCGAAATGTCAGAAAAAAATACACTTTGGCAAAGGGCTGCCAACTCCTACCCCAAAGTAGTTTATCCAATTACTGCTTTTGTGGTTGAAAGTACATAAATTGACCTGTCAAGTTGTTATTTGCTTGGACACTCATTTAGCGCCGATTAATCGCCGAATCTTCACCGATGCATCACCGAATATTCGGCGATGCATCGGGGATAAGCTACTTCTCCGAAGGTTCCGGGGGAAGGTTCTTCAGTACATGGCGTGTTTTCTCGTGGGACCCCACGTTCGACATCGGCACCCATCGCCACAAACGACATTCGACAGTCCATCGCTAGACATTATGGCCCTCGTGGGACCGTACCATTAATGTCAAAAAGAATGAAAATTGTACAAAATGCCAGAGTGTACTTAAAGCGCAAAATATACCAAAGCGAATTCGCGCGCCAATTCGTGTTATCGTATCGGTGTTATCGTATTATCAAACACACTATTTCAACATTTCCAAATCATAACAGCGCGAAGGCGAGCGTGAAGAGCAACGCGAAAATGTCAAAACTGTTACATTTTTCTCGCACGTCTCGCCGGTTTTCACGTAACCACGATCTGGCCTTAGAACACTGAAAAACGCTCATATTTCGCGTTCGTGTTCGCGTTTGTGTGTATACAGTCAAGCGATTTTCACGTCTGTCGTCGCGTCACTCGTCGCGTACATATTCCTTCTCTCGTTTGCGTTGTTGCGCGTCTGTCGTCGCGTCACTCGTCGCGTACATAATCCTTCTCGCGTTCGCGTTGTTGCGCGTCTGTCGTCGCGTCACTGGTCGCGTACATATTCCTTCTCTCGTTCGCGTTGTTGCGCGTCTGTCGTCGCGTCACTCGTCGCGTACATATTCCTTCTCTTGTTCGCGTTGTTGTGCGTCTGTCGTCGCGTCACTCGTCGCGTACATATTCCCTCTCGCGTTCGCGTTGTTGCGCGTCTGTCGTCACGTCACTCGTCGCGTACATATTCCTTCTCTCGTTCGCGTTGTTGCGCGTCTGTCGTCGCGTCACTCGTCGTGTACATATTCCTTCTCGCGGTCGCGTTGTTGCGCGTCTGTCGTCGCGTCACTCGTCGCGTACATTTTCCCTCTAGTGTTCGCGTTGTTGCGTGTCTGTCGTCGCGTCACTCGTCGGGTACATATTCCTTCTCGCGTTCGCGTTGTTGCGCGTCTGTCGTCGCGTCACTTGTCGCGTACATATTCCCTCTCGCGTTTGTGTTATTGTGCGTCTGTCGTCGCGTCACTCTCGCGTTCGCGTTGTTGCGCGTCTGTCGTCGCGTCACTCGTCGCGTACATATTCCTTCTCGCGTTCGCGTTGTTGCGCGTCTGTCGTCGCGTCACTTGTCGCGTACATATTCCTTCTTGCGTTCGCGTTGTTGCGCGTCTGTCGTCGCGTCACTCGTCGCGTACATATTCCTTCTCGCGTTCGCGTTGTTGCGCGTCTGTCGTCACGTCACTCGTCACATACATATTCCTTCTCTCGTTCGCGTTGTTGCGCGTCTGTCGTCGCGTCACTTGTCGCGTACATTTTCCCTCTAGTGTTCGCGTTGTTGCGCGTCTGTCGTCGCGTCACTCGTCGCGTACATATTCCCTCTCTCGTTCGCGTTGTTGCGCGTCTGTCGTCGCGTCACTCGTCGCGTACATATTCCCTCTCGCGTTCGCGTTGTTGCGCGTCTGTCACTCGTCGCGTACATATTCCTTCTCGCTGTTGCGCGTCTGTCGTCGCGTCACTCGTCGCGTACATTTTCCCTCTAGTGTTCGCGTTGTTGCGCGTCTGTCGTCGCGTCACTCGTCGCGTACATATTCCCTCTCGCATTAGCGTTGTTGCGCATCTGTCGTCGCGTCACTCGACGCGAACATAATCACTCTCGCGTTCGCGTTGTTGTGTTTCACACTTAATCCTTAAAGCCGATCCCTGGAACTATAACAGTGAAATATATATAGTGGCCGTAGACCAATAACATAGGTATTCAAATGAAGCGGAAAGAACTAAGTGACTGATGATGATTTAAAATTAAAAACAACACTTTGGTCTCTTAAATGTACTATTTAATAGACCGCATATGCAACATTGCTGCCGTTAAGTCAGCCCATCTTAATATTCACGTAAAAGCAAAGATTTTATATCTACACAATTTATATTAAAAAATCTCGGTTTATTAAGTTTAATCTCACTGGTATCGTCCACAACGTCAAGTAAGTGGAATTTGTTAAGATTGGCGTTTGACATTTTAAACACCCCTAGTTCAAGACATATATACCTTGAAAAAAAAACTCGTTTGATCTTAAATAAACAAATGTGTGTAGTTTTCACCTGCGAGAATGGCGGTAGCCAGATATAACAGATTCAAGTGGGTGGAAATTTAAAAAAAGATAACTTAGTCTCAGCGGGAAAGGGAATAATAACAAATCATGACGATGGGAAATTATTACGGAAATAATAACATTTTAGATCCGTTATCTATTGAAGCAGATAATTATTTGGCGTGACCTAACCACACACGCGCTACTTGGCATCAATACACCAGAAGTGGCGACATGTACAGAGCGGAAATGACTTGATACGCATACGCACGCACGCGCATCCAGCCGCTCGACCACACCATAACCCAACAAGATCAGAAATGTTGAACAAATGTTCTTTTAAGGTTGGGCCAGCGTCTCAGACATTGAGCCAGTATTATGCCAGCATTTGGTATTGAGATGGTAATCCCTAATCTACATAAATCTACATAAATAGACTCACGACTCGTTCTCAGTGTGAAATATACTGCCTTGATCCGCATAGTGTAAACATTCACACGTGCACTCTAATTGAACACTCCCAATGGGCGGGGCCACATAATAATAAATAATAATAAATAAATAATAATAAATGGTGCAGTGGTTAAAGCTGCCTTCTTGGAAAGTCAGAGATCGCGGGTTCAATCCCCACTCTGGCCTTCAAGTTTCAAAGAAACAAAATGTTTCTTCCCCTGTCACTCGTAAAGATTGTGGGGAGTCTCTGTGACCGAGAAGTAGCGTGCTCGGTACCAGACCGTTGGGACCCGAATTTCGACTCCTGTGTCTGGAGGGCAGTATCATCTCAGTCATCTCACCATCCTCAGAAGGTTCTCCTGGCCCAGCTTAGCCTATTTGTGCACAAATGTGGCCTAGAACCCCATTCATTTCATTGTATTTACTCTCAATGATGTGGTGTGGATGCATCTTTCCTTGGCCAGTCTCACGCGAGTACATACCGCAGGAGCCTGGCCGTATCGAGCACTATAATAAGTTATTCTGTCTATGTGGTCATCTTGGAGGTGTGTCTGAGATTCAAAACTCATTGGATGTTTCAGATTTATAAATAGGTCCTAAAAGGTCACGAAGCATTGACCTCTTGTTCATCTCTCATACACAGTCACATGTTTCCGTTGCTAGATGTATTATATAGACAAGTTGGGAATCTCTCATTTGGACAGTGAGGTGTACCGAATTTCGTCATGGCGGCCAGTAATCATATAGCGCCATTCAGGGATCTGAGACCACAATGACATCAGCGTGAGATTCCGAGCTTATCTATCTATCTGATCTATCATACCCTTGATCATACCAACGGAAACAAGCAATCTTTGCTGTCAGCCAGCTGTCAAGGGCTGTCTGATTGGCAGGTCTTGCGACGCGCGACATTCAAGGTATCTGGCTATTTAAAATAGTTGGACGCTATGCTCGATAAAGCAAGGTATCGCACTAGGTGCTCGTGGGTAAGATAACTTGTTGTGGAAGATTTGAGGATAGAACGAGTGAAAAGTAACTAAACATGCTAAATGAGAATAATATAATTTAATTATAAATAGTATAACTAGCTTTGACCCGTGCGGGGCACGGGCAAAGTAAGTAGGCCTCACTGGCATAATTGAAACACTGCAGCCTGTACAAAAATACCATGAATATACTCATGAGAAATATTTTATTAAGAGGTACAATTAATATAGTATAATATAAGCTCACGTTAAGTGTGTGGATATGTAATAAATAATCTTAGAATGAAAACAAAACTAATTTTATACGTTTTACAATTACACCTCCACAAAACTTAACTGGAGAACAGTTAATTTCACTACAATCACACATGGTCTTGACCACACGAAATAGACATATAGATATTGACAATGTATAAGGAGCTGAAGTTTATGAATGGTTATAATAGAGCCTACTAACCAACCTAATGCGTTTTGCTGCTGTAGACACAACACCTGTAACAGTGACGCGCATCAGCAAGTTATATATTGTACACAAATTATTTAGATCTCTGCAGAATAGGTGGGGTATTATTGAAGATAGAATTAACCCTCATGTTGAAGCAATGCTAGTTTAATGTTGGGCCGCTGTTTACGCCACTTTCCCAACATCAACCCAACCTTATGATTGAAAGCCCAGTGCTTTTTTATGCAGCTGAAGACACGTATAGCTTCAAACCCATTAACTTCCTTCTGGTAGACATGCTTTGTGATACAATGCTGGTTGGGGGTTTTACCGGCGTCACAGACGGTGAGCCAGCATTGAGCTGGCACTCTTGTGAGTCGCCTGTTTGTGTATTTAAATCTGGAATAAAGAGGTAGCGTGCTTGACAAGAGTGGCATAAAGCCGATTCATTTAATTTTGTACGAGTAAAAATATTTCTAATGGCCGTAGACAAGTAGCATATGTAGGCCTATAGTCCAGGCAATAATTATTGTTTAATGGACAAAAAGTTGACCTTTTATTAATATGAAATGTAAACAAATGGAATCCCTTGAAAAAGTTGTGGAACAAGACATATTATATGTGGCTCTACGATGTTCAGTTCTCAAATGAGAGCGATTTATTCAAAATTTACATAAAATACTGGTTTAATGGCGGCCATTTTGGATTTTACCCGAAAACGAGGCTTTTCCCAACGTGGATTCGGGTGGGGTTTTATAGGGGGTTTTACATAGCCCCACTGAGTCAAATTCCGTTGAAATACCTTTGTTAACATTTTTGTCCATTTCCAATGGTCCGCGATCATTTCATTGCCCGGACTAGTACTCAAATTAATCGGAAAGAGCTGACTAAGACATTTATGATGATTTCAAATGGGAAAAACCCTTTCGTCTCCATGGTTTATACAAACATATTTCAGCGCTTTAAGGGTTAAACGACAAGGAAATCAAAGTCTATTTTGTTAAGGAGCATCGCTTATCAAACCAATGTTACACAAATATCCACATCTTCTGGTGTATATAGTGCGAATCACCAGGGGGCGTGCTAATCTAGCCCCACCTATAGCGACCTGGGGCCGTATTCTCGTGAAGATCACCTAACTTTAGGATTGTTCCGCAACTTTAAGATGCGGAACTCCGTAACTGCGGAATTCCGTAAATCGCTATTCTCAAACTATTTGCGGAAAACTGTAGTTGCGGAGTTCCGCATCCTAATTTTTATGCAAAACACGCCATTTTTTCCTAGAATTTAGGTCACCCAAATTCTTTCCGTAACTTTTACCTAAAACTTAGGTGAGTTCCGCATCGTAAAATTAACGAGAATAGCACTTACGGAAAAAAACCAAAGATGCGGAAATATTTGAGGAAATTCCAAAAATCTACGATGCGGAACTCCGTAAATGGTCACGAGAATACGGCCCCAGGTATATATGACGGCGAGTATATGTAGTTTTTAAATTTTACTTTTTTGTTTTTTTTAATCCGTTCTATTAGCCGATTAACTCACTGTCATTGGGAATGAAATGTGTGTTTAAACATTGAGATTTGCGAATGTTTGGTCATGCATTAGACAAATATGAGTAATTTTTACTCACTTGAAATTGTGGATCGCGGTAGAGAGACACAAGTGAAGTGGGTTAAAATTTAAGTGAGATATTTCAGGGGGAAAAGGGTTAGGTCATCCTTTATTAGGGTTAGGTCATCCCTTGTTCAATGAATGGTAATGAAAATAGGTCATTTGGCACATTTACGCGACTTAGCATCTTAATCCTGAAAGCGCTGATATGAAATAATTTGTAAAAACATCACAACTCTTTTTTCAATTTAAATACTCATAAATGTCTTCGTCAGCTCTTTCTGATTCATACGTATGTTATGGGTCTACGGCCATTATAACTATGTTTACTCTTACAGTGCGGAGATCGACTTTAGTCGTCAGAATCTGACGTCTAAAGTCGATTCCCGCGCTGTAAGAGTAAAGGGGTCCATCCCTTAATATAAGTTGTTGAAGGAGCGCGCAGCGCGTGGCCCTGTGCGAAATTACCGTCGATACATTTGTTTCTACCTTTTCTCGACACGACCGCCATTAACGTGATCGCCTAGTCACATTGAGAAGGGAGGAACAAGGATATATGCAAACCCCACACAGGATCATGCATGCGGTTGCCTGGCGAGGCAGTCAGGCGCTCTACCAAGCGCCACGTCCCCTTCTCTATGATAGCTTTTTGCTACACTGCCACCCGTAGACAGAACACTGAGAATGAGTGTAGCTTTTTGCAGACTGATGCCGCTTTTGTACAGGGCCTATCTATAATTATTTATGAACTGAACATGGCCCGAGGAATCTCTGACGATCAAGCGATAAAGACACGGGATACCAGCCCCGATCTACTGCCAATCACAGGGAATAAAAAAGTATGCTATGGTATTATCGTCGATTAAGTTCATGTTTTTTGGCCTAGCTCCAGCACGAAGTTGTATTGCATATATCGCCCTGACTACCCTCTCATGGAGCTGTCTACAATATGGAGACACAAATTTAGATTTTAATTTTGAATTGATCAGTTATCCCTTTAGCCCTTGATGCGCTGAAATATGTTTTATATAAACCAGGAGACCAAAGGGTTGTTTTCAATCTAAAATCATTATAAATGTCCTAGTTAGCTCTTTCCGCTTCTTTTGTATACCGATATTATGGGTCTACGGCCGCTATACACATCTTACTCTTTTAGCGCGGGGATCGACTTTAGACGTCAGAATCTGACGTCTAAAGTCGATCCCCGCGCTGAAAGGGTTAAGCAAACATATATCACAATAGTAGGCCTAAGATCCATCACAAAAAACACGCTAATATCTATGATTTATTCATAAAACAAACAAAATGCTGGAGAATATAGGATTGATAGATAATCCTCTAAACAATGATAAGTGCGTCAGGTATGTGTCGAATAAAACGGAGTATAATCCGTCACAATAAGGTCACTCTACACTTTTATTTGATGATAATATACTTGGCTACTTTATAACCTTGAGATCTATGGGAATTACGACAGTAATTCACATCTGAGGGCGAAGGGAAATCATTCACAAGGGTCATCAGAATATGCATCAACATCTATATCAGTCACACATTATCAGTCATCAATATCATAATAGGCCTACAATATCATATCTACAGGCCTCAATAACATAATAGGCTTAAATATAGTTGTTTAATTAAATGGATGTCAAACGCATTGGATGCTGGTCACCTGTAGCGATATCCCTAGCATGGGTGGATTCCATGCTAGCGACCTTGTGGTCTTAATGGGGGTCTCCCAAATCACCGTGTACAAGTTAATTTGTTTCATTCATATTTTATTTTATTTAGCATGGTTGAATAAACAGTTCTCCGTCTTCTTCTTCTACATATTTTCACAGTATATTCTATGTCACTATATTTATATTACAACTATTATAAGTGACAACTATTATAAGTGACATCAAGCAAAATAAATAAACAAATAAATAGAAGTATCCGGAATAGAGCGTTGGACTCACTAGTGGGATTGGAGCTCTGCTCTATTCTGTTATCATATCGTATCATCTGCTCGCCCTTCTATGTGAATCATCCGTTAAACAGCTATAATGGTGAGCGGCTTTCGAGATAATCCTCTAAGTGCATCAGATGCGCGCTGAATAAAAGAATAGTATATGTATATGCCATCACAATAAGAAATCTCTGTGCTTTGAATTTATATGCTTATTATACTTGAGTCTTTCTATTAAATATTACCATTTTCATTGAACTTGAGGTTAAGATTAGAAGGGAAATGAGGGCATATTATGAGCATCGGAAAACAAATGTTGGGCTTGTTGGAAGCTAACTCGACTCCAAACTTGCTGTGATATCATTCCACTGCCGTTCATCATATTTATACGATTTATTCATGATACAAACTGTGGCATCCCGTGAGTCACGCACATTTGTATGGATCATTCATAAACAAACACAATGCGGGACAATTCAGGATTTCGGGATAATTCATCAAGCGCGTCAGGTGTGGGTGGCGATCAGAGACAATGCTGGCACAAGGCTGACCCACCATCTACGACGCTGGCCTAGCATTAAACCAGCATTGGTTCAACTTTTTCCTGCTTGCAGGGTATTCCAGTCAATCAGGATGTACCAATGCTGGCTCAATGTTGAGCCATCGTCTGCGACGCTGGCTCAACATTGAGCCAGCATTGGTTTATCATCCACGTATTTGCAGGGTACGTTAGTAATGCGCGTGAGTGCCACACCTCTTATTTACCCTGGCTACTCTCTCCACTACGCCTTCGTAACGTCCATGACGTCATTATGACGTCCGTTACACCCGCGTATTATCAGACCCACAACAGTTTGCCGTGCAAAGCTTAAAGGCAGTATCTGCTTACTTTCTAGTAAACAGATACTGCCTATTGGCATTGCAGACCCACAACAGTGGACAAACACACGCCCTCCCAGAGAATGGAGAAATGAACAATTTGTCAAAAATGCGGTCTGTTTGTTTGAACCAACACTCGTTACCGCCATACTCGAGGTAGATTTTGCGGGGAAAGCGAGTGATTGTGTTTGCGGTTCTGCAGGATGTGTTTTTGCGGTTCCTGTTTCACGAGAAAAAGCGGAAGTCACGTTTTGTCACTGGTGACTTGATATTTAATTATTATTATTTGATATTTAATTCGCATCGTCAGAATCTGACGTCTAAAGTCGATCCCCGCACTGTAAGGGTCATTTCGATCCCCGCACTGAAAGGGTCATTTACCCCATTTTTCATAAATAAATTAGACGTCCGATTTTGAATAACGGTCGCTTTATAAAATTAGAGTAACATAACATATAATGTACAAATATATGCAAGGAATGTCACTACAGGTGACCAGCATCCAATTCGTCTGACACCCATACAATCAAATACATCTATGGTTGAAAAGTACATTGTATAAAATAGTATAAAAATATGGTAATAAACATATGTAGGCCCATATAGAAATATGTGATAGATACAACTACTGTATGTGTAAAAGTATGATGGATAAAAGTAACATAAACGTGAGGTAATAAACGTATGTAAAGAAGTATGTAATAGAACAAAAACGATAATAAACGTAATATTATTACAAACATATATGTTATATAAACGTATGTCAGTAATATACGTAAAGTTAAAATAAAAAAACATGGACTAAAAACACGCACACGCCTGACAATGGCAAGTGTTTGCCCATGAACAGACATTATTGCGCATAAAAGCGTCTTTGAACTTCTTCAAATAATGTTGAGTACAAAGGGTTCGTTTGAGACTGGTTGATTGAGAGATTTGTAATTTTAATCAGGTTAGGGAAATGCGGGAAATAACATAACGATGTCATAATGACATCATACAACGTATAATAGATCCACTGCTGGTTTTCCTTATTGTAATCAGATTCAAATGTAACTTGCGTTCAGATTATCTATAATCCCACAGTCTTATCCTTTGCAATTCAATAATGTTGAGTATTGTATATATGATGGCATGTGACTTTACCTCTCATTATGGATATCGCGTAACAGGGACATGCTTTTTCTTTTGAATAACATTTCTATAGACGCAGCACCCCCACCCCTTATAACACTTCACTCCCCCCCCCCTCCGCATTTTGCATTGGTGGACCACACTGCATGTTTTGGATAATATTGATTCACTAAAAATTATTTTTTTTATAATCTATTACAATATATATATATATATCGGGACTTTGTCTCTGCATTTGACAAAACGTTTCTTCCCCGCTCACTCGTAACGATTGAATATTGTGGGAGCCTCCGTGACCGAAAGGTAGCGTGCTTGGCCTCAGACCGCCAGTGCTCGAATTTCTGTGTCTGGAGGGCAGTGTCATCTCATTCATCTCACCATCCTCAGGGGGTTCTCCTGGCCCAGTTTATCCTCGATGTGCACAAAGGTGGCCTAAAACCCATTTCATTACATTTCATTCGCATTTGATATAACTTCGCTATATTGTGATATGATCTGATTTTCACTTGACTTCAGTGGGATAGGCATTGCGGTGACGGGTGGCTTTCCAATGTAGATAGATTGAGAAGTAAACATGAGAGTTAAAGCCTTCAACACTGAAATATCTTTGTGTAAACCATGGAGAAGAAAGTTTGTTTCAATTTGAAAACATCATAAATATCTTAGTTAGCCCTTTCTGCTTCATTTATATACCTATGTTTGGGGTCTACGGCCTTTATACATACTTTTACTCTCAGTGTGAGAATCGACTGTAGACGTCAGAATCTGACGTTTATATATACGTCAGATTTTGACGTCTAAAGTTGATCTCCGCGATGAAAGGGTTAACCCCTTTCACTGCTAATCACGACAATATCATTGTCGTTTTTAATTTATTTTATCAGCCAATCAAATCATTTCCAGTGGGTGGAAAATACTCCAATATTTGCTTCATTGAAGACCAAACATTTGCAATTTCTGATATATAAACACTCATTTAATTCTCAATATCAGTTAATAAAACAAATTAAAAACGACTGTAGTCGCACAACGTTTAACCGTTTAAAACTACATTGGGTCAATGTCTCGTCCCATCAAACACAAAAAATGTAGGTTCATAACATGTATACAACGCCAGCACAACGTCTTCGACGTTGGTCCAATATTGTATAAATGTTATACTGTATCACATTTATACAATGTCGGCCCAACGTCTTAGACGCTGGTCCAACATTGTATGATGTTATACAATGGTTTGTGTTTGCTGTAATGTGTGTTATCGGCACCACGCGTCGCTGTGGTGAGGCTGTTCCAGCACCTGGTGGCGCTGGCCGTGGTATATGTGTGTGTGAGAGTCCGTGGCTGGATCAGTTAGCGTGTGGCCTCGCTCAGTGTCACAGCACACACACGTGAGAATAGTGACGCGCACCGTGACAGACATGTCCATCATCATCACCCAGGATACGTGATCACAGCCATCATGCA
Source organism: Flabesymbios commensalis (assembly GCA_964017125.1). Classification (NCBI taxonomy): domain Eukaryota; kingdom Metazoa; phylum Annelida; class Polychaeta; order Terebellida; family Flabelligeridae; genus Flabesymbios; species Flabesymbios commensalis. The sequence goes on along the minus strand of OZ024904.1, from coordinate 105,168,085 downwards.
CAGCTTTAGACTGAGGTACCTCCTCTCTGGACTCCTAATATACATACAGAGTGCCTTCTCCAGGACTAGCGGTGGGTGCCTGTCCCCGCTCAATGATATCCCCTCACGTACCATCCTAGCCGGCCTAGTCATAGAAGGCACTGTCAAGTCACTCACACAGGCCACGGACAGGCCCGAACCCAACACCCAGTATGCACGGTTCAACGTGCGTAAGGTGCTTAAGGGTACTTTACCCCCAGACAGTGAGGGTAAGAAGGTGCGGTACATCACTGCGGGGCTGTTCGGGGCACAGGAGGACTGGGGGCGGTGTATAGGTGAGGTGATGACGGGGGTCAGGTACATAGTGTTCCTTCAGGGTCACCATAACGCATCACTGGATTATAACACACCTTTCCTAATCTCCAGCTTCCCTCAAAAAGCGGACAAGAAATCTCTGCGTGCAGTGCGAACCTATTCCTGTGACCCTGCCGAGCCTAAATGTGGTAAGTACGCTCGTTGTCACTGTATATAGCCGGTAGTGTGGTACTGTCACGCCGACAACACGCAGAAAATCAATATGTATGCAATAGGGATTATCCAGAGGCCAGGGCCTACTAATATATACCTAGAATGTATAATAATCAGAGTGAAGGGCCTCTACTGTATAGCATAGCAATAAACAGGAGTCTTTACTCCAATGTCGTTTTAAGGTTGTGCCAGCGCCGCAGAAGATGGCACAACCTTAAAACGGCATTGGGCAGACGGTTCAATTAAATGTGTAGACCCATGCACGTGTAATCATGGTGACAACATTAAAACGGCATTGGGCAGACGTCTCAATTAAATGTGTAATAATGCACGTGTAATAATGATAACCCTTTCACTACGGGGGTCGTAGATATATCAATATGAAGGGAGATAAAATTTAATCATTAAATTACGATGATGTTGAAACGACCAAGCAAACCATTTTGGAGTATATATTATATATATCTCTTTTAAGTACATTTCATTCATTCCAAGCTGTGAAATGCTGCCGATTACAGCTTCAAATGAATGAAAAATATCGTGATTTTGCTAGCAATATAATGCTTGTGAAGAGAGGGTTACGTTACTCTATATAAACACTCTTGTCGCTCTAGGGCGCTCTGATAAAGTCACTTTTATATGTCTTCCCAGCATATAGGTCTAACAGAAGCAGGAGGTATATGCCTATATCATGTATACATGTACCAGGAATATGCATCACTCCGGGCTGAATGCCAATTTCAACAATAATATAGGCGTTTAATCCTTGAAACGCTGGAATATTTATTATATAAACCAAGAGAACAATTTTTTTTTTAATTTGAAATTATCGTAAATGTCTGAGTTAGCTCTTTCCGCTTCATTTGAATACCTATATGTTATCGGTCTACGGCCATTATAAATATTTTACTCTTTAGACGTCAGAATCTGACGTCCATACGTCAGATTCTGTCGTCTAACGTCAATCCCCGCGCTGAAAGGGTTAACCCTTCATCCCCTAACTTATCTAATTTACCACCCATTGGAAGTTGTAAGTAGTAGGAAATTACACACATTTGTTTAAATTAAGACCAAACATTTGCAAATCTTGGGTGTTAAAACACTCATTTCATTCCCAATAAGTGTGATTTAGCCTGCTAATACAACATAAGTATGGTCGTGTTTACCGATTAAATAGCAGTTTAAGGAGCAGCTTTTGAAGATGTAACGTGACTTCAAGCCGCTGGATTTTATCTTCAATTCGCTGGATTTTGTCTCAAATCCGCTGGATTTCGTCTTCAATCCATCGGATTTAAAAATATGTTGCTCCTCGATTCAGAATAACTTTCATCCATGACGCGATCCACAACTGCGAATGGATGAAAATTTCCATATGATACCTTGACTGCAGAGGGTTAACCCCGTGTTTATTACAGTTAGATATAAAGTATGTACGATCAGTTCGTGAATGCGATGCTGAATACACTGTCAGATCTCATGTATGGATTCCAGGCGACTGGCATTATCAAAGAAGAAGTTAGTATTCCAGTGACATGCCTGCCAGGATAAGATTTAGATCGCTATCACGCGCCATCATACTTCTTATTTAATCTGTTAATAGGAGAAGGCGCGTGATAAATAGCTGCTGAAAAAAACCCTCTATATTTACCTCCTTTTGACCATGTTTCCAACATAATTATCGTTCTTTCGACAATGTTCAACATATTTACCGCTTTTTTGACCATGTTCGTTTTATTGACATCAACGCATCCAGAAGTTCAATCGTTTGATATCCTGGACTTTCTGGCAAAGCATGCTGAAAATATGCCATTATAATACATGGTCTCATGAAGGAGTTTCCCTGAAATGTAATATCCCAACTAAATATTCCTACAGCTAATGTGCTATTACTATGATTATTATGCGTGGTGCGATGGGAGTAGTTTTTGTAAAAGCACTATTAAATGCAAAGCGGCAATTATTCACGCCACAACAGGCATTGTGGATGGGAACAATCACAGAAAAAACATGCCTTGTGTTTCTGGGAGGCGGTCACATTTCTCACTTGTGGGAAATCTAGAATAAAACAGAATCATTCCGCGGCTTCAGTGATCCGGTTATTATGTCGTATTCCGCGCTCTATGGCAATATTGCGTCAGACAGAATACCGATGCCGTGGTTCAATCACCCTACTCTTTTAGATTACTAAATCTTCACCATGCACACATACACAATAATATTATCTATTTAGAAAGTACTTAGTACCAGACCTGATGTTAAAGATTTTTGAAGCCATTGATATTATTTGTCGCCCGCGTGGCTTGTCAGAAGCTAATACACGGCAGAATGATTGACCCTTTCAGTGCTGGGACCATCATTATAGACGTCAGACTCTGCCGTCCAAACACGGTCCCCGCACTGAAATAAAGTATTTATAATGGGCGTACACTCTCGACACAGGTATTCAATAGAAGCGGAAAGAGCTAACTAAGACATTTATGATGATTTCAAATTGAAAAAACCCTTTAATGGTTTATACAAACATAATTCTGCGCTTTAGCGATCGCGCCACCGGTCGTGTAATGACTAATGTTATTATGCTAGAGAGAAGCATGTGGTGAAGTTGACTATACAAATAGAGCAGTCGGACAGTTTATACATGTTATACATGGTATATTCACCGCAAACGGCCATTCCGGATATGAAGAACTGCGGAGTTGACAATAATTCCTAGTAAATACGTAGTCAGCAAATGTGAGATGATGACCTAATGTTGGTTTAAGGTTGAGTGATTGTCGTAGACTATGAACCAACCATAAACCAACATTGGGCCAATGTGTCGTATTTGGTGACAATCATGTGTGTTTGTCCTTATTCATTCAACTCTAGATATTTGTTCACATGCACATGCAAATTAACGATTACACATTGCTGTATACATTAAAAAAGTGAGTGGTGAAATTAATATAAAAAAGTATGGTTAATATACATTTTATATATCACATTCTGATTTAAATATGTTTAAGAGAGGTGACACAGTCTGCAACTTAAATAGAACCGCATTGAAAAAAATAAGTATCTAGGTTACTAATAGTGAACACCACAATTCTTAAGAAACCGAATTAATGCTGTGTATATGCTAGATATTTTCGATATATTATTTAAATAAAAAGGGTTTTGGTTTATTTAGTTTCAACCTAAGGTATTGGTTAATTGTACTAGAAAACCTCGGAATCGGTACTGAGCAACATAGAAAGTTAGTGGTCTAAAAGGCTACTCCCCTTCTGCGTGAAAGCTCAATGCCATCTCCCCCCTCTGGAGATACTGGCCGGCCCCAGGTCACATCCCCCCCCCCCCGACCGGCCCCAGGCCTGACGTGTGATCAGCGTGCGTGATTCATGGGGTTCAAGGCCAGATTACAGCGTGCGGTATATTGTGCCAGGTAACTCTCGAGCACTGGAGACTGGCCGCGTACAATGCCAAGGCAAGGGAAACAGAAACAACTCATTTCCCTGGTCTCTGTGATCCTGCCATCATAATCTTGCCTATTATATGCCTAGTAACCCCTGGAAGTCATGTTGACCACAGTACCTTAGTATAGTCCTATATAAGGTATCAATCCGCAAAGTTATCTGAATTAAATTACCACACGGAGACTGGCCGCGTACAATGAAACAAGAAAACAAGGCCAAGGAAACAGAAGCTACACAAGGAAAATATAATATTTGTTCTTTGATCTATGTGATGTTACCATTATACTCCTGCCCATGCCTACTGGTAACCCCAGTAAACATGCACTCATGTCGACTACAGTGGTATTGTCATGATTACCTGCCCATGCCTACTGGTAACCCCTGTGAACATGCACGCATGTCGACTACAGTGGTATTGTCATGATTACATGCCCATGCCTACTGGTAACCCCTGTAAACATGCACTCATGTCGACTACAGTGGTATTGTCATGATTACATGCCCATGCCTACTGGTAACCCCTGTAAACATGCACTCATGTCGACTACAGTGGTATTGTCATGATTACATGCCCATGCCTACTGGTAACCCCTGGAAACATGCACTCATGTCGACTACAGTGGTATTGTCATGATTACCTGCCCATGCCTACTGGTAACTCCTGTAAACATGCACTCATGTCGACTACAGTGGTATTGTCATGATTACATGCCCATGCCTACTGGTAACCCCTGTAAACATGCACTCATGTCGACTACAATGGTATTGTCATGATTACATGCCCATGCCTACTGGTAACCCCTGGAAACATGCACTCATGTCGACTACAGTGGTATTGTCATGATTACCTGCCCATGCCTACTGGTAACCCCTGGAAACATGCACTCATGTCGACTACAGTGGTATTGTCATGATTACATGCCCATGCCTACTGGTAACCCCTGTGAACATGCACTCATGTCGACTACAGTGGTATTGTCATGATTACATGCCCATGCCTACTGGTAACCCCAGTAAACATGCACTCATGTCGACTACAGTGGTATTGTCATGATTACATGCCCATGCCTACTGGTAACCCCTGTAAACATGCACTCATGTCGACTACAGTGGTATTGTCATGATTACATGCCCATGCCTACTGGTAACCCCTGTAAACATGCACTCATGTCGACTACAGTGGTATTGTCATGATTACATGCCCATGCCTACTGGTAACCCCTGTAAACATGCACTCATGTCGACTACAGTGGTATTGTCATGATTACATGCCCATGCCTACTGGTAACCCCTGGAAACATGCACGCATGTCGACTACAGTGGTATTGTCATGATTACAGTCAATCCGTTTCTTATTTAAATTTTCACCCACTTGCTGGTGAAAATTACTCATATATGTCTAATTTGATACCAAACATTTGTAAATGGTGATGTTTGAACACACATTATGTTCCCAATATGATTTAACCGGCTAATAGAATAGATGGAAAACGACTTTAATCGTGCATAGCGATGAAAAATCTATTTTATCACAGGATATTTATATTGAGCTAAACATGATTGAAACCTTCTATATACGGGCCCAGCAGGACAAGGGTTAGGTGGTGAAAATCTAAATCAGATACCTTAGAGGTCAAAATGAAATGAATCGGGCTTTAGGCCCCCTTTGTGCACATATAGGCTAAACTGGACCAGGGGAACCTCCTGAGGATGGTGAAATGATTTAGATGACACTGTCCTCTAGACACAGGATTCGAAATTCGAGCCCTGGCGGTCTGAGGCCGAGCACGCTACCTCTCGGTCACGGAGGCTCCCCACAATACTACCTACTAGAGGTCAAAGGGTTGAGTACATACAATGTTGAGTTTGCCCTGCATCGGGTAACCATGGTAACAGCATTCAGTGGAATTATAAGGAGTCGTCTGAATCTGCATGTAGAGGGCTCTAAATGCATTATTTATGTCCAGAATGATGAGGCTGTTGATTTATAGGAGACGAAACCCATTTCTCAGGCTGTGTGTTGTCATGGTGATTAGCCTCATCTCCAGGGCGTGGTAACGAGGCTAGTTTACATCGCTCGCCTGATCTAAGGTTTTCCTGTTTGATAAATTAAATGTAATGAATAGGGTTTGAGGCCACCTCTGTGCACATATAGGCTAAACTGGGCCAGGACAACTTTCTGAGGATGGTGAGATGATTGAGATGACACTGCCCTCCAGACACAGGATTCGAAATTCAACTCCTAGCGGTCTGAGGCCGAGCTCTCTACCTCTCGGTCACGAAGGCTCCCACAATATTGAATATTGACGAGTGAGCGGGGAAGAAACATTTCGTTTCTTTGAAACTTGAAGGCCAGTGCGGGGTTTGAACCCGCGACCTCCGCCTTTGCGCCTTTTCTCTTTGACCAGTTTAACCCTTTCAACGCTGATCACGACAATAAAGGATTTTTATTCCATTTTATTGGTCGATCAATTCACTGTTATTGAGAATGAAATGAGTGTTGGCAATGTTTGGTCTTTAATTAAAGAAATGTGAGTTATATTCCGCAAATTGAAGTTGTGGGTCGCGGCAGTGAGACACATTATTTGACTTGGCGGATGACGAGATAAGAAGACATTGTTTTGGATTATTATATTGTATTAACGTGATATTTTCGCGCTTCAATGCTAAAAAGTTTTTCTAAAAATAAACAAAGGAAGTAATTATAGAGCTATTCGAAGTTGTCCAACTGATATAACAAATTCATTATATATTCATGATATTTAACTAATGAGAAACGGCATTTGTAAAAGAGGAATCAACATGAAAATTATAAACATGATCAACATAAACTGCCGAATAACTAAATCCCCAAATTATCTACAAGGGACGTAGAAATAAAATATTTTTTGGGGGAAAGTGCTTCGTCAGCCAAAATAAACCAGTTTTCATTTAACCGGTACATTGACGTTCAAAGTCGGCCCCAGCACTGAAACATTTTGTTTGTAAAATAGTTTTGCTCCCTGACAAACGGGACATTGACCCAGTGCTGTGTCAATACTGGCCCACGTGACCATCCGCGGCACAGCATTAAATTAACATTAAATCAGCATTGGCTCAGGGTGTAGAGAATGATACCATAGGTCCACCCTCCCCCCCCCCCCCTCACTTCCCAGTGCTCAGTGATTGTCCCGGGGGTGAGGTGTGCAGACAGACACTGCCCCCAGCCCGTGCCTCACCCCGGCCGGGGTGTGGACAGATCCCGGGGGGCGGTCCCCCTGCTCCCCTTCCGATCCTGGTACCACGTGAATAAATCCCCAGCCCTTCCCACGGCTACACTCCCCAGCCAGGTTATACAAACATTCACCTGTCTCAACATAGCATAATACTTATATATCAGTCACCGTGGAATCAAAGGGTGTATTTGCCAGTTTATTTAGTGGCAGAGACGCCCTTTTATTCCACTCTTTCAATTCTAATATGACGATATATACAATAACAAAAACATTTATGGTATTTATTCAGGATAACATTGTATATTTCCAGGGCCTTCATATTTGTCATTATTTAACCAATATTTTAAAACCAATTTAACCCTTGCTAATGTAGCCGGTGTGCGTGGTGTGGACTGGAGTGATTACTACTCCGGCCAACGAGTCCCTTACAAATGTAGCCGGTGTGCGTGGTGTGGACTGGAGTGATTACTACTCCGGCCAACGAGTCCCTTACAAATGTAGCCGGTGTGCGTGGTGTGGACTGGAGTGATTACTACTCTGGCCAACGAGTCCCTTACAAATGTAGCCGGTGTGCGTGGTGTGGACTGGAGTGATTACTACTCCGGCCAACGAGTCCCTTACAAATGTAGCCGGTGTGCGTGGTGTGGACTGGAGTGATTACTACTCCGGCCAACGAGTCCCTTACAAATGTAGCCGGTGTGCGTGGTGTGGACTGGAGTGATTACTACTCTGGCCAACGAGTCCCTTACAAATGTAGCCGGTGTGCGTGGTGTGGACTGGAGTGATTACTACTCCGGCCAACAAGTCCCTTACAAATGTAGCCGGTGTGCGTGGTGTGGACTGGAGTGATTACTACTCCGGCCAACGAGTCCCTTACAAATGTAGCCGGTGTGCGTGGTGTGGACTGGAGTGATTACTACTCCGGCCAACGAGTCCCTTACAAATGTAGCCCGTGTGCGTGGTGTGGACTGGAGTGATTACTACTCCGGCCAACGAGTCCCTTACAAATGTAGCCGGTGTGCGTGGTGTGGACTGGAGTGATTACTACTCCGGCCAACGAGTCCCTTACAAATGTAGCCGGTGTGCGTGGTGTGGACTGGAGTGATTACTACTCCGGCCAACGAGTCCCTTACAAATGTAGCCGGTGTGCGTGGTGTGGACTGGAGTGATTACTACTCCGGCCAACGAGTCCCTTACAAATGTAGCCGGTGTGCGTGGTGTGGACTGGAGTGATTACTACTCTGGCCAACGAGTCCCTTACAAATGTAGCCGGTGTGCGTGGTGTGGACTGGAGTGATTACTACTCTGGCCAACGAGTCCCTTACAAATGTAGCCGGTGTGCGTGGTGTGGACTGGAGTGATTACTACTCCGGCCAACGAGTCCCTTACAAATGTAGCCGGTGTGCGTGGTGTGGACTGGAGTGATTACTACTCCGGCCAACGAGTCCCTTACAAATGTAGCCGGTGTGCGTGGTGTGGACTGGAGTGATTACTACTCCGGCCAACGAGTCCCTTACAAATGTAGCCGGTGTGCGTGGTGTGGACTGGAGTGATTACTACTCAGGCCAACGAGTCCCTTACAAATGTAGCCGGTGTGCGTGGTGTGGACTGGAGTGATTACTACTCCGGCCAACGAGTCCCTTACAAATGTAGCCGGTGTGCGTGGTGTGAACTGGAGTGATTACTACTCCGGCCAACGAGTCCCTTACAAATGTAGCCGGTGTGCGTGGTGTGGACTGGAGTGATTACTACTCTGGCCAACGAGTCCCTTACAAATGTAGCCGGTGTGCGTGGTGTGGACTGGAGTGATTACTACTCTGGCCAACGAGTCCCTTACAAATGTAGCCGGTGTGCGTGGTGTGGACTGGAGTGATTACTACTCCGGCCAACGAGTCCCTTACAAATGTAGCCGGTGTGCGTGGTGTGGACTGGAGTGATTACTACTCCGGCCAACGAGTCCCTTACAAATGTAGCCGGTGTGCGTGGTGTGGACTGGAGTGATTACTACTCCGGCCAACGAGTCCCTTACAAATGTAGCCGGTGTGCGTGGTGTGGACTGGAGTGATTACTACTCAGGCCAACGAGTCCCTTACAAATGTAGCCGGTGTGCGTGGTGTGGACTGGAGTGATTACTACTCCGGCCAACGAGTCCCTTACAAATGTAGCCGGTGTGCGTGGTGTGGACTGGAGTGATTACTACTCTGGCCAACGAGTCCCTTACAAATGTAGCCGGTGTGCGTGGTGTGGACTGGAGTGATTACTACTCTGGCCAACGAGTCGACTCTTTGGTTAGATTCATAGCGCTCAGGCTCTATGGCTAATATCATTTTTAAAATCTTTCAGTGCAGGGGCCGTCTTTTCTTTGACGTCAGAATATGAGGTCTACAGACTTCAGATTCTAACGGTCCCCACGCAGAAAAACAGAGGCAAATGATTAGGAAGCTGTTAGAGAGACTTTCAATACTCAATTGGAAAAATAGTAGCCGATAGTGCTGAGCAATCACTATATTCATAGTGGAATAAGAAGTTATCGCAATATTTTATGTTTTTTTCATTGCAGAAATATCTTGTCTTGATAGGAATAAACAGATAAACATGGGATAATTATTTTCGTCTAGTATCAATGCAATACTCTAAGATACAGATACAGCATTATGTGGCCGTTTACTATTCCCCAGGTCTTGCGTTGTCTGCATCCAGCATCCTCGTTTCTCAGGTGAAGAAACCTGAATATTTGAGGTCGATAAATTGATGAGCAAATTGTGACCAGACTCTGCGGTTTGGGGAAGAAAACCACCCACTTTTTACCTTTTGATCCCAACTGACCCCCCTCGCTCCCAAATAAATCGCGAGCAACGCGCTTCTCTAAAAATAGGATCATGTGGTCTATTCTGATTAGACATTTTTAATATTCTCATTAAAAACATATTGCCGTTCGAAAAACTCCTGAATTATCTCGCTGATACTGCAATATGAGGAACACTAGCAGAGGTAGGCCTACTGTATCTGCTGCAATAGGTACATCTACATCATCTTCTTCTACTGCTGCTGCTGCTACTGCTACTGCTATGCTACTGCTGCTGCTGCTGCTGCTGCTACAGCTGCTGCTGCTGCTGCTGCTGCTGCTGCTGCTGCTGCCACTTCTGTTTTTTAAGGTAATACAACTATGATCTGATGATTTCTGTGTAAATTTCACACAGAATGCTACATTCTACATGGTTTATAGAGAAGTGTAGGCTAGTTTGAAGAAGAAGTAGAAGATTATTTATTTGCATCCGCTTACATGAACAAACGATTTTGCAAAAACATTTAAAAGACAAAACAGTATACATTACAATCAAACAAATAAAAGACACGCAATGACAAAACAATGCTAATAGTTGAATAATGGAGGCGGATACAAACAAATAGGACTGTTCCTATTGCTTAGTATTTGGCAAAGTGTACTTCAATCTAGTCGAAAAAATATATGTAGCATACAATGTTCATTTAGCATGCTACATTATATAGCAACTCTTATTGCTGCTGCTACATAGACTAGCTGTTCCTGCTGCTGCTGTTCCTGCTGCTGCTGTTTCTGCTCTGCTGCTGCTGCTGCTGCTGCTGCTGCTGCTGCTTGTTACAGCATCTTTGCAGCATGTAGACCAGTTTGTGGTTGAGGGATTTCTACCCAGTAAGCACGACATGTTGATCCAATGCTGGTTTAATGTTGGGCCACCGTCTACGATGCTTGCCCAACATTAAACCAGCATTTTTCTGGACTCGCCCAACAAGAAGTTGAAGAAGTGAGTATCCAGGGTCTACAATGAGTCCCCCATGCCTCCAGGGCACCACTCTACAGCCTCAGTCACTGACATACCTGAGGTTTGAACCCAGTCACCCATAGACCCACTGACCTATCAACTCTGTGTACAACGGCCACGTGAACATCTCAGGGGTCAGTTAGCTCAGTCTAGCCTCAGGTCATTTCAAAGGTCATCGTGTTCTCTCGTCAGTGATATGATTTGTCTCCACGATCACGCCAAGGGCAGTATGTTTACCATCCAATTAACTGAGACAATGTTTCATTTACAAAGATTATAAATCAATTATATTCACAGGCATACATATCTACATTCTTGTTTCTAATATTCAGAAAGCGATGATAAAGCGCCAAGTTTTCAAGTGTACACACAAATATTTATCTTTGTCAAATCACATAGGTCAAATATTTTATAATCGTATCTTTTTTGCATTAATAAATGTTATTTGAACATGCTGAAATTCTTATAGATACCATGACATTTTGAAAGTTCTAATCTTAACAGTATGGGTCAGGTAAGTATGTATTAGGACGTGTTACGTGTTTACTCTATGTCTCAGATAGGCTACTGACCCAGTATTGAGCAAATGTTAAAATAACATAAACATGTACCTAGTACTTGGTCGACCAGGTAACCATGGTAACGCTTTTTACAGAGAAAAAGTGAGTATTTTTACGGAGAAAAAGTGAGTATTTTCTGTCAGTGAAGCGATCTGTCTGCTCAAATTGCCAGATTATTAACTCAAGTTTCAACTACCTTTTTTTCGACGTTAAACGTTTGTACCCATGCGAGTATAGGGCCGAATGCCATGCTGTAGATGGAAACAGCAGTAACGCAGTTTGCAAATGTGATATTTCCGTTTAAAATGTAAGTAAAAAAACAAACACATTTGCGATTGTGAAGTGCATGAATAAGCGTATAATAGATAAATTAGTGAGACTTGAATGGCTGGAATCTCAGAATGTGACTATTTGTTGCCAACATTTAGAGAAATGAGCAGTTTTACTGCTGCTGATCAGCAAACGCGAAACATGGAAACAACGTTGTTTCAATGTTGGTCCACCGTCGGCGACCCTGGCCCAACATAAAACAGCATTGGGTGACGTCCCATGAGTTTTTAATGGTGGTCCTGGAGTTCTAAGAGCTGTGGCTATTTTCAATGCAGACCCTCGCGCTATAAAGGTCGTGAGTTTTTTAACCCTTGCAGCGCGGTATCGACCTTAGACGTCAGAATCTGACGTCCATAGACGTCAGATTCTGACTGCTAAAGTGTAGACGTCAAATTCTGACGTCTAAATTCGATTCCCGCATCCCAGCAAAAATATTTGTAAAGGCCGTAGACACATAACATAGGTATTCAAATGAAGCGGAAAGAGCCAACTAAGACATTTATGATGATTTCAAATTGTAAAAAACACTTTGGTTTCCATGGTTTACACACAAATAGTCCAGTGCTTTAAGGGTTGATGGTGCCCCCGGGGCTCTAAGGGTTTGCGCAGACAGTGGTGGGTCGTCTGCCAGTAAACTACGTACATATGTGCTGTGGACGTGTGTGGTCTGACGCGGTACGGAGCCAGGGCTGCCGCGTCTACAGCAAGACGCCTGCAAGCCACAGAAGACGCCGGCAACACGCTGGCCAACACTGCCAACCGTAAACCGACAATAAACACTGCTCCGCGAAACACGATTGCAGAGCATTTTAGCAAAATAGCAGAATTATTGACTGCACCCGGGCATTAAAACAATGCCTTAGTCTAAACTAAAAGTTTTAGATTTCCCGCGCCCCGCTGATAAACCAACGCTTTGTTTCAAGTGAAAAGCTGCAGGTTTGTCGGCGTTAAACAAATGCTTTATTTCAATTGAAATCTTCAGATTGATTCTTGTTAAATGCAGCACAGCATGTATCAGTTCCCATAGCAGGACAAATCATTGATGCTCCAGCGATTTGCAGCATATGGTGACAGATTGTCTGCTCAGCGCTGGGCCAGCGTCTGCGACGATGGCCCAGCGCTGAGCAGACAATCTGTAAGGCTCGGGGTTCGGTGCCAGGATCGGGCTGGATCCCAGGAACTAAAACTACAGTCTGTAATGAGAAGGTCTGCCGGATGTACGCTCTCCTTCCCCACATCAAGGAGGCGCGAAACGTCTGCACCGCACATATACGGCCCTGTGTGCACCCAGCAAACACGGATTGTTACCCAATGTTGTTTTAGTGTTGGGCCAGTGTAGAAGGCGGTGGCTCAAGATTGAAACAACATCGGGTGAACGATCCGTGTTTACTCGGGAAACTCGGGAAACACGGTTTGCCATCATTGAGCCGCTGTTGGCTACATATGTTGGTTTTATATTAATCCTTACTACGCTGACATATTTTTTATCTAAACCATGGGGACCAAAGGGTTTTTTCAATTTGAAATCATCATGCATGTCTTAGTTAGCTTTTTCCGCTTCATTTGAATATCTATGTTATTAAGGTTATGGGTCTACGACACCTATGCATGTTTTAGTCTACATACGTTAGATTCTGACGCCTAAGGACGGTCCCGCGCTCAAAGGGTTAGGTCTACTGTGTTGTAAATAGAGGGAATATGACATTGCGTCGCTTTCGAACATTATGGCAATTTCGCGGCAGGAGTAGTCCCAAGTTCAGAACTATGCATGACTTCAAAGTGTTTTCATGGTTCTCAGTACCAGGCCTTTGAATAGTTTTGAGCAGTTGTGATGGAGGATTTCTAAGTCACGTGTGCCAAATGCAATAGACTACTGCCGAGCTAGTGCTGTATGCAAACACTATGCAAATATCAAACAGGTGCAACTGTAACGCCATTGATACTAGCTCAATAATAATATGGGACAAAGAAGAATACATTTTTTCTCAACTTAATCACCGACGCATCGCCAGCTTTACGCGAAATAAAGATTACTTTTGAAACGAGATATCGGTCACTTTTTCGTACATTTATATTGCAAATTCAGGGCCAACATGTTTATATCATGTCTGCATTTTACTTGGCATATATGGCTGCCTGAAATATTTTTAAATGCACGACTTGAACCCAGTGTTTGCATGCAACCAACTAAGCTACCAACTTAGCCGTACTGTGTGTGAGACTTGCATCTTGTGGCGATCGACGGCTTGGAGAAGATGTAAATTACATCAGGGTGCTTATCTCGGCACCCCCTCCCCCCCCCCCCGCGGTGCTGGGAGTATCAGACACGTAATGCAGCTGGTGGCGACGGTTGGTGTACTTCTCAGAATTAGTTTTAGCTCTGGTCGTATTTTAGCCTAAGTGATGTATATGACCGTCTGGCTGGCCCGCCCCGCCCCACTCCAACACACGCATCCAAAACATTGTTTTCTTCGTTTTCACACCTCAATCTGTTTGGTTTTTTTTTTGTTGGCGAAAAATCAAGTATCTTAAACTTCCTTCCTATATATCAGTATGGTAGCAGCTCGGCAGGGGGCCTACTGTAGTTTTTTTTATCAGAAAACAGGTTTTCGCGATTTCACACCAGAATCCGATTTATTGTTGGTGAAGCATTTCTTTGTGCTACTGTAAGTAGCTTTAAGAAATACTTCAACGCTCAAGAAATGTTACTCGTATATGCCCAGCAAACAAGACGCGTTGACCCAATGCTGGTCTAATGCTGGCCCAGCGTCATAGAGAGTAGGCCAACATTAGTCCAGCATTGGGTCAACGTGTATGCTGGGTACAACTCGTCCAACCAAAGTATCCTTTAAAAGATTGTTACAATTTAAAATTGAGTTAAACGTACTATGAAGTTTTGTGGCGCCACAAGATGATCAGAATGCTCTTAATAAATACCCCCGATGAAATGGTATTTGCAAAACACATTCATAAATTTTACAATGTCTTTGTAAAAATAACGAAAGAAAAAATTTGACTTGACTTCACTTTGCTAATTTATTGATTCAGGCTCCTCTTTGGTATGTCTCTTCAAGAGTATAAAAAATACCTTCAGTATGCTTATAGCCACCATTATTATTATTGATTATTATTTTTGTAAGTTTATTATTATTAAAAGTTGTTATTATATCGCATTTACAACCAGATATGGTGGTTCATGCTTTGCATCGTAATCAATAATTGAGGCACATGTTTAACTCTTACAGTGCGGGTATCCACTTTAGTCGTCAGACTCTGACGTCTGTAGACGTCAGAATCTGACGACTAAAGTTGATCCCCGCACTGTAAGAGTACAAATCTTTCTAATGGCCGTAGACCCATAACATAGGTATTCAAATGAATCAGAAAGAGCTAACGAAGACATTTATGATGATTTCAAGGAGAGAAAAACCCTTTGGTTGCGATGTTTTTTTTACAAATTAATTCAGCGTTTTAAGGGTTATTTCCAATCAGAATTACGCGTCACCAATATCACAGTTAATGCAAGCCCAGCAGACACGAGACATTGAGCCAATGCTGGGTTAATGTAAGACCAGCGTCGAAGACGGTGGCCCAGCAGTAAGCCAACATTGACTCAATATTTCGTGTCTCCTGTGTATGCAGATACATTTATGGCATTTCATCTAGCAAAGGACCCATCATATCAACCCAATGTTTATTTAATTTTGGGTCAGCGTCGCAAACGGTGGGCCCAAAACTAAACCGACAATGTGCCAACGTCCAGTGTTTGCTGAGATGAGATTCTGGTCAATTTACGGCTAAAAACTTTTTTAACGTTGGCCCAACCTTGATCTGACACTTGGCAACCCTTCTTGATAGATGATAAGTAGTTGATGGTTAGATGTAGTGACACGTGTCTCAGACAGGGACTGATTACCTAATGGGCCACTTTACTCCCTTAATTTGCCCAAGTGCCGCTATTTTTACCTCCTGTCTGTTCGCAGTTTGCCACAGTTTTACGGGAAGATAAATGTGTAATCCGCAACACAAGGGGGGGGGGGAGGATAGATCCGGGTATGGCAAGGGGGTCCGGGTATGACAGGGGGGTCCGGGACAGTTCTCGGGGAGGTTCGCCGCCTTCCGCGGACTTGTCGTTAGTTAACCTCGGCGTGCCTCGCGCTGCGCACCAGTTTTTACACGCGTTTCTCGCTGTTTGAAGTCTTAATAGTCTCAGCCCAGGTGGGGCACACTGGGCCACCCAGCCACTCCCCAACTCTGGCTGTGATTTATCATCAAACACGAGATTTTCATCTAATGCTGTCTTAATGCTGGCGTGGTAGACGATGGGCCAGCATTGAACCAGCATTGGGTCAGCGTTTGCTGTGATAGCCTCCGTCCAGGCCTGCCCTGATGGCTCATTCGTCTCGTCTCTGAGTCGTAACTTGAATGCACCTAGCCTGGTTCGCCATAGCCAATTGCTTCTTAGCATCAAATACATGTTTTAGCAAAGTATTGCTGAATTAAGCTGAAGAGGTCGCTATAGAGTTAGAGGTGGGTTTTAATTACAGATAAAATCAAAAATCCCCGTAGAGATAAAGTTTACCTTTTTTTAAAAAAAATTGAAATGATCATAAATGTCTTAGCTCTTTCCGCTTCATTTGAATACCTATGTCATGAGTCTACGGCCATTATAAATAGTTTACTCTTTCAGTACGTGGATCGACTTTAGCTAATGTCGCACCTAAAATAGGTACATCTAAAAAATATTTGAAAATTGTATTAAGCAAATAATGAGGTCTAAATCATTATCAGTTGAGCCTACGTTTTATGTTATTTTGTTTAGTTATTCTTGCTTATTAGAGCACATAACTGACGCGTTCCGCAAGCCTTTGGCTGAAATGTCACTGCTTTCCCACACACTCGTCTCTTCTTGACATTTCAGCCCTCCACATCGCCACAAGTGGAACACGGTCCAGCTGTAAATACACACAGTCAGGCCGAGGCTACCTGTATGACGTCATGCACGCATGCGCACTCCGTCCGGATGGCAGCCATCTTACTGACGCAGGTGTTCATTGTTTCTCCAATCCATTCCTTCCAAATCAGCTGGTTTAACGGTAGACTTATCTCAGAGGGGTTGTCTGGTCCTTATGACCTTATTGTAGTCTGGTGCACAAACGTCATCTGTGTCCTAGAAAGTGTCAATTGTAACTGCGCACTTGTAAAGTAGCAGTTACTGCTGTCTGCCCTTTCTCGGCGTTCAGTATGCCAGTACTCGATGGCAGAAGAGAATCCTGCAGTTCAAAGACAAGCAGCAGTAACTTAAGTATGCAGTCTCTGTGAGGCAGACTTTGGTTGGATTCCATCAACTAAGGAGAAGTAAACTCTCAAATTATTCGTGTTCTTTGAAGAATACGAATGCTACTTTGGCACTAGCTCTTCACAATTATGACTAGTTTGTACCAACGTCCAATAGCCGTCTTAATGAAAAACGTTGTGTTTTATAGTCATATCAACCTTTTTTATTTTGATCTAATATTATTCCTGAACATTTAATTTCAGACGTTGTGTAAATATAGCTTCACCTGAATATCATTTCGCTTTTCAAACTCATCTAACTCTGGGTTTTGTTTTCATTTAGTAACTTTTCTTGAAATTCGAGCGTATCTTTCGATCAGAGACAAATACCCTGACTTAATTCATGAAAACGGGGATAATTTCCGCCAACTTTGCAGCTGTGTTTCACATTCATTGCTATATCAGTCTTTTCTGTGATACCAGTTATATATATATATAGTTTATCAGCTGTAATAGTCACGTATGGATTCTTCATGTAAGCCTACATTGCAACTAGTGTGTAATTGGGATATTAACTTACCACGACGTCGGTCCAACATTTAGCCATCTCAGGCTCGGGGTATGTTGTCCGGGATGCTGAACACGGATCTGGTTTTGGTGACACAGCATTCAATCCCGGATCTTGGGGTAGTTCCGGTGACCAGCATGCACTGCGGATGACCTTGGGAGTGAGGGTCTCACAGATGCAGAGCTTCCTGGGTCCATGGAAACACCGGAGACTGACGCAACCCTATCTCTCTGAGTATGTCAATCAAAACCCACTGTCATATGGGTGCAGTATACAGGTATACATGGCTCATTGCTTAACCGGCAATTCCGGCGTTAGTTGCTCCATTAGTAGTTGTTTTATCTTGTCGGTTCTTTATTCTTTATAGGTATAGTGATATCATCTCACAAGGTACATTGCTAGAAACTGAGGAAAGACTAAGCGCACCCCCTGCGTTTAATGTTAATACACATTTATGAAGTCCGCTGATTTGGATGTGACACATATCCATAAAAATACATTTGAATCACATAAAACGGGTGATATTACACATAAAAGGTGTAATACTACAAAGACAAATATGTTGATTCAAATTAATTTCTATGGATATGTGCCACATCCAAATCAGGGGACCATGTTACCCTCTGGTCTCATTACATAAATGTGTATGTTCAGCAAATGAAGACCATCATTGATAAACTATTGGCAAAAGTGGGGGCATTCAAACAAGTTATACTTGACTCAAAAAAATATTCCAAGATTATCACTTCACAATCCCAGCCTATGGCAACATTATCTGACTTTCTGATGGTGGTGGGGGAGGGGGTATTCTGGGAAGCCCTGTCCTTGTAAGAGATGCTATCTCTCCTGTCATATCCCTGGCAGCTATGACAGGATCGTCTAGTGTGTCACAGGGATTGGCAAAGTCCGGGATGATTATCATAACATATGATGACGACGTGATGGCTCCTTTCTCATCAGGCACGAGACACCGATCCAATGCTGGCGTAATGCTGGGTCAGCGTCCCAGACGATGATCCAACATTAAACCAACGTTGAGTCCACATGTATTCTTATCAAGCACCATACGCAATTGAATGGTTGTTTTAATATTACCCCTATAGTCGTTTTTTATCTGTTCTATCAGCCGTTTAAGTCACTGTGATTGGGAATAAAATGTGTGTTTAGCCATCAAGATTTGCAAATGTTTTGTCCCAAATTAAACAAATTAATTTCACCCAATTGAAGTTGTGGGTCGCGGTGTGACATCTATCTATAGTCGTAAACGTCTAAAGTCTGAAAGAGTAAAATATTTCTAATGATCGTAGATCCATAACGTAAGTATTGAAATAAATCAGAAGAGCTAACTAAGACATTTATGATGATTTTAAATTGAAAAAAAAACCCTTTGGTCTCCGAATATCTCAGCGCTCTAAGGGTTCGGCTAACATTGGGTTAACGTCTGGTTTTTTTGCCAGAAATTGTCAGTACTGTAACATTGAGCCAATGCTGGTTGAGTTGTGGACCAGCTTCTCAGACGTTGGCACATCATTCACCCGACGTTGGGCTATCATTCTATTTTGTATGGATTAAGCTGCGCTACTGCCTCCATATCAGGATTCAGCCAAGACGATAACATCTATTTGCATGATGTCTGTGTAGAAAAATGGCGCTGTTTTATTTTTTGACTAAACAAAGTATCATCATATCACTGCTCATATATCATATGCACAAAGTATCATCATATCACTGCTCATATATCATATGCACAAAGTATCATCATATCACTGCTCATATATCATATGAACAAAGTATCATCATATCACTGCTCATATATCACATGCACAAAGTATCATCATATCACTGCTCATATATCATATGAACAAAGTATCATCATATCACTGCTCATATATCATATGAACAAAGTATCATCATATCACTGCTCATATATCATATGAACAAAGTATCATCATATCACTGCTCATATATCATATGAACAAAGTATCATCATATCACTGCTCATATATCATATGCACCATACAGTATATAACCCTTACGCGGGGATCAACTTTAGACGTCAGAATCTGACGTCTGCAGACGTCAGATTCTGACGACTAAAGTCGATCCCCGCACCGTAACAATGTATTATTTATAATAGCCGTACACCCATAGCATAGGTATTCAAATGAAGCGGAAAGAGCTAACTAGGACATTTATGATAATTAAAATAGATAAAAACATAAAAAGCTTTGGCCTCTATAGTTGATATACAAGTATTCAAGCGCTTTAAGAGGTAAACCATGCTGACAATAAAGTCTGTATCTTTTTATTAGTTGGTTCACAAAACTTATTTTTTGAAACTTGGGCAAGGAAAAATGTAATAAACTATATTATCAATAAGGAGTGAGAGTATGCCTATCCAAACATAACACATAAATCAGAACACATATAAGGAGTGACTGTATGCCTATCCAAACATAACACATAAATCCTAACACATATTATCAATAAGGAGTGAGAGTATGCCTATCCAAACATAACACATAAATCATAACACATATTATCAAAAAGGAGTGAGAGTATGCCTATCCAAACATAACACATAAATCATAACACATATTATCAATAAGGAGTGAGAGTATGCCTATCGAAACATAACACATAAATCATAACACATATTATCAATAAGGAGTGAGAGTATGCCTATCGAAACATAACACATAAATCATAACACATTATAAGGAGTGAGAGTATGCCTATCGAAACATAACACATAAATCAGAACACATATTATCAATAAGGAGTGAGAGTGTGCCTATCCAAACATAACACATAAATCAGAACATATAAGGGCGGGGGCCGCTGGTGCAGTGGTTAAAGCTGCATGCTTGGAAAGTTGGAGATTGCGGGTTCGAACCCCACTCTGGCCTTCACGTTTGAAAGAACACAATGTTTCTTCCCCGCTCACTTGTGAAGATGCACTCTTGTTGGGAACCTCCATGACTGAGAGGTAGTGTGCTCGGCCTCAGGGCTCGAATTTCGAATCCTGTGTCTGGAGGGCAGTGTCCTCTCATTATCTCACCATCCTCACGAGGTTCTCCTGGCCCAGTTTAGCCTAGATGTGCACAAAGGTAGCCTAAAACCCCATTCATTCCATTTCATCTCATAGCACATAAACATGATAAAGACTGTCCTCTCGTTGACACAGAGTGAACCCCCTCTCCTGCAGTATATGCTCCCCTCGACCCTCCTCTGCTGTGTTATGCTCCCCTCGACCCTCCTCTGCTGTGTTATGCTCCCCTCGACCCTCCTCTGCTGTGTTATGCTACCTTTGTCATTGCGCAGGACGTGA
This sequence comes from Flabesymbios commensalis, assembly GCA_964017125.1. Classification (NCBI taxonomy): domain Eukaryota; kingdom Metazoa; phylum Annelida; class Polychaeta; order Terebellida; family Flabelligeridae; genus Flabesymbios; species Flabesymbios commensalis. The sequence goes on along the minus strand of OZ024904.1, from coordinate 105,147,042 downwards.
GAAGGACTTCCATAGCGTGGATCAGTATTCTATGGTGGGGTACTTGTGATGAACTTATATAGCACCTGATGATTTCATGCCGTGTTCACTGGCAATAAATACAGTGTGTGGATCAGTGTATTATGTATTGATGTGTCAGCAGGCTACAGACTACAGCATGCTGTCAGCTTGCAGGCTACATCATGCTGTCAGCCTGCAGGCTACATCATGGTGTCAGCCTGCAGGCTACATCATGGTGTCAGCCTGCAGGCTAGATCATGCTGTCAGCCTGCAGGCTACATCATGGTGTCAGCAGCTGTAAAAGTGATCAGTAAAGTGAGTAATTGGTTTTAATTAAGCTGGTGAAAACAGATCTATATTTCAATGACATAAAAAACAATATTATGTGTGACGTTGAGATGCCAGGATGGAGACCGACCATCTCCATCCTCTTCAAAATCTCAAACTTTTAACACAATAGGCAAGCAGCCCATTATAGTATGTGACATTTTGGTCAATTTAATCTCAGATATGATGTATGCGTTTACAACAAAGAAGCACTGGAAGGACATTCCATTCAGTCATCGTAATTAAGAGGTACGACAGAGCATATAACATGCTCTACAATCTCAAACAGGAAATTAGCTTGTCGTTCCAGGCTGAATGAGACTATTTCACTTATTAACTTTACACCGCTGAGCTATGTTTGTATAAACCATGGAAACAGAAGGGGTTTTTCCAATTTAAAATCATCATAAATGTCTTAGTTAGCTCTTTCCGCTTCATTCCAATACCTATGTTTTGGGTCTACAGCCCTTATAAATGTTTCAATTCTTTCAGTTGTGAAAGAGTAAAAAATAATGTTTAGTTTGTAGTTTTCGCCAATAGAGGAGTCTTTGTTGATCCATCTTTCCCAGAAGGCTCTACCGGAAAAACTATGCCAATTCGCGGTTTCCCGGATCGGTCTTTTTGGCTTGGTGCTATGGAAATTTAAATGATTGATTGAGTGTACCCAGAAGACCCTCATTTAGCGGACAACACGGTAAGTTGACCCAGTGTTGGGTTAATGCTGGGCCAACGTCTACGACGATGGCCCAGCATTAACCCAACACTGGGTCAACTCACCGTGTTAGATCCAGTCACATTCTCAGTTGACACTGTTGCTGGTCTCTCTCCTGTTTGTCGGTGTGTTAGGTCTACCCTTTGTTCTCTTCGTTGTGGTATTAAGGTCTACCCTGTGTCTTTTTGTGGGGGAACTGCATTAGATCTGCCTTGTGCCATTTTGTTGGAATTCAGTTCTACCTTGTCTCTGTCTATCGGGGTATTAGGTCCATCTTGTAAGTTACTGTATATCGGGGTATTAGGTCCACCCTGTAACTATTTATCGGGGTATTAGGTCTACCCTGTAAGTGTTTATTGGGGTATTAGCATGATTATATCTACCCTGTAAATTGTTGATCGGGGTATTAGGTCTACCCTGCACATGTTTTTCGGGGTATTAGATCTACCCTGTACCGGTTTATCGGGGTATTAGATCTACCCTGTACCTGCTTATCGGGATATTAGATCTACCCTGTAACTGTTTATCGGGGTATTAGATCTACCCTGTACCTGTTTATCGTGATATTAGATCTACCCTGTACCTGTTTATCGTGATATTAGATCTACCCTGTACCGGTTTATCGGGGTATTAGATCTACCCTGTACCTGTTTATCGGGGTATTAGATCTACCCTGTAACTGTTTATCGGAGTATTAGATCTACCCTGTACCTGTTTTTCGGGGTATTAGATCTACCCTGTACCGGTTTATCGGGGTATTAGATCTACCCTGTACCTGTTTATCGGGCTATTAGATCTACCCTGTAACTGTTTATCGGAGTATTAGATCTACCCTGTACCTGTTTATCGGGGTATTAGATCTACCCTGTACCTGTTTATCGGGGTATTAGATCTACCCTGTAACTGTTTATCGGGGTATTAGATCTACCCTGTAACTGTTTATCGGAGTATTAGATCTACCCTGCACATGTTTTTCGGGGTATTAGATCTACCCTGTACCTGTTTATCGGGATATTAGATCTACCCTGTACCTGTTTATCGGGGTATTAGATCTACCTTGTAACTGTTTATCGGGGTATTAGATCTACCCTGTATCTGTTTATCGTGGTATTAGTTCCACCCTGTAACTTTTAATTGGGGTACTCAGACTACTAGATGTACCCTGGTGCATTTTCGTCAGCATTTAGATCTACCCAGTAACTGTTTATCGGGGTCTACCCTAGTGGCTTTTTGTCAGGCTTTATCGGGGTCTGCCTAGAGCCTTTTTGTCAGCATTTAGATCTACCCTGTGGCTGTTTGTGGTAATGAAGATCCCGCATTTAGTCCGCTGGCTACAGATTGGCCCCCGTGTAGTTGTTTGATGGGTCTGGCCCTGTGTGAATGGGTTACCGTCAGTGTGGATTGTCACAGAACCAGCCAATGAATCCTGACAGAGTATTGGATTCCTGGCCGTGAATGCCCTGCCTGGAATACCGGAGCAGGGAGGCAGCTGGACCCAGCAGACTCCGCATCTCAGCCAACACCGTACAGTAGACCAATGCTGGATCAATGTTGGTCCACCGTCGTAGACGGTGGAGCCAACATTGATCCCAACATTGCTCGATGCCTTCTGTCAACAGCAGCGACACCAGAACCAACAGTTTTAGCAGCAGGAGCAACAGCAAAATAATAAGAAGAAGAAGCAACAGACACATCAGACACACCAGCAGAAGCAAGCAGGAACAGCAGCAGTAGCTGGAAACCAGCAGAAGATATACGAGAATCACCAGCAGCCATGTAGCTACAGCCATAGGAAAAAACACAACCTCTTTAACCAGTTGTTAACACTAGCAATACAAGCAGTAAATGAGCTGTAAAATTCCCCAAAAAAGCTTGTCTGTATATCCGTGGAAAGATGATGTTCACTTTGGATATTACACCAGTTGTATCAATGTATTTTGCGTAGTAACACCCCACACAACAAACTACTATCATGACTATAGGCCTTAAATGTTTTGGCTCCCAGTCGTTTTCATAGTCAATACTTATAGAGTCGTATTATTAGCAGGTTAGTGTTAAAACTTAAGGATTTGTAAATGCTTAGTCTCAACTTAACAAATATGAGTAATTTTCACCCACTTTGAGTTGTGGGTCGCGGTGGCGAGACACCACATCATCGATCTGTAGCATATAATGAGCTTACATAATGAAGATAACTAGAAATGGAAGGCAAGTACAAAACTATACTGTTATTATTAAAACAGTTCAACGACTTTTTTTTAAGTTAAAGGTGTCGAGAATTAAGTCATTCTTCGGAGATGCAAGTGACGCTTTGGTGCATCGTAAGGGTTCAAAAGGTTAAATGAAATGCATTCAAGGATTTTGTTATGTTCCACTTTATATATATAATATTCTTAGATATTTTTTTTTGAATGTGTGATGTTCTTCACTTTTCGTAATATTAGTGATAAAACGATGTAACTGCCACTTTACAAATATCAGTTACATTCTTCCAGCACTAATTGTGCTATTTCTCACTCAAGACCTCACATAATGGTCCGCATGATCCTGGTGTTAATATGATTATTTTGCGGTTTTAATATTTGCTGTTTTCTCTGCATATTTTCGCTTTAAATTTAAAGATCAGATAGACGTGATCCTATCACAAACAATAAAAACAACAGCAGCAGCTTCATCGGCGTCAGCAACCATCGATATGCGTGAAAAACATTCAGATCCTGAAACAGCAGCAGTAGCAGCAGCAGCAGCAGCAGCTGCCACACAGGCAGCAGAAGCAGCTGCAGGAGCGGGCGCGGCAATATCAGCTGCAATTGGGGTTCGGTTAAGCCTTTATGTGCACTATAGACGTGTCTACATTCATAAGGGTTGTCCCTCCTCCCCCCACCAGCCGCACTCCACGGGCCATCCCCAAATGGTTTATCAATATTTCATTAAGTTTGCAGGGGGTCTCCTTTCCGTCCTGCCATTCCAGAGAAGCATTGGGCGCCATTTGCACTGAGTTTACACAGCGCCGGCCCGTCGTTGTCTGACGACGGCCCGGCGTTGTGTGGACACCGGGCCAGCTTCTATTCTACTGTACAATGGAGCCAGAGGCCGGCTACTTGTACTTTTCTATTTTTGATGAGCGCGCTGCATGGCATACAATAATCATAATGACCTGGAAGGTCGACGTCTCCAACATTCCCTGCTGATTTACAAACAGATCTATATCCAGCTCGGCCGCATTTTGTGAACACGGCCGAGGTCTCAGTCATTCTTCTTAAACCTCACATTACAGATCTATATCCAGCTCGGCCGCATTTTGTGAACACGGCCGAGGTCTCAGTCATTCTTTTTAACCCTCACATTACAGATCTATATCCAGCTCGGCCGCATTTTGTGAACACGGCCGAGGTCTCAGTCATTTTTTTTAACCCTCACATCACAGATCTATATCCAGCTCGGCCTTACGTTACAACGCTGACATAGTTTAGTTTAAACCATGGATTTTTCATTTTGAAATCATCACAATTGGCTTAGTGTAGCTCTTCCTGCTTTATTGTTGTATGTTATGGGGCTACAGCCAATCTAAATATTGTAATTATTTCAGTACAGGAACCGTCTTTATACGTCAGACTCTGACGTCTACAGACGTCAGATTCTGACGTATAAACCCGGTGCCCGCGCTGGAAGGGTTAAATAGGCTACGCCGTCCTTATGCATGACAGGTTGTGGGCCCACATTCATGGAGAAATATCTGTGGAGAGGGGCTAATATTTGTGTAAGTATTATGATGATAGCCAGTCTAGTAACATGGGGCACCTGGTTCGAGTCCCAGTTGGGTCGGATGTTTGGCATCGTGGTTTTGTAGATGCCGTGCTCCAAGTTCACCTAACTCATTCAGTTCACTTAACCCATTTAGAACCCCAGATGGCAATGTGTTCTTTCCACTTTGTAATGTATTTAGATGATTGGAGTGCAAAGCAATGTGCATCATCAATCCCCAGACAACACTAGGTCTAATATGTCCTGTGCGAGAAACATATATCTGGAACCAAACTAGATTTGGCCATTAGTGAGATCCATAAATTCATATGAATGAAAGCTCCTAGTACATCAATCTATTAAATAGTATACCTTAAATATTTCCGTCTTCCCGACTAAATGCATTTCCAAAAACATTTTTATCATCTTATCGACTATTTGACAGTTTCTCTCCACACATTATGAACACCACCATTCAAGCCAAAGGAAACGGGTAGAGCTGACTAAGACATTTATGATGATCTCAAATTAAAAAAAAAACCTCGTTTGGTCTCCATGGTTTATATACAAATATCTCAGCGCTTCACGGGTTAAAGCTAGTACTGACATATACATGTTTTGTACGGTGTAGAGGCAAACGGCAGTAACTGCTTACTCTTCAATGTGTGTAGTTACGCCTCTTTGCCTCTGCGGTTCAGTATGTTGACGTCTGGGCGTCATATATAGATATACCCGGTACTCTATACATATAGCTGGGCTAATGAACCAAAGTGGCGATCTCTGCACGAGATCCCGCCGTCTTTACTCTGCTTGTCGCATGCAGTATTTAGTGAATGGACTATCTGCAAACAACAATCAAATTCAGTGCTGGTTCAATGCCGGACCAGCGTCGGAGACACTGGGCCGGCATTGAACCAGCACTCGATTTGCGGAGTTGCTGATAGGGCGGCCATACGGATCAATATAAGTGTGACGTTATACCCACTGACTCCATGTATGGTACACGTGTGTGAACCCCCCCCCCCTCCACACCGCTCTGGATCAGCCGTATTGGCCCACTCTCGCCCGTAAACAATGCAGCACGCTGGGCGAGACTGATCATTATCCACATCCCGTTATGTCAATCCTGATTACGTTTTGGGGTTCAAAATAGCGATGCAGAGAAATACGGCTAAATTAAGGTCTTGAATTGAATTGAAATATGTCGCCCTTTTGCTGCTGTGACCATTGGAAATAAAGAAATACATGGCACCTGTGCGAGTGTCTTGTAGATTATTGTATAGCTTTTGTGCGGGGTGCCCTGGTGCAGTTGTTAAAGCTGCCTGCTTGGAAAGACAGAGATCGCGGATTCGAACCCCATTCTGGCCTTCACGTTTCAAAGAGACAAAGTGTTTCTTCCCTGCTCACTCGTACTGATTCAATATCGTAGGGAACCTCCGTGCCCGAGATGTAGCGCGCTCGGCCTCAGACCATCAGAGCTCGAATTTTGAATCCTGTGTCTGAAGAGCAGTGTCATCTCATTCATCTCACCATCCTCAGGAGGTTCTCCTGGCCCAGTTTAGCCTATATGTGCACAACAGTGGCCTAAAACCCCATTCATGTTATTTCATTTCTTGTAGCTTGTGTGTATAATTGAGGGCTTCTTGAAATAGTGGAGATTAACAAAAATAAGCGCAACCAATTACTGTGAAACTGACCTCTAGGAATGAGAGCGTCGTCACCACCACTTAAATGAGTGGCGCTGCGACGCTCTCATTCCTAGAGGCCTAAATGAACACGTGTATCGTTATTTCATGGCATTATAACGATTTGATTAAAGGGACTAGCCCACCACCTGGTTTTATTCAAATTCAAACTTTGTCATTCATTTTTAAGGTTTATATTATCGAAATACTGATCAAAGTATGGTATTCTACGGTACCCCCTAATTTAAATAACAACTGAATGAAGACCGTGACTGGCCAATCTCATCATGTGACAGGCTGAGTCACTGTTCTATTGGTTGGGGGTAGAATACCAGATGTGGAGCGAAATACTTTAATAGTATATTAATATTTTAGCAATAAAAACCCAAATAACAGTAATACAGTAATAGGTAAATATTATATCTATGTACACAATATGTATGTATTGAATAAACTCATTATTATTATTATAACCAACTTTTAATGTACCAGGAGGCAAGTTTAGGCTTATTGACAACCATATCAGAAACGCGCGAAATATTGTAGATAATGAACTTCTATCAAGCCTATTGCATATACTCTACTGTTTCACACTTTGTCGTCAAACGCGTTGGATGATACCGAAAAATTGGTCAGGCAATACAACTCACCCCCCCCCCCCCTCGTACGTTACAACCATAGCAACTGAAGGAAACGAAGCATATCAGGTTAGCTGGTTGACAAGGCCATAAGTTGTGCCCAGTGAAGTTTAAAATAAACCATTATTCTAAAACCATCTGTGCGAAATAACAGAGCGGTGCGTGATCAATAAGGCCGAAGTGACCATTCACCCCACAGTTTACTTGTACAGTAAACATGTCCCTAGATAAGCTCGTACCCTGATAAGTCACACGAGCTACAGGCTGCATGACTCGGCTACTTTTACTTTAAACATCTCGTAATGCTTGAGCTAAGAGTTCTTATCCTTGTTTCTGGGGAGACAGCGGGGTTCCAGGGACCAATCCACTATCAGACTGTTGTCATGGTTGCCTCCTTGCGGAATAACGGTTGACGGGATTGCTTAAAGCTGGGAATGAAACTTTTTACAGACAAGTAAAACATATACATGTATGTCTCTTTTTCAGTCCTGATAAAATGCATGCTTCATCGGATAAACTTGATTCATTTAATATATTTTATTCTGGCCTTCAACTTGACCAAAAAAATTATGCTGTTTTGAAAAACTGACTCCAGTATCGTACAGTATCATACTATATTACACATCGCGAATAAAAAATGGCTGAAAAAACGTGAAAAAAATTAATCTGTCAGAAAACATCTTCCACCCCACTGTCTTTAATAGTCGCTCTGTAAAAATAATGTTGGGGTGACATATGTTTCTTCTCGTTACCGCACTGTGCACAATGTCTCTCTCGTTACCGCACTGTGCACAATGTCTCTCTCGTTACCGCACTGTGCACAATGTCTCTCTCGTTACCGCACTGTGCACAATGTCTCTCTCGTTACCGCACTGTGCACAATGTCTCTCTTGTTACCGCACTGTGCACAATGTCTCTCTTGTTACCGCACTGTGCACAATGTCTCTCTCGTTACCGCACTGTGCACAATGTCTCTCTCGTTACCGCACTGTGCACAATGTCTCTCTTGTTACCGCACTGTGCACAATGTCTCTCTCGTTACCGCACTGTGCACAATGTCTCTCTCGTTACCGCACTGTGCACAATGTCTCTTTCGTTACCGCACTGTTCATGATTTCAAGAACCAATAGGAAAACATGGTATCCTATTATCAGATAATTAATGCAAATAACCAGGCTGACCTTTCTCTTAATATGAAAGCTCATTTTGTTCCAATGCTACTATTTTTTGGCACTCCTATAATTGAGCAAAATGAGTGAGTAACGTAGTCATGTTAATGGTATTGCTCTCACACATTTTTCGGCATAATTCATTACACTGTATGTATTCATTCAATTTTAGTGAAATAATTATATTAACTTATCCCAGAATATATTATTATATTTATAGTTTTAATGCACACAATTTAGCTATTGACACTTTTAACATCTGTTTGAACCACATAATTTTGTGTTTTCTCTTCACAGCTGAAGTGGGCGGGGGCCCTAGGGTAGTGGTTAGCACCGCTGCCTTTCACGCCAGAGTTCGGGGTTCGGTTCCCGATCTCGGCGGTTTCAAAGAAACAAAAATGTTTCTTCCCCATCCACATGTGAAAGTCAGTATTGTGGGGAGCCTCCGTGACCGAGGGGTAGCGTGCTCGGCCTCAGACCGCCAGGGCTCGAATTTCGAATCCTGTGTCTGGAGGACAGTGTCATCTCAATCATCTCACCATCCTCAAGAGGTTCTCCTGGCCCAGTTTAGCCTATATGTGCACAAAAGTGGCCTAAAGCCCGATTCATTTCATTTCACAGCTGAAGTGACAACACTCTATAAATAAATAAAAACGACACAAAATGATACTTATGGTTAGCTAAAAATAAACATTTTAACTTATATTTATGTGTCATTTCCAGCTAATGCTCTCAAACATCCCTGCCTGTGTATTTACTATTTTAAGAATTTATATTTCATATTTGACCCTTTCAGTGCGGGGATCGGCTTTAGATATCAGAAGCTGTCGTCTGTATACGTCAGATTCCGACGTAGACGTCAGAATTCTGACGTAGACGTCAAATTCTGACGTCTGCAGCCAAACCCCGCAATGAAAGACTAAACTATTGTGCTGTAGACCCATAACACAGATATTCAAATAAAGCGGGAAGAGCTAACTAAGACATTTATGATGATTTCAAATTGAAATAAACCCTTTTGTCTCAATGGTTTATGCAAACATATGTCAGCGTTTTAATGGCTAAGTTACACTTGAATAGTTAGCTAACATTACCACATTTCCAGTTTACTTCACTGGTTCATTTTCAGCTGTTACAGTTGAGCCTTTCTGTTGATTTATGTTTTTGAATTTTTTTCTGCATTTGTGGCGGTTGTGATGTTTTACAGTTTGAGATTCCCTCCTGTGGTGGTTGTGATGTTTTACAGTTTGAGATCCCCTCCTGTGGGAGATAAACAGATAGGGCAGACTGTCTGGCCGAGATAATAAACTCTACAGTCATCCAGGACAAAAGCAGCACGAGGCCGACATTACCCAGGACCAGTGGCTACTCACTAACCACCTTCACACAATGCTGATTTAATGCTGGGGCGACGTCGTAGACGTTGACACAACATTAAACCAACATTGAACCAACAACGCACTGTATGTTACAGCTCCCAGGAAAACAACCTCCATTTATTCCATTCTGGTTTAACCATCATTGAAACAGCATAGGAGTGATGTATCGTGTTTATTAGAGACAACAACAGGTCACTTAAAACATACTTAAAATCCACTTCCCTACTTCCTAACGATCCTGGTGATGTCGGCACCGTGGATGTCGGCCATCCTAGTAGATTATACTCCTATCTTCAGTCATAGTTATATCGGTCAGATTAATTTCGGCTCTAGTTATATGGACCATAAACAGTTTATTTTCAATTTGGGTTTTATTCACATGAGCTGGGTGATAGTGAGTTTGGCTTTTTTTTATTGTGGACTTTGTGATGACTTTTTCATGAAAACTATAGTTTTATTTCTCCAATACTTTATAGCTGGTTGAGTTTATGTTGGATCACAGATTTATAATTTACACTTAACTTTTACACTCCCCTATAGGCTATGTAGCAGCGAGACAGACGTGATGATTATTGTAACGAGGTCTGTACAATTGTAGCAAAAACTTGATGAAGACTGCACAAACTGGATAATTAGTGTAGCAAAGATTTTGCAATATTTTAACGCAAAATGTATGATAGTTTTAGAATCATTAAGGTTATCCTTTTTACAATCGAAACAAAGTGATTCTGACGTTTGTAGACGTCAAATTCTGACGTATAAAGTCGGTCCCCGCACTGAAAGAATTACAAATCTCATAAAGGCCGTACACTCCTAACATAGGTATTCAAATGAAGCTGAAAGAGCAAAGACATTTATGATGATTTCAAATTCAAAAAAAATATTTCGTCTCCATAGTTTATTTAAAAATATTCCAGCGTATAACAATATGTATAATTGTATATAGAGAGGTTTCACATACATACCTCGTATGTATGTGAAACTTCTCTCTATGTTATTATATAGAAAGGAACATTCAAGAACCTGTTATTGTGAGAGTGATACTGCACTCTCACCATTTGCGAGTTTTATCGGCTTGATCTGCTTCCAAGATCAAGCCGATCTGCTTCAGGATGTGATCGCACAGCGAACACTATATGCTCTATATGTTGGTGTAATGATGGGCTAGCGTCGTAGACGCTTCCCCAACATTAAAGCGATTTGTTGGGATGAAGCCAGATATATAGGCAAAAATGCGTGGGGGTTAAAATATGTATTAAACCCTTTGAAGCCTGGATTTACCATTGTCATCTTCATCCACTACAAGCCGCGAATTGCTGTCGCAATTCTCGACTTGTAGCGAGTGAAAATGACTTGAAGTGGATGGCGAATAAAAAAAAAATAATTTTTTATTAAAACAGTTCCATGAAAATATTTTTTCTAGGCCCTAGGTATAGGGAATTAAGATATTCTTTAAAGATGCAAAATGATCTTTTGATGCATCGTGAGGGCTTAAAGGGTAATACGCAAATGCGTATAATATACAAAAAGGACATGATGTTTAAAGATCATAATATACCTGTATACACTGACATCGTCTGAAAATATCAAATACTATTATATATAATATCAGGATAGTTCAAGTGAAATAATATATTTTTATGAAGATACCCCCCCCCCCCCCCCCCGTCTGTGGCGACAGCAGTATGTTCGTAAAGTAAGTATTTTCAAAAGTAAGTGTTTAAAAAAAGTCTTATAAGTATTTTGAAATTATTGAAAGTATTTTAGCAATGGTTAATTTTGATTTCTATTGCGAAGAAGAAACACTGGCACATTTTGATTATTTTACTGATAATAATCACCTAATGACAAGAAATATATATTTTTGTTGTTGTTGGGTTTGAACCCTGTGCCAGAGGTGCGAGTGTCAGAGTCAGGACATAGTACATTGTTTGCTCTAGTACTCCCAGTAATGTTGGTTTACTGTTGGGCCATAGTCTACGACGCCGGACCAACATTGTACCAACATTGTGTTAACGACTCTTGTGTCCTGTGCCAGCATAGTGGAGACGTTGACCCGATGTTGGTTTACTGTTGAGCCAGCGTCATACACGGTGGGCCAACATTAAACCACCATTGTTTCAATGTGTTTTGTTCGCTGGGGTCGTAGTGTTTGGTGCGGTAAGTCCTACTTACGTTCAGCAAACACAAGGCGTTGACTCAACGGTGGTACAATGTTGGCCCATCGTCTGCGATGGGCCAACATTATACCAGCTTTACGTGAGATTGTTTGGCCCATCGTACAGTGGCGACCCCTGGTGATGGGCAGTGTGACTGCCAGCATCCGGGTACTTGTGGTCAACAGGCTGCCCAGAATCCCGTCAACTAATAATAATAACACGATAAGCTCACAGAAATATGCAGGATGATTGTTCATAAAAGTACTGTTTCTAAAAAGAAATACAATTACGATACTCTCAAAAACTGCCATTTTTCCCGATATGAATGCAATTAATGGGGTTTTATGCCACTTTTGTGCACATATAAGTTGAATTTCCAAATATGCACAACTTGGATGTGAGTGAGTGCATCATGTCTGTGTTGTTAATGTCATTAGTTATAAAACTTGACATATTCTCATTGTTTAAGATTGTTTACAGCCAAGTCACATACAATGTTATATCTGAGTAATGTAATGTAATATGTATGTTGCGTGTACGTCGAGCCAGAGTCCTACAGTGTAGATATTTGGACGAGCGTTGTTTTAACCATATTTATTACTACACTGAAATATTTTTGTGAAAACCATGGGGACCAAAAGGTTTTTAAATTGAAATAATAATAAATGTCTTTGTCAGCTCTTTCTGTTTCATTTGAATACCTATGTTAGGGATCTACGACCAATATAATTTTTTTTTTATATTTCAGTGCGGGGAATGACCTTAGACGTCTAAAGTCGAAATAGCCAACTAAAACATTTATCAGTAGGAAAGTGAGGATGCTCTTAACTTATCTAATGGAGATAGAGAAAAATGTTAATGGAATTTTTAGTGTGATTTTTAGTGGTATGGCTCAATCTGTGTTAACATTTACAGTGCTGGTCGTGAGAGCGCTGTGTCAGCCTGCTGTGTCCTCTATATCTCACACGCAATGTCATGTGATCAGACCACGTGACTAGGGCCACATACCACACGAGATCGCGTGAGATTCTCGTCAGATCACACGAGATTCGAAACGTTTTCTTGGGAATATGTTGAACATTATCAGGGGCATCTATGAAAACGATAAAACCTATATGTGACTCGTCATTTTAAAACTAACCATGCAAAATCCATAAAATGCCTAATAATTACCGTACCTGAAGAAATGTATTTGTAATAGGTTAAGATACCAATAATAATTCAGACCACATTGTTATAATTATAATCATATTATTCCTGTATTTAAAATCAAATGAAACTAACCTCAGCCAAGATAATGAATCTATGGCGTATTTCGAGCTGAAGGATATTTGTTGTTTCCTTTAATACATCGCCCTACTATCCAGGTTGCCTAGATAAGTGCCAGGGCATCAGGGTTACTGTTTCAGACTCGGGATTCTATTTATCGTTATACTGCCCAAAGTCAGAAAGCTACGTTATATTATACAATATCTACCATGATTACCCCAAGATATGTCTGATTTTGCTTAGTGGAGGAGTTTCTTCAAACAAGATCGTTTAGACGTCACCAGGTTACATAACAATAGTTTTTTAATTGCTCGATTGTAGTATTGTTTTTCTGATTATTTCGCTTGTTCACAGTCGCAACATATCCCACTAAACATAATACGTTTAATTGATGTTGGTTTAATGCTGGCCCAGCGTCGTAGACGTTGAGGCAACATTAATCCAGCATTGGTCGGACGTCTTGTGCTTGCTGTGATCGCCCCCCCCCCCCCACCACCATGTCATTCCTCACGCTCTGATTTGTCAGTCACACGTTTATTCTCACATTAGGTCACGTGACGTGCATTAACCCTTAAAACGCTGAAATATTTTTATATAAACCATGGAGGCCAAAGTGTTTTATTTTCAATCTGAAATCATCATAAATGTCTTACTTAGTCAGCTCTTTCTGCTTCATTTGAATACCTATGTTATGAGGTCTACGGCCAATATATATTTTTTCAATTCTCTCAGTGTGGGGACCGTCTTTAGACGTCAGAATCTGACGTCTATAGACGTCATATTTGAAAGGCGGTCCCCGTGCTGAAAGGGTCAACCCCTTAAAGACTATATATCAGAGAAAACATCCCTAACTTCTGAGCAAATATAACAAAAATACACAGGCCTTTATCTCACGAAGAATTTCATACATACAGCCTGATAGAACTATTTTTGACGCAGACAAACCACATTTTATTATAGGAGTAATTTGAAAACAATGTCAGAACGCCCACCATTTTACCGATGGAAATCAACGTAGTTTTGGAATGCATTGTACTTTTTTATGTTTACTTAAGTTATCACGTTCACAACAGTAAAATATTTAAACACAATAAGTATATTCCGGGACTTGGAGTGTCAGTATTTAGCGTGCTGTGGAGTTACACCTGATCCAGAAAGCTACAAGCCCGCGTTTGTTCTCGTCACACACAGCCTTTACATGTATAATTAACCTCTTGACTACTGGAGACGAGAATATAATACAGAATGAAGCGCATATTGGGTAAAACACCCTTTATTTATAATAGCTGGAAAAGTACAGTTTGGTTGACATTGACAAACCAAACAATAGACTCCATGAGGCAGCAAAATCTTGGTTACAACTATTTCTCGTTGCAAAGGTTTTTTCATCATTTGATGCTGAAATTTCGTGATTTGACACGCTTAAAGGTGGACATTTGTACAAAAACTAGGTTGATTCACATTCAGCGGTGAGCTTGATCAAAGGGATAATGTGCTGTACCCCATTAATGCCCTCTTACTTGGCAATGAGTACCTGTGGGCGTGGTGTATTGGCGACGTCAACCAGCCAACAGCACACGCTGAAACAATGCTGTTTCTATGTTGGACCACCGTCTGCGACGCTGGCCCAACTTTAAAACAGCATCGGTTCAACGTCTGTTGTTTTTTGGGGACAGTTTGATTTACGTGATGTACCGCTCAGTGTATTCCCAGTCTGTTCCCGACATTTAGCCAACGTTGGCTCAATGTTGTTCCACCGTCTACGACATTGGCCCAACATTGAACCATCATTGGATGAAAACCTAGTGTTGCCGGGGTAAGGGGTACTAGCGTTAAGTTGCGTGCAGTCACAATAGTCAGTCTACCTGACGCACTAACAGTACTGAGTCATGTTTGAGTACTCAGACATATATTATAGGGACACATACATAGGCATAGTATACGTATATAATATCTCTCATAGTCAATACCAGGTAGGTTTTTTCACACTTCATTCAGTGGTTTGGATGTCGTCACCCATGGTATCAGTCCATATAACACTATATCCTACGATGTTTACTGTTAGACATATATTGGTATCAGTCCTATCTATACAGGTATAATATCAAATTTGTACTCAGTCTTTCTAACTGGTATCAATCAATATCATACTCTACGTAGGTGTTTACTCTGATTTGTATATATTGATATCTGTCCATATGAAACTCTATGTATTTTTTTCTTTCGATGAGGTGTCTATTGGTCCATATCACATTCTATGTATTTTTTTTGTGAGGTGTATATTGGTATCGGTCAATATCACTCTCTGTTCATTGGTTTTTAGAGTGAGTGTATCAAGGAAAATAAAATTACTTGTATGTATATTGGTATCAATCCTATATCACACTCTATTCCGAGTGTTTTGGTATTAGTCCATATCACACTGTATTTTTGTAAGCTATCGGATCAGACCCACCTGGGTTATAGCGTTTCATGATCACATCTCTAGCCAGTCGTGACACATGTCACGATGGTCGTCTGCATGTCATCATCACACATCATAATAACATCTGCCCTAAGCAGGAAGATGTCATGGTTTTCACTTTTGGGTATGTTGATATCAGCCTATATCCCACTGTGTACATGCACTGGCTGTTATTGCGGGGCTTATATTGATATCAGACCATAGTATAACGCCCTATTTACAGTGGTTTTCACTGTGGGACATATCTTGGTATCAATCCATATCACACTTTGTTCAGTGTTTGTAACTGTGAGACGTACATTGTTATCAGTTCATATCAATTATCGTTTTAACCCTTTCGATCCGGGGATCGACTTTAGAGGTCAGAATCTATAGACGTCAGATTCTGACGTCTAAAGTCGGTCCTCGCACTGAAATAATTAAAATATTTATAATGGCCGTCGACCCATAACATAGGTATTCAAATGAAGCAGAAAGAGCCAAGTAAGACATTTATGATGATTTCAAGTTTGTTCTGCATGGTTTATATACAGATATTTCAACGTTGTAAGGGTTTCACCGAGAGCGTATATTGGCTTTATTTCCTGGACGAGTGCAGTATCTATAATATCTATAATATTTATTATGTTTATCAAGTGGTGTTTTTTAGACATAATTCATTCAATAAAGCATAACATTAATTTGCTATAACCTTGTCTTTTGATATAACAATGCCATTGTTATCCACCTTGGCAATTGACGTCCGAAAGTGACTGAAGATGTTGTTTTAGTTTCAACTCTTCACCTTAAACCCCAAGATTTGCAAATGTTTGGTCTGAAATTAAGCAAATATAAGTCATTTTCACCCACTTGAAGTTGTGTCTCGCTAACGCGACACACAACTTCAAGTGGGTGAAAATTGTCATTATTTTATTTGGCCCTTCAATAGATAACGTTCTGATATATATAACAATATCTCTCTTAATTCCAAGTTAATGAAAACACTGCAATCACTACCATACGATGGACACACCCTTAATTAAGAGTCCATGACTATATATAGAAACTTCGTAAACGTTATGTGTCTACATATATAATCTATATCTATATTTATATTATCTATACCGGCTCCAGCAAACACGAGGCGTTGAATCAATGTTGGTTTAATGTTGGGCCGTCGTCAGCGACGCTTGCCCAACATTAAACTAACAATAACATTGATGTATATTCCACGGGAATTAATCATTCCGGTGTATTTCCATTTCTACCTGTGCGCTCACATTATCAGCGTTGCCATGACAATGAGGAGGCAGCATCCCTGCTCCTGTCATGCCATCCGAGATGGATGCATATCCTCGCTCCTGAGTGGGACAGGATGTCAGGCTGTGCGCCTGCGCTCTGTGCCGGATGCCGTCGGTACTTTCGGCGTCTTTAGTCGCCCGTGTGACTAAAGTCCGCAGCATGCAGCAGGTGGTTGCCATGGCTACAAGTCGAATGACAAGTCACGATGACGCGGTGAGCATGGTAAATATGTAAAACTCGTCTAGTTTTTCGCGTGACAGGTATTGTGGAATAATAGCATAATTATGAGGCTATTATACTGATATGATGATGTGGGAGCAGGGGAGATATTCCTAAATGAAAGAATGCGGCTATTCCTTGTCATTTTCTACTCGTGGTGAAGTTCATATTCTAAATTGGTGTTAACCCATATCCTGCTAAGTTATTTTATTTTAATTTTCAACCACTTGAGGTTGTATCTCGCTACCGCGATCCACAAGTGGTTGAAAATTACTCATATTTGTTTAATTTGAGACCAAACATTTGTAAATCTTGATGTTTAAACACCCATTTCATTCCCTATAACTGTGAATTGATCGACTAATAAAACAGGATAAAAACGACAATGGTCGTTATCAGCAGGATAAGGGTTAACTAAATGCCATAGCAGGGTTAACTAAATGCCATAGCAGGGTTAACTAAATGCCATAGCAGGGTTAACTAAATGCCATAGTAGGGGTTAACTAAATGCCATAGCAGGGGTTAACTAAATGCCATAGCAGGATAAGGGTTAACTAAATGCCATAGCAGGATAAGTGTTAACTAAATGCCATAGCAGGATAAGGGTTAACTAAATGCCATAGCAGGGTTAACTAAATGCCATAGCAGGGTTAACTAAATGCCATAGCAGGATAAGGGTTAACTAAATGCCATAGCAGGGTTAACTAAATGCCATAGCAGGGTTAACTAAATGCCATAGCAGGATAAGGGTTAACTAAATGCCGTAGCAGGGTCAACTAAATGCCATAGCAGGATAAGGGTTAACTAAATGCCATAGCAGGGTTAGCTAAATGCCATAGCAGGGTTAACTAAATGCCATAGCAGGGTTAACTAAATGCCATAGCAGGGTTAACTAAATGCCATAGCAGGGTTTACTAAATGCCATAGCATCCACTTCTAACCCTTAAAGCGCTGAAATATGTGTCTGTAAACCATGGAGACCAAAGGGGTTTTTCAATTTGAGATCATTAGAAAGATCTTTGCTCTTTCCGCTTCATTTGAATACCTGAGTTATGGGTTTGCAACCATTATAAAATGTTTTACTCTTACAGCGCAGTGATCGATTTTGGGTGAGAATATGTTTATTTAATTTCGTACATGTATATTTTTCATATTTCTCGTCACTAGAATCTAGAAATTGTGTTCACAATTCCAGTTAATTTGGAGCTGTAATTCACACCTTGTGCCCGCAGACACGATACCTGTTACCCCTTTCAGCGCGGGGACCGTCTCAGACGTCAGATTCTGACGTCTGAAGACGTCAGATTCTGATATTGATGTATAAAGACGGTTCCCGCACTAAAATAATTAGACATTTATACTATATGTATTCAAATGAAGCGGAAAGAGCTAACGAAGATATTTATGATAATTTCATATTGAAAAAACGTTTCTCTATGATTTATTTAGAACTACTTCAGCGTTGTAGAGGTTACATGTTAATGACGTCACCAAGACTTGTCCATATCATGTATGTTGATGTGTCAAACACAGTAGAAACTCAGACATTACATGAAGGCTCAGTTACATTACACGAAGGCCCAATTACTCACAAATCACCGATCAATCACTACGTCTAAATACACGACTGCTCACCTTATCGACTGTGTTCGCCCAGAAAAAAACAAATGCACTGTAAAAACTAAAAACATGGCGTGTAACAACTGTACCAGCGGGCGTACACACATGGACATGGGGAGCAATTAGTGCTGGGAGAGGCTGGCCTGGGTTGTACCAAGGAGGTATAAACTCCTTGGTTGTACAAATGTCCAAGAAGCACATCATGGATATATGTGTGACCTTCATCAATTTTAACCTTTATCCTCTTAGACTCGAGGGATCAAATTTGACATTTTTATTTACATTCTGTGAACCTCAATCGAGCTAATACAATGAAGTATATGGGAGGGGGTCTTATATAACATTTTTTTCACCGAGTAGCCATTCAAATGAGTTTCCGGTGACGCCACAGCGTTTCACAGACTTGGGATGACAATTGATAAGAAAATGGAAGGAAAAACATGTGCGTAAAGATAGTCTTAATACCACAGAGCAAAGTAGTCATAAACATTTTAAAGCTGGCATAAACTAATAAAGCCCAAGTTATAAGCATTAAACTACATTGTATAAAGGACAAGCAAAAATAAGAAAAGGGACGGAAATAGGTGTGTGTAAAGCGGATAATATGGCTTAATCTCGTGTTTCACTGTGAAGTCCCATGACAGCTGATAATCTGAGGGATTTTCAAAACAGTCACTCTGATCATATGAACCTCTAAACTGTGGTTCTTATAGCACTCTGGAAGCGTGGCTGATATCGATTTGTAATTCGATCTTTATTGCTAACATCAGATTGGCGGGATCAACAACCCAGCGTAACATTAGGCACTGTACAAATCGTCCAAGACGGTGTCTAATATCAATCCATACAACGCTAAAATGTTGTTTAAACCATGGAGACCAAATGGTCTTTTTCAATTTGTTATCAAGAAGTGTCTCAGTTAGCTCTTTCCGCTTCATTTGAATACCTATGTTATGGGTCTACGACCATTACAAATATTTAGCTCGTACAGTGCGGGGATCGACTTTATACGTCAAAATCCGTAGACGTCAGATTCTGGCGTCTAATGTTGATCCCCGTGCTTTACATCATCTGGTGCAAGGCGGGATACTGTCATCTCTACTTTACTTCGCTGTAAAGGCACACAGCAGTATCTGTCTACTTGTGCAGTAAGCAGCTACAGTCGTTTGCCTCTGGGCTGCAGTGCACACACATGGCTGGCTAATTAACATTTAGATTCATGCTAATATCAAATATTCATCAAGGTCGAGCCACACCGGGGCTAGTCCCATCTGCAGTGTGGCTCCCCAAGGCGGGGTGTCAACCATCCTGTCCATTTACAGAGGCTCCCCAGGGGGTGGTACTTTATGATCCTACGTCTATATGTCACACAAGTAAAACAATAATCTAGTGTGACGTGTGTCGCATATCGCATATATAGACATCAGTAAATTACTGTTTTAATCATGTTAATCCTCAGACCACCAGGGCTCGACTTTCGAATCCCGTGTCTGGAGGGCAGTGTCATCTCATTCTTCCCACCATCATCGGGAGGTTCTTTTGGCCCAGTTTAGCCTATATGGGACCCGGAGGGGTACTTTATGATCATCTGTGTAAATGTCACAGAAGCAAAACAATAACGCGAATATGCATGTGTCAGTGCTTATGTGTACTTATGTGCTGACGTGTAAATGTCATGAGAAATAGCCAACCGTAAATTACTGTTTGAATATTGTGTCCGTGTTGTTTTTACTCTTGATATGTTACACCTGTTTACATGCGCATTTAAACATACAATGTTATTTCAAACTAAATAAACATGATAAAAACCATTGGAATTGAGAAGATATTGCGTAGTAGCAATAAATTCTTAGTAGTAGCTAATCGGTTAATCAAATAACTCAAGTTGTACATCGTATAGCTCACTATTGGTGAAGGACCGTATCTGCCACTTCACAAAGTGGCAGATACGGTCCTTTACCACCAAGGTGAACAGATGTGGAATATATTCCGTTTTTGGATGAGGCTGTTTTTGCCAGGCTTCCCTGTCTCCGCCCGTCAGCTATTTATCAGATTGTCCGGAAATTTGCTCAGCTCTCGGCCGTCTTTTCTGAAGTGTGTGTCGCGTTGCTAGGGATTCCTAGTTATCACCATAGAAGCGGCTCCTGGCAATCTCAGCGGGGGTATTAATATTCCGGGGTATTACTAAATGTCAGATCATGACAAGCACGGATCTTAATGCTCGGCGCATCATAACAGATGACGCTTGCGCATTTAAAAACATTCTACTGAGAAAACTGACGTTACTTGGCTTTCTGTAACAAGATTTGCTCCTACTATTTTCAAATGTCCTCACTTCTTAAAACCTACACCCAAAGTCACATTAAAACTGATCAACCAGGATCGCATGATTTTCGCTGATATATCGGTCAATTCTCAACATATTTTCATGAAATCTCAAATTAAACAAATATGAATAATTTACAGCCACTTGAAGTTGTGGGTCGTTGTAGAGAAACACAACATCAAATGGGCGAAAATTTAGATGAGATAACTTGCCATGTGAAGGGATAGCATATAAACTAATGGAATTGATACCTGGAGCGATTGGCACAGGCTGAAAGTAACGTCGATACATTGGTTTCAACTTTGACTACATCGAGCCGCCATTAACCTGATCGCCAAGTGCAATATTGATGAAAACACGTGGATGTGTTGCATGAGCCTATACGTTGGTTATCTATTGTTTTCTGGGGACAATAAATATTACCTTTTACATAAAGCACTGATGCTTCTGATCTGTCATTTCTGCGACTGGCAGAAATATCCGCACCAGCTGGTTGAAGTCTGTTGACCTTAACGCATTTTTAATGACACTGTTGCATTGTGTCCATCGCTATATCTGTGACAAATAATAAATCACCCAGTGTAGAATTAGTCATGTGAAGGGCGAATTGGATTGAGCACTTAGATAGAAATGATCTGTTGACATTTTGCGAGGACATCTTCCTGTCTTGCCACGCCCAGCTATGTTTTCAAGCGCCTTACAAACCATAATAACTAACAAACGTCAGAATCTGACGTCTGTAGACGTCAGATTCTGACGTCTAAAGCCGATTCCCTTTAGACGTCAGAATCTGACGTCTGTAGACGACGTCTGTAGACGTCAGATTCTGACGTCTAAAGCTGATCCCCGAAAGAGCTAATAAGCATTTATAATGATTTCAAATTAAGAGAACCCTTTGGTCTCCATGGTTTGTACAAAAATAATTCAGCGATTTAAGCGTTAAGCATCATTGACACTGGTGGAATATGTTGTGGAAGATAGTCATTATTTTAAAAAAATGATGTTAGATGACTATATTTCATAAATATCAACGTCTCATAATTAAAACTAGGGATTCAAATCTAAATGTGAACGTAAATGTGAGGAATGCCAAGAGAGTTAAGGATGGAGGCTTACCAGTTTCTCCATTAATAAAGATCGATACAGATCGACCCGTTAAATCCGTACCTGAATCTCACCGATGGCTTATTTGGGTAAGTGGAATCATGGTCTATAACTGGCTGCTGCCGTCGTTGGAACCAGCCGCGGGCGTCAACTAAACCCTGCAGTCTCCATTAAAAACAGCTTCACTCGCATCCATTGTCGCTAGACGTGAAAGCATGCTAATTAATCTGGGCACACATAAACTGGGGATGTTTTAACTCCCGAGATAATAAAAAAGCAGATCGATTCCTGGACGTAAATACTTGTAATTAATTATTTATCAAAAAGTGTTCTCTTGTGCGGAATAACATGTATAACGCATGGGAAATCAAATGGTTTTCAGGAACATGTATCATGTATATACTACAACAGCGTCGCTGCATGTGAAAATAAGCTAATTAATTTTAGCATACCTCAACAGAATGAGTTTTAGAAGCGAGAGGAAAAATTACAGGAAATCCATAAATGCAAATGTGAGGATTTGATTTCCAAAGAAAGTGCTCTCATACGTGGCATAATGAACCATATAGGCTGGAAATCAAGCGTTTTCATCTTATTCTCGCAAAGAACATCCATGTTGTTGTAAAATAAAGTGTGAACAAAATGTTGGCTTAGACGTTGGGCCAGCACTAAGCATCATAATGTTGCTGTTTTGCGGTGATTTCGTTTGGCTACAAGCGTCACTGGATATCATTATTCACATTTGGTGCAGTCGGCCCAATTAGGCGGCGACAACTAGATCAATAGAACTCATAGATCGCATAGATCCCGACCCCCTGCGTCCTGAGGTATCAGATAACCCTCTGTGTTTAAGGGACATATTCTAATGTCATTTATAACTTTTCTCCTCGGATGCGATGTGGAGTCTTGACATTAAATGTCCTGTTAAAATCACACACACACATGCTTGCTGTCTGGATACTCTATTATACAGCTCAAAACTGCTCAAAGACACTGGTCTACCACTGGAGTCTTATTCTATTTGCGTAACCTCTGGTTACGCAAATAGAATAAGACTTGGGGCTAAAAGGGTTGGTGTCGGGGGTGTTGAAATTTGTCACCAGGGGGTGCAGATGATTCCCTGATCGTTTACATTAGTCATTCTGCGATCAGACTGATCGATGTGTGGCCAGAGAGTGGTAACATGAGATCAATCGTGTCTGCAAAATCAAACAGCAATAACTGTTTACTCTTCAAGTGAGCAGTTATTGCTGTTTGTCTTTTTATTTGCGCAGAATTGATCTGTTATGCGGGCTGTAGTGTCACATTTCACCATATGAGACATGTCAGCCACAAATCACAGCTAAATTTACAGTGGACAAATATTTAACCGTTTTTCACAGATAAAAAACTTCACCACTCTTTTCTTAACGATATGAAATAATTTTCAATTGTTTTACTACAGTATGTACAAAGAACAGTATACCCCACTCTATGTATTTGATGATTATATTACCCGTATTTCACTATTGCATTAAGGTAATACAATGGTGAATATGGGTATAGTGTGATGTATTTAGCCTTGCATTTACACGTATTTCACAACTTCATCACCTGTATGTTACCATTACGGTGGTATTACATACTGGTTGAGCATGCCATATCCGCATACTACACTGCACCTGTACATCATATGTATTATCGTTCTTCATGTATGGTTTGTTGCTCTGCCAGCCCGGTAGTATATAGTACTGGTTTCGAATTCTGGCCGGGCCGATTCATCATGATTGTACAATTTTTGTCCTCCAAACTCTTTGAATGCCTGTGCCGATGTTACTGTACAATATAAAGTACCCTTGGAGTCATTAGATTAGGGACATTGGGTCACCTTCGGTATTGCGATATTGACGCAATGTAAAGACAGCGACGTAAAGCAATATCATGAATATGGGCTCTCTAACTTCTGCTGCGCCACATTCCACGTCCTCTGTCGCCACTTCCTCCGTCGCCGCCGCCACCACCTTACTAAATCAGAGCACTATTTACTAAGGTGACGGTTTCTATTACGCCATGAGACAAGCCTCATATGTCACCGTGGCCAGTCTCATATGATATCAAGTGGGGCCACCACAACCCTCTACAATCCAGGAACCCATAGCAGCACATACAAATATTTCACATCAATAAATATCTCAAATTTAACACTAGTCATAATTAACCGGGATCGCAGGACTTCCGTCAATTCTGAACAGATGTCTTTGAAATTTTGTAAATGCTATTTTCTAGACAAATTCTAACAGAGGTTAGCGGAATTATAATAAATATTTCAAAAGCTAGACCATTTGACATGTAATAAAATTCTAGAATTAATTTAGTGGGCTTACAGAGGAACGTCATAATGCCAGGGCTGCTGGGATTCTTTTTAAATATACAGATTACACACATCTTAGCCACTACAGGGTCAGCGACGTACACGGCGAATTGATCGCCCATTAATAACTGGCGACCATCAGATAACGAAGTACCTTCCTCGTGAAAGTAGTATGTTTTTTCACCCTAAGAGGACATTTCTTGGTGAATCTATTCCGCTTGATTTTGAATGTGTTCACATTTGTGAAGTGAATAACAATTCTAGATCTAAAGCTTTGTTTTATTACGGATGACGTCCTATTATATATATGACGTCTTATTCTGTTTCATTATTATTTATTTTATTTATATTTTATTTATTTTATTTATTATTTATTTCATTATTATTATTATTATTTCATTATTATTATTATTATTATATTATATGACGTCTTATTCTGTTTCATTGACAAGTTAAATCACACTAATTGGGAATGAAATGAGTGTTTAACCACTAACATTAGCAAATGTCTGGTCTCAAATTAAAATACATATCAGTAATTCTCACCCACTTGAAGTTGTGGGTCGCGGCAGCGAGACACAACTTCAAGTGGGTGAAAATTTAAGGGAGACAAAAACAGGTTTAAAACGGTTAAGCCGTAGGCAGTGTTTTCTTTTATCTGAAACTGGTAATTGCTTTAACATTGTCAGCTTAGAATTAAGGTAAAAGTTAAAGCAGCTCTTGAAAAGTTAGTAGTGTGTGAAACAATTAGACTTCCCTTTTTTTGTGACAGATTCACTTATAAATCGCACCTACCTAACCCACCAAAAAAACAAAAACATTTTATATGCATTTGTACATCTCAGGAGTCTATTGCGCACGGTCATGGCACAGTCATGGCGCACAGTCATGGCACTGTCTTCTTGGAGTGAATAACAACATGTTCTTATAATTTAGTGATCTTTAATCAAGATAATAATTATTGTGTGTTTGTCTGTTTCAGTACAAATGGCGTCGGTGAGCATAAAGCCACGTAAAATCAAGAAAAAGCCCGGAGAGCGTGTTGAGCTGAGGTGTAGTGGGCGGGGTAGACCTACACCCGTCCTCACCTGGTATTATAACGGGGTGCTCTTAGAGTCCAACAGTAAAATCAGCATCAAAACCGGAAAGTAAGTACTCTATACTCATTATAATCATGCAGTATCCACTCTTTAAACCCGTCAAAACAAGGACATTCTCAACTTACGTTCGTGTTTTACATTATAAAATCAAGTTATTTTCATTCCCAGATGGCTGTGTTATATGTAGTGTCACTATAATATTAGTACCAGATATATCTGATCATTTCACGCACAATTAGAGAGTAAAAAAATGTCGAGCTTTTATAACATTAAACTATTTGATAAAATACCATACTGCAACAGGGTGAAAATGTTGGACGTTCATTCCCCGAGCATTCCTCCAGTATGTCGACCAAACTGTTTATGCTGACAGTTAGCGAATTTATAGCCAATTTGGAGAGAGCAATGACAGCGATGATCTTTCTTGATTAGATTAAATAGATTCGGTTGTAATTTTATGAAGCTGCGAATTATGTGCAGCGACTGCAAAATCCATAGTTAGAAGGACAAATGTGCGAATATAAACATATCTGTGGAAATGCGAGTGGAGGGGGAGAGGGAGGGAGAAGGGGAGGGGGAGGGGGAGGGGGAGGGGGGGATATCGTGTTCAAATTGTATTAAAAACACCATGTTTTTTATATACAATTTGTACAGAATAGTCGTTACATTACCGCACCATTTAAATCTTTCAGTGTGGGGATCGTCTTTATACGTCAGAATCTGACGTCTACAGACGCTGTAGACGTCAGATTCTGACGTATAAAGACGATCCCCGCACTGAAAGAATTAATATATTTATAAAATCCGTAGACCCATAACATTCAAATGAATCGGGAAAAGCTGACTAGGATAATTATGATGATTTCAAATTGAAAAAATCCCTTTTGTCTCCATGGTTTATAGGAACATATTTGAGCGCTTTAAGGGTTAAGGGGTCGATTCGCCTCGTGGACCCAGAGGGTCACCATATTCTATCCCCGTGTGTGTGATCAGAGTGAGATGCCGTCAGACCGCCGTGGTCTCCTCTGAATCCTGATCCCTGGCCCGCCATGCACCCCTTAATCCCCAGGGCCGCTGAATCCTGATCCCTCGCCCACCATGCACCCCTTAATCCCCGGGGCATCTCACACTGGTCTGAACCCTGTGGCTATATGCAGACATTGATCGCTGCCCACGAGACGCACACACAATGCTGGTACAATGCTGCCCCAACGTCGTGGACAGTGGCCCAGCATTAGCCCAGCATTGTGTCAATGGCTTTGTTGTCCAGGAAAGTATTCCTACCCAACACGGGCATCATTAGTCTCCAGTGACCAAACAACCTTATATATACTAGAATCAGTACCAGTCAACACATGTAGCCAGTCCGCCATGCTAGCTTTCATTGGAATATATGCATTGTTAATGGAAACATTTGTATAGATTGTTGAAAAAATAAGCAATGCTCAAGTTCTATTATTCGTCTGGCGTTCTATTAAGTTCTATTATTCGTCTACAAGAAACTATTTTAACTATTGTGGTGTACTTTTTATTTGGTTTTAATGAATGCATGAATGGGTTTTGGGCCTCATTTGTGCAGATATAGGCTAACTGGGCCAGGAGAGCCTTCTGAGGATGGTGAGATAATGAGATGGCACTGCCCTACAAACACAGGATTCGAAAGTCGAGCCCTGGCTGATTTAGAATTTATTGAAAAATGCATATATACACGTGGTATCTAGCAGGGCAGGAGTAATGACAAATACTTCCAGGCACACTGGTAGCCAGGATGTTACAGGCACACTGGTAGCCAGGATGTTAGGAAATATCCGTAAAAGATCTGTAATAAAAGCGGAAACAACTGACAGTTGATCGCCAGATGTTGAGAGAAAACAAATAAAAGAATGTTGATTGTGGAAAATCAATATATGTTTAATTTGAAATGTTACCTGCCAGTTCTATCAGATTTTAACTTTCTACCATTTAATATAAAAAGAAGGATTTTTATAGATTCAAAGTTGTCGATTAATATTTTCATGAGAATGCAAATATCAGTTGATCCTTACCAACTTACAGTGCGCGCAGAGACTTTAAACGTCAGAATATGACGACTATACACGTCAGAGTCTGACGTCTAAAGTCCATCCCCACACTGAAAGAATTAACCATTTGTAATAGCTGTAGACCCCAGCATAGATAAATATTCAAATGAAGTGGAAAGAATAACTAAGACATTTATGCTGACTTGCAATTAAAAATACACTTTTTTTTCCGTAGTTTATACAAACATTGTTCAGCGTTGTTACTGGCTACTTGAGAAAAAAATAGTTTCTGCTGTTTGTCTTTGTACGGCAGAAGTTGGTCCTTATATGCGCTTGTGCTTGCAGACAGGAATGAGGCTTCCACCCCTGACATGGCAGTCTGGGTGTCTTTGGTCCATATATAGGCTTTGTAGAGTCTTCCACCCCTGACACCACAGTCTTGGTCTCTTGTTAGTCAGATATTGATATGGCTAACAGGGTTTTATTTGCACACGTTTACAGCTATCTGGTCATGGATCTCACCGCCTACTCTGTGGATCATGGATTCAGCTCCACCAATGTGGACCAGGCTGGGGCGGCGATCCGCTCGGCAGGATTAAGGACTATTGACTGGATCTGCCTCATAACTTGTTCACATAAATACCCCATACATGTAGCGATTCCACAGCAATCACCAGATACATTGAGACAGTGTTGGCTCAATGTTGGGCGAGCGTCGTAGACGTTGGTCCAACATTGAGCCAACGACGTCTCAATGTCTCCGGTGACTGCTGGGTCAGTTCTCAGTCAGGGCAGATGTGGGATGAGCCCATAATCCCCCAGAAAATTGTGAAATTTTAGATTTCTTCTTCTGCAATATGGCTGTATCATACGATGCAAAATGACAAAAAAAGATACGTGGAAAATCGAACCTTTGTCAAATGTTTAATCAATCGCCTAAATCCACCACTTATCACCACATAAAAACAAATAAAAATAGACTTTTCACGTAAGTAGTTATTGTCATTTGCCTTGTGCATACCAGGAGCATTATGTATCTCCTATGCAGTTAGCAAGAAGAGTGTTTCTTAATGCCTGGTCGAACAAACATCCACGGATCTGCCCTAACATTAATACAACTGCCGTGCAAAGGCAAACAGCAGTAACTGCTTACTTATAAAATAGGACGTTACTACTTGAACGTCATGTCACATAGGTCATCTTCCCTTTGTACTAGTAGTTGACAGGCTGCTGCACAGTTTAGGAGACCATAGCGCCACATCGGAGTCTGAACAATTCCATTATCAGATTCTCAATCCCAGACCTGGACGATTCAGCTATTGGAGAACGAGTTGTATCGCCACAATCGAACAGTATTGAGTACATTTGGCTGTAAAATTTTGTTATGATACAGGAGGGATTACCCTAACTAATACTTGCTCTTTTCTACCACAATAAACCTTGAGCTACAGCTGTTTGATGGTGGTGAGTTATTCGGCCGTCACAATCGGGTATCGCCCTGTGCCCCAGCAGGCACCGTCAGCTATTGCTATGACTACCAGCGTGCTATATGGTGGAGTTTACAGCTATAGGGTGATAGATCAGCCAGGCGGGCCGTGCTGGGTGTTTGTTAAAGAAGCCCGGCTTGTCAGGCAGATGAGGTTGGGGACCCCTGTGACCGGCGCCGGCTTACGGGCGTCTTCTGGCCTTGCAGGATTCTGGCAGGAGCTCGGCTAGCTCCACCAAACACAAGACTTTCACCCGATGTTGTCTTAATGTTGGGCCAGCGTCGCAGACGCTGGGCCAATATTAAAACAACATCGGGGCAAATTATTGTGCTGGGGCGTCGTGTACTGGCCAAGGGTTCGTCCAATTACGTCTAATGCTTCTGAAATTGAATATTTCTAATGTTGCAACTTTTACTACCATTGTCGATGTCGGCAACTTTATTTAACGTACCTTGAGAGAAATTTACTTTTGTATATCACGGTCTATTTCAGCGTTATTGTAGATTATTATTAATTGATGCATTTCATTGATGTGGCAAATTGTCACTGGTGTCTTTTCGAACGGTATTGAAGGCTGGTGAGATTACAAGTACAGTTGGCTCTGGGGAAAAGCAACGAGTTGTTCCTGAGTTTTCTAAATATTGTGCACACGTCTGTAAAGCTGGCCTTTTTTAAACACGTTAACCCCAAAAACCCCATCGCCTCTAGCTTCTGACAGACCGGCTGTACTGTATACAGCGGTATACAGGTGCCATTATTTGAGGGATAAAGGGAATTAAGGCGGCACCGGTGGCTTACGAGTCTTCTGACAGACCGGCTGTACTGTATACAGCGGTATACAGGTGCCATTATTTGAGGGATAAAGGGAATTAAGGCGGCACCGGTGGCTTACGAGTCTTCTGACAGACCGGCTGTACTGTATACAGCGGTATACAGGTGCCATTATTTGAGGGATAAAGGGAATTAAGGCGGCACCGGTGGCTTACGAGTCTCCTGACAGACCGGCTGTACTGTACACAGCGGTATACAGGTGGCATTATTTGAGGGATAAAGGGAAATAAGGCGGCACCGGTGGCTTACGAGTCTTCTGACAGACCGGCTGTACTGTATAGAGCGGTATACAGGTCCCATTATTTGAGGGATAAAGGGAATTAAGGCGGCACCGGTGGCTTACGAGTCTTCTGACAGACCGCTTGTACTGTATACAGCGGTATACAGGTCCCATTATTTGAGGGATAAAGGGAATTAGGGCGGCACCGGTGGCTTACATGAGTCTTATAGCTTCACAGGCTTCTTGCATTGCAGATTACTGCCATTAAATCTGCGAACCCATAGTCATATCAGTGATCAGCCAACGTCTGTGGTGCTGGCCCAGCAGTGAAACAACGATACCCCAACGTATCTCCGTTAATAGATGGCGGATCCACGCTGTTGTACATCCCAGAAAATACGAGGAATTGGCCCAATGTTAGCGTAATGTTGGGCCAGCGGCACAGACGGTGGTTCAACATGTAGCCACTATTGGGTCAATATTTCATATTTGCTGGGAGAACACTGATGTTTAATTTATACAAAAGGAAACAACAGTAACTGTTTGCTTTTCAAGTATGCGGTTACTACTGTTTGTTTTCGCACCTGAATAGCCTATAAATCTGACTGTGTGAGGCTGAGACGTGTAAAGACAAACAGTAGTCTGTATTTATACAAGGAATAACAGCAGAAACTGTTCACCTTTCAAGTAAGCTGTTACTGTTGTTTTGAACAGTAGTCTCGAACCCACAGGCTGAGATAAGGTATGTCTGATGCAGACGTCTTCTGCGCTTTCAGGATCCTGCTGGACATCCATGACCAATTTACACTGTCATATTACCCTGCATGCCCTCAGTGAGACTCATCTTGTCGTTTCTAATGCAAACAGCAGTAATCGTTTGCTTTCAAGTGATAGTTTACCACTGTTGGCCTGTGTCCATCTATACGGTCCATACAGAGCGAGATAAGGCGCGTCTGATGCAGCCATGGTCCCTGAAGGCGTCTTCTGCACTTGCAGGATATGGCTGGACATCCATGACCAATTTGCACAGTAACACTCTGCCTGCTCACGTTGCAGCTGGTTTTGGCACGGCGCCAGTATTGCCCGTTTTCATTTGTAAAATATAATGCTGATAAGTAGATTTGTTTGATATTCAACACCCTAGTTCAGTTAGATTTTGTTCTAAAATTGTTATTTTTCTTTTGTTGCAATTACCCCTCACGGTGCTTTGACTCCCTGTCTTGAAGAGACATCAACTGGATTCATGCCCTCGTTTTTTTATTCACGTTCATTCAGTCAACATGTGCTGTTTCACATTGAAAATAATATAGGGAATTTTGGCATTTAAGTCCAAGCTCATCAGACTCGTAAACTGATGATGTTAAAGGCTAATTATGGTGCTGTTTTTTCTAATCAAACACACGATGTAAGATTTAAGTGACCATATTAGGAGTTGTCGTTTTAGAATTAAAGGTCGTGTTTGCCATTTATGGATTTGCATATATTGCCCCCCCCCCCTGGATATGACAGGGTGTATCTGCCACTTTGTAAAGTGGCAGATACACCCTTTCATATCCAAGGGGACGATATATTGTGGCGCAAGTAAAGATATAATATTAAACACGAATACATTAGAATTTACTTGGTGGCACTAAATAATGCTGTTGTACACTTGAGCCCCATTGCTTTCTTCTGTTCCTGCACCTACTACAGACACCACTGCAAGATGCTGACATGGCTCCAATAATCCACACCAGGCTGCATGAGTGCCGGGAATAGGACGTGGTCACCGCATCAATACGGTGCTGAGTGAATGAACATACTGTTTGATCACGCTGGTCACGGCATCAATACGGTGCTGTGTGGATGAACATACTGTCTGATCACGCTGGTCACGGCATCAATACGGTGCTGTGTGGATGAACATAATGCCTGATCACGCTGGTCACGGCATCAATACGGTGCTATGTTGATGAACATACTGCCTGATCACGCTGGTCACGGCATCAATACGGTGCTGTGTGGATGAACATACTGCCTGATCACACTGGTCACGGCATCAATACGGTGCTGTGTGGATGAACATACTGCCTGATCACACTGGTCACGGCATCAATACGGTGCTGTGTGGATGAACATACTGCCTGATCACGCTGGTCACGGCATCAATACGGTGCTGTGTGGATGAACATACTGCCTGATCACGCTGGTCACGGCATCAATACGGTGCTATGTTGATGAACATACTGCCTGATCACACTGGTCACGGCATCAATACGGTGCTGAGTGAATGAACATACTGTTTGATCACGCTGGTCACGGCATCAATACGGTGCTGAGTGAATGAACATACTGTTTGATCACGCTGGTCACGGCATCAATACGGTGCTATGTTGATGAAAATACTGTTTGATCACGCTGGTCACGGCATCAATACGGTGCTGAGTGGATGAACATACTGCCTGATCACGCTGGTCACGGCATCAATACGGTGCTGAGTGAATGAACATACTGTTTGATCACGCTGGTCACGGCATCAATACGGTGCTGAGTGAATGAACATACTGTTTGATCACGCTGGTCACGGCATCAATACGGTGCTGAGTGGATGAACATACTGCCTGATCACGCTGGTCACGGCATCAATACGGTGCTGTGTGAATGAACATACTGCCTGATCACGCTGGTCACGGCATCAATACGGTGCTGAGTGAATGAACATACTGTTTGATCACGCTGGTCACGGCATCAATACGGTGCTATGTTGATGAACATACTGCCTGATCACGCTGATCACGGCATCCATACGGTGCTGTGTGGATGAACATACTGTTTGATCACACTGGTCACGGCATCAATACGGTGCTGAGTGGATGAACATACTGTTTGATCACGCTGGTCACGGCATCCATACGGTGCTGAGTGGATGAATATACTGTTTGATCACACTGGTCACGGCATCCATACGGCGCTGTGTGGATGAACATACTGTTTGATCACACTGGTCACGGCATCAATACGGTGCTGAGTGGATGAACATACTGCCTGATCACGCTGGTCACGGCATCAATACGGTGCTATGTTGATGAACATACTGCCTGATCACGCTGGTCACGGCATCCATACGGTGCTGTGTGGATGAACATACTGCCTGATCACGCTGGTCACGGCATCAATACGGTGCTGTGTGGATGAACATACTGCCTGATCACGCTGGTCACGGCATCAATACGGTGCTGTGTGGATGAACATACTGCCTGATCACGCTGGTCACGGCATCAATACGGTGCTGTGTGAATGAACATACTGCCTGATCACGCTGGTCACGGCATCCATACGGTGCTGAGTGGATGAACATACTGTTTGATCACACTGGTCACGGCATCCATACGGTGCTGTGTGGATGAATATACTGTTTGATCACACTGGTCACGGCATCCATACGGTGCTGTGTGGATGAACATACTGTTTGATCACACTGGTCACGGCATCAATACGGTGCTGAGTGGATTAACATACTGCCTGATCACGCTGGTCACGGCATCAATACGGTGCTATGTTGATGAACATACTGCCTGATCACGCTGGTCACGGCATCCATACGGTGCTGTGTGGATGAACATACTGCCTGATCACGCTGGTCACGGCATCAATACGGTGCTGTGTGAATGAACATACTGCCTGATCACGCTGGTCACGGCATCAATACGGTGCTGTGTGGATGAACATACTGCCTGATCACGCTGGTCACGGCATCAATACGGTGCTGTGTGGATGAACATACTGCCTGATCACGCTGGTCACGGCATCAATACGGTGCTGTGTGAATGAACATACTGCCTGATCACGCTGGTCACGGCATCAATACGGTGCTGTGTGGATGAACATACTGCCTGATCACGCTGGTCACGGCATCAATACGGTGCTGTGTGAATGAACATACCGCCTGATCACGCTGGTCACGGCATCAATACGGTGCTATGTTGATGAACATACATCAACCACACCAGTCTGTCTGGTTACGTCGGTGACCCCTTCTCTACAACCAAAGTTATTTTTATGATGGACCAGCGTCGCAGACGATTGCCCATCATTAAAAGAACATTGGTTTAAGGAGGTTGTTGTGTTCAATATAGTGGGGAGCTTCCGTGACAGAGAGGTAGCGTTCTCGGCCTCAGACCGCCAAGGCTAGAGTTTCGAATCCTGTGTCTGGAGGACAGTGTCATCTCAATCATCTTACCATCCTCAGGAGGTTCTCCTGACACAGTTTAGCCTATATGTGCACAAAGGTGGCCTAAAACCCCATTCATTTTATTTTAAGTGGTTGTTTTAATAAGGTCAGCGCATACATACCGCCCTGTGGGAGATTACAGATTACATATACACTGTAAATCCTTATCATAATATAAGGATCATGGTGTATATTGTATACCGCAACCAATGCACAAAATGCAACAACATATTTTCGCCAATGAACTTGGAGAGATGATTAAAATATATGTTCATTAACATAATAGTATTTGTATTACAACCGGTAATATACTTCACTATGTCATTAGCACATGCAGTGATCCAGAATTGAGATGGGGAGGGGGGGGGGTATCGTATACCAGTATGAAAGAGCGGGAAATGAAATAAAAAGAAACGCCTAGTACGTAGGTACATTTCAGTTCGCCTTGGTCTGCGTCATAATCTGATGCTAAAAGTCGATCTGAAGGAAAAATGTCCTAAATATGTCAAATAAATGAAAGGCCCTTTGGTTTCTTGGTTTATATAAAATAAAATATTTCAGCGTTTTAAGGGTCACTATGTCTGCAGCAAAAGAGCTACACCCCAATTGTCTGGCGGCTAAATTGTTGAACCCCAATTGTCTGGCACTCAAAGGGTTAAACCCAAGTTCTATGGTACCTAAAGGGTTAAACCCCAATTGTCTGGTACCTAAAGAGTTAAACCCCAATTGTCTGGCACCTAAAGAGTTAAACCTCAATTGTCTGGTATTTAAAGAGTTAAACCCCAATTGTTTGGTACTTAAAGAGTTAAACCCCAATTGTCTGGCACCTAAAGAGTTAAACCCCAATTGTCTGGCACCTAAAGAGTTAAACCCCAATTGTCTGGCACCTAAAGAGTTAAACCCCAATTGTCTGGCACCTAAAGAGTTAAACCCTAATTGTTTGGTACCTAAAGAGTTAAACACCAATTGTCTGGTACTTAAAGAGTTAAACCCCAATTGTTTGGCACCTAAAGAGTTAAACCCCAATTGTCTGGCACCTAAAGAGTTAAACCCCAATTGTTTGGCACCTAAAGAGTTAAACCCCAATTGTCTGGCACCTAAAGAGTTAAACACCAATTGTCTGGTACTTAAAGAGTTAAACCCCAATTGTTTGGCACCTACAGAGTTAAACCCCAATTGTCTGGCACCTAAAGAGTTAAACCCCAATTGTTTGGCACCTAAAGAGTTAAACCCCAATTGTCTGGCACCTAAAGAGTTAAACACCAATTGTCTGTTACTTAAAGAGTTAAACCCCAATTGTTTGGCACCTAAAGAGTTAAACCCCAATTGTCTGTTACTTAAAGAGTTAAACCCCAATTTTTTTGGCACCTAAAGAGTTAAACCCCAATTGTCTGGCACCTAAAGAGTTAAACACCAATTGTCTGGTACTTAAAGAGTTAAACCCCAATTGTTTGGCACCTACAGAGTTAAACCCCAATTGTCTGGCACCTAAAGAGTTAAACCCCAATTGTTTGGCACCTAAAGAGTTAAACCCCAATTGTCTGGCACCTAAAGAGTTAAACACCAATTGTCTGTTACTTAAAGAGTTAAACCCCAATTGTTTGGCACCTAAAGAGTTAAACCCCAATTGTCTGTTACTTAAAGAGTTAAACCCCAATTTTTTTGGCACCTAAAGAGTTAAACCCCAATTGTCTGGCGCTGCCGGGATGGTATCTGTGGACTGCATATATCCCCCTGGATGCGTCCAAGTCAGGAAATCAATGACCCTGATCCGAGTCATGTTTCGCCTCCAGACTGAAGAAGATCAGCGGAGTATCCCGGCCATGTCCTGCCCGGGATAGGGGGGGGGGGGGGGGGGTCTGACGCCCAACCACCCAGGACTTACCCGTTTCCCCGACCATTTGTTTTTGCATCAGTCACCATGCAGACGGAGTGTGTGCTATAGTGGAGGGCGTTTTCACCATTGTAAGAAACAGACATTTCATTGTATTTCTTCCGAGGTGGATAAAAATCAATGAATTTGCGTTAGCACTTCTATGTTGACCCAATTGTAAAGATGTTCTATCATGTTTATAAGATGTTTTTTTTTGTTTAATATACTACCGCTACATCTTTATAAATAATTATTAAAAACGTGTCTTTCAAATCACCAAGAAGTGGAAATCGGGACAGCTATATTCACAGCTGATATCCCATCCAAATTGTCAGTTAACCCTTACAAGACTGGAATATTTGTCAGTTTAACCCTTACAGACTGTAATATTTGTCAGTTTAACCCTTACAGACTGTAATATTGTCAGTTTAGCCCTTACAGACTGTAATATTGTCAGTTTAGCCCTTACAAGACTGTAATATTGTCAGTTTAGCCCTTACAAGACTGTAATATTTGTCAGTTTAGCGCTTACAAGACTGTAATATTTGTCAGTTTAACCCTTACAAGACTGTAATATTGTCAGTTTAGCCCTTACAAGACTGTAATATTGTCAGTTTAGCCCTTACAAGACTGTAATATTTGTCAGTTTAACCCTTACAAGACTGTAATATTTGTCAGTTTAGCCCTTACAAGACTGTAATATTGTCAGTTTAACCCTTACAAGACTGTAATATTTGTCAGTTTAACCCTTATAAGACTGTAATATTGTCAGTTTAGCCCTTACAAGACTGTAATATTGTCAGTTTAGCCCTTACAAGACTGTAATATTGTCAGTTTAACCCTTACAGACTGTAATATTGTCAGTTAACCCTTACAGACTGTAATATTTGTCAGTTTAGCCCTTACAGACTGTAATATTTGTCAGTTTAACCCTTACAGACTGTAATATTGTCAGTTTAACCTTTACAGACTGTAATATTTGTCAGTTTAGCCCTTACAAGACTGTAATATTGTCAGTTAACCCTTACAAGACTGTAATATTGTCAGTTTAACCCTTACAAGACTGTAATATTGTCAGTTTAACCCTTACAAGACTGTAATATTGTCAGTTTAACCCTTACAGACTGTAATATTTGTCAGTTTAGCCCTTACAAGACTGTAATATTGTCAGTTTAACCTTTACAGACTGTAATATTTGTCAGTTTAACCTTTACAAGACTGTAATATTGTCAGTTTAGCCCTTACAGACTGTAATATTTGTCAGTTTAGCCCTTACAAGACTGTAATATTGTCAGTTTAACCTTTACAGACTGTAATATTGTCAGTTTAACCCTTACAAGACTGTAATATTTGTCAGTTTAACCCTTACAAGACTGTAATATTGTCAGTTTAGCCCTTACAAGACTGTAATATTGTCAGTTTAACCCTTACAAGACTGTAATATTGTCAGTTTAACCCTTACAAGACTGTAATATTTGTCAGTTTAGCCCTTACAAGACTGTAATATTGTCAGTTTAGCCCTTACAAGACTGTAATATTTGTCAGTTTAACCCTTAAAGACTGTAATATTGTCAGTTTAGCCCTTACAAGACTGTAATATTGTCAGTTTAGCCCTTACAAGACTGTAATATTTGTCAGTTTGACCCTTACAAGACTGTAATATTGTCAGTTTAGCCCTTACAAGACTGTAATATTGTCAGTTTAGCCCTTACAAGACTGTAATATTTGTCTGTTTAACCCTTACAGACTGTAATATTTGTCAGTTTAGCCCTTACAAGACTGTAATATTGTCAGTTTAGCCCTTACAAGACTGTAATATTGTCAGTTTAGCCCTTACAAGACTGTAATATTTGTCAGTTTAACCCTTACAAGACTGTAATATTATCAGTTTAACCCTTACAAGACTGTAATATTTGTCAGTTTAGCCCTTACAAGACTGTAATATTGTCAGTTTAGCCCTTACAAGACTGTAATAATCGTCAGTTTAACCCTTACAAGACTGTAATATTGTCAGTTTAACCCTTACAAGACTGTAATATTTTCAGTTAACCCTTACAAGACTGTAATATTGTCAGTTTAACCCTTACAAGACTGTAATATTGTCAGTTTAGCCCTTACAGACTGTAATATTGTCAGTTTAACCCTTACAAGACTGTAATATTTGTCAGTTTAACCCTTACAAGACTGTAATATTGTCAGTTTAGCCCTTACAAGACTGTAATATTGTCAGTTTAGCCCTTACAAGACTGTAATATTTGTCAGTTTAACCCTTACAAGACTGTAATATTGTCAGTTTAACCCTTACAAGACTGTAATATTGTCAGTTAACCCTTACAAGCCTGTAATATTTGTCAGTTTAGCCCTTACAAGACTGTAATATTGTCAGTTTAGCCCTTACAAGACTGTAATATTTGTCAGTTTAACCCTTACAAGACTGTAATATTTGTCAGTTTAGCCCTTACAAGACTGTAATATTGTCAGTTTAGCCCTTACAAGACTGTAATATTGTCAGTTTAACCCTTACAAGACTGTAATATTGTCAGTTTAACCCTTACAAGACTGTAATATTTGGCAGTTTAACCCTTACAAGACTGTAATATTTTTGTAGAATTTGGGCAAAGGGTTTTTCAATTTGAAATCATCATAAATGGTTTAGTTAGCTCTTCAGGCTTTATTTGAATACCAATATTATGGGTCTACGGCCATCATAAATATTTTAATTCTTTCGATGCGGGGACCGCGGACTTTATATGGCAGAATCTGACATCTACAGACGTCAGACTCTGACCTCGAAAGACGGTCCCCGCGCTGAAAGATTCAAATGCCTGTACAACTGTACAAGTGATGTATCACTTTAGATGAAGTGATGATTTAATCCCAGCACGCATCTGCCTGTGTATCTAATTGAACATTAATCATGTGACATGGGTGGCTCGCGTGTTATAAACACGTTATAGAGATACTGCAATAGCTCTAAAGCTAAGCGTCGAGGCGTCCAATCCGTTGCTCACTAGTATTGCCAGTTTGTATGTTAGCCTATGCGAGTTGTGGATATGTGGTTTTCTGCAAAATTTGGTCTAAACTGTTCAAAACCAAGAGGTGTGCCTTATATATATGGTATGTTTGTCAGATTGATTATTAAAGGGTTCTTAATTTGTATCATACAGTTATCATACAGTTAAACAGTATGAAAGAAATACCCCTTGTGTTTTTGTTCTTAAACTATTGCATTTGAAATTTTTTTATATAACCTTTAAAGCACGAAGTTTACCCACTTGAAGTTGTATCTCGCTACCGCACAACTACCTCACAACTTCAAAAATGTGCAAATGTTGATGCTGAAACAAACATTTCATTCCTATTACCAGTGATTTGATCAGCTAATAAAACGCATTAAAACGATTAAAGTCGTCTTTAAGGGGGAAAAGGTTCAGATGTGCACAAACACACTAAACGAATGTCAGTCAATATACCGCGTCCGTGGATATGAAAGGGTGTATCTGACATTTTGTCAAGTGGCAGATACACCATTTCATATCCAAGGAGAAAATATATGTTCATAAATTAGGTTGAATAAACAGAGGCGTTAGCTAATCAGTAGGCCTACTAACGAAGCATTGTTTGCTTTGAAAATTGCATGATTATGCGTAGTTGAAAATATCTCAAATCTTGCTATTATAGGGAAAGAACAGTTATAAGCCAGACATTCCTGATTCACAATTGTTCCAGAGTGGACAATGTTATTGACAGTTTTTATCACTTATTATTACATGCACACATCTGCCTCACGGAAACTCTAATTAGGCATCATGTCTGCCGACTGCCGGATCGCATGCTAAACGGTCACCATGCGCCGTAGAAGGATGTAGGTGAATAAGTGAGTAAAGATTATTTTACGTCGCTTTATACACATTGAGGCAGTATCGCGACAGAAGCCCGAGGCCGGGACTATGCCCTACTCTTATTTCGAATGACTTCAAGGGTTCTTTATAGTTCACAGTACCATAGGAAACAATTTACACTCCATGCATCTGAACCGTTTGGAGCACTGTATATGCACAACCACGATGACAAATATCCGGCCTGACCGGGATTCGAACCTGGTACTTCCAATTTACATGCCCCAGTCGATACGGATGAGCTATCGGGGTCGACCAGGAGGATGTAGCTAGTAGCCGAATAAAAACGAGACCTTGGGTGAATGTCTCCTGTTTACTGCGAAGCTGGTCATAATATGGAGGAATTTTCACAAATATCGAGATAATGAGGCTGAGATAGTGAGAGAGAAGCGAGGCAATCGGGTGCAAGTATTGGTTCTGGGTGCTGGCCAACTATAATATGTCTTGTTGGACAAAGCCATCAACAAGAGCCTGTTGGCGCTTGGGAGGAACAAGTCTGCAAATATGAGCCTGCCATAGAACGACGGTGAAAAGTTGGCCAGCGTCGCAAGCGATCGACTGCCGTGCATGCGACTCAGAAGGCATTGTAGCATTGACTGAGATGGTGAGGATCATTAGGCTCGTACGCTGCGGATCCTGCTCGATTGGCCACGCCTGTGATCCGGCTTGCTCGGTTGACTACATGATTTACAGCTAAGTGGTAAAAACTTTAGTCGTGGTCTGTTTTTCTTCTCTGATCCGGACTCCTGGACTCCTGGATCGATGGACTAAAAGAGGCTCTCTCCAGAAAAACTCCCATAGTAGTCTACAATAGACCCCTTAGGTCTCAACCCCTACAACGCTGACATAGTCGTGTATAAACTGTGGAAACCAAAGGGTTTTCAAATTGAAATCAACATATATTTCTTAGTTAGCTCTTTCCGCTTCATTTGAATACATATGTTATGGCTCTACGGCTAATATAAATATTGTAATTCTTTCAGTGCGGAGACCGTATTTATACGTCAGAATCTGACGTCCACAGACGTCAGATTCTGACGTATAAATATTTCCCCGCACTGAAAGGTTAAATAGGCTGACCATTGTTACAGAAAAAAACTAGTTTTTATATTTTGTGAATTTTTTTAGATTATTTTCTAAACACCACAAGATTATTTTATAAACACCACTATAACACAGGATGCCTGTTTTAATTGTGTTTTAAATGTAATTAATTAGAGTCAAAAGAACGCCCTAAAAACATTGGGCACTTTTCAGGGAGGAATCCAAGACAATTTTGCGTACATTCATTTACCTAAAGCACATTAAGTGTTCTAAAAAGATGTATAGTTACCGTTATACTTTTCACATAAATTACCTTCCATGCCTACTGATACGAGACTTGGCTACACTACTATAGTGATTTTGCAAAGTCATTCCCTTTTCAAAATCTGCGATTTATTAACTTGGTTTTCTTCATCTGTCTATATATATATGTATAAAGTACGTGTATCACTGAGTAAACGATTTGAAGAGTTTGTTCCCATAACTTTATGATTTTTTGTTCTCTACAGGAACTTAACATTCCTGACGTAACTCTTAGAGCGATAAGTTAAATTTCACCCACTTGAAGTTGTGTCTCGCTACCGCGACCCACAACCTCAAGTGGTTGAAAAATTACTCATATTTGTTTAATTTGAGACCACACATTTCCAAATCTTGATTTTTAAACACACATTTTATTTCCAATATCATTGATTTGATCGACTAATAAAACAATATTATCTGGTGAAGTGCGCTGTCCACACAGACCGTCAGCAGGCAGAGGGTTATTATCTGATGAAATGCGCTGTCCAAACAGACCGTCAGCAGGCAGAGGGTTATTATCTGGTGAAATGCGCTGTCCACGCAGACCGTCAGCAGGCAGAGGGTTATTATCTGGTGAAATGTGCTGTCCACACAGACCGTCAGCAGGCAGAGGGTTATTATCTGGTGAAATGCGCTGTCCACACAGACCGTCAGCAGGCAGAGGGTTATTATCTGGTGAAATGCGCTGTCCACACAGACCGCCAGCAGGCAGAGTGTTATTATCTGGTGAAATGCGCTGTCCACGCAGACCGTCGTTATGTATGATCTGCCCATCTGGACCTGGTTGTCCTGGTCAGCGTCAGATTAAAGCCCCTGTAAATGACACGTTCTCAAGTAGATCTAGGTGGAGGCTGCACGACTTCTACACTGGTGGAGACCCAACGCACTGGGGGAGACCAAGCCAACGGTAAAACCTTCTCATTACAAACACTATTAACGGATTGTGCCTGTAATTTATGAAAATCAGGGCTATTCCAACAGGGGTCGCCAAGTTGTTGCAATTCTCATTATTTTTTTCAAATGTATTGCCTAAGTTTGCTAATTTATTGCCTTAATGGTGAATCGCGCAATTTTGCCGTTCATATATTTTGCTCCTGGCTACTTCACTTTTGCTACGTCAATTTATTTTTGGACACCCCTGTGCAACGATTCAGAAACCATGACAAAAACATAAATAAAGTGAATTTTGCACTCTTATTTTTATATTTACCTGTTTACATACGCAGAGAAAACTTGCAAATATGCCAATTTTGCATACGTGGTAATATACAAAGTGAGTTAGAGGAGTTCTCTAATAGCCTTTATTCGTATCAAGAGTGTAGGTATATACGACCTGTCGAGCTCAGATGCCCCATTCCCCGTGCATAGTATGCAATCTGGACTGCTTTCTTCTGCACATACTCAACATCAATCTGTGAAGATCCATGGCACTTTCTCAGGAATATTTACCCTGGATTTTCTTGGAACGCCATATTTCTGGCAAGTATTTCGGTCCAGACTAGATAAATACCTAGCTACAGGAGCAGCGCTTCGTTTCAACCTGTGGGCAGGAAACAAAAACAAAACTATAAACGTGGATCAACACATTAGAGGGATGCTCAAAGAACAAGGCATGGAAAAGGAGGGACATATCAAAGCTTTCATCCCCCGCAAAGTGCAGAATAAATGAGAGGCTTAAACGCTCTGCTAATCAGTCTTCAACTGTGACATCACAGATATACTTATGACGTCACAGTTTGTACATGTGGTCTTGTGTTTGAACCTGAGACGCTGGTATAGATCTGTGCTCACACCAGACCCCCACCTGGTCATTCTATGTTTATTTAATGGGTAACATAACAGTGGTGAAGGAAGCTGATACCACTAATGGCTTTAGTATCAGCATGGTGCCCATCCAAATTATAATCTTAAAACTAGCATCATCTTTACATTCTCTTATTTCCATGAGAAAAGTTAGGATTTCTCTTAACTTTTCAAATGGAAACGTTAAATGAAAGTTAAAATGTCCTAAAATGTTAAGAGAAAGCTAAAATATTAAGATAAAGTTAAAATAGTTGAAGAAAGTTAAATGTTAAAAGAAAGTTAAAATATCCTACCTTTGAGATTAATTT
The DNA here is from genome assembly GCA_964017125.1 of Flabesymbios commensalis. Taxonomy (NCBI): domain Eukaryota; kingdom Metazoa; phylum Annelida; class Polychaeta; order Terebellida; family Flabelligeridae; genus Flabesymbios; species Flabesymbios commensalis. The sequence continues at coordinate 105,103,497 of OZ024904.1, read as the reverse complement.
TCCAAGGGGCAATGTGATATATCCCATAAATAGATGTGATATTACTCATACGTCAAATATGCGGCAGATTATACGTCATTCAACCAGAAGACGTAGACCTACCACTCAGTGCGTAATGTCTTGTTTGTGATTGCTAACTAAATAACAAAGATGTAATAATGTAAAGCAGTAGGCCTACACCCCATAAGATCACAATATCTTTTATGGGTACAATATACTATCTGTAATATTACACACAAATCTGTGGTTTATATCAGAATAGTTTAGCGTTTTAAAGGTTAATATTAGCTGTAGTAGGGCTCCTTGTGGAGACGGGCCCCAGGCACGTCAACATAATCCGTATATGAGCTGATGAATGGAGCTGATGACATTATTTACATGTACAGGAAGCTGTGGATCACACATACTAATTCTATATATATTTGCTGATACTAACAATAAACATGATAAAGACATGTCTAAATTATGAACGCGTCATCAAGTGTCAACCAATCTAAGGAGTGACAGGTGGTTCTGGACACCACATCACTGCAGATTTGTACTCTTTACAATGCCGACATATTTCTGTAATATAAAACATGGATATCATATGTTTTTTTTCACTTTGCAATCATCATAAATGTCTAGGCTAGCTATTTCCGCTGTATTTGAAAACCTATGTTATGAGTCTACGGCCAGTAAATATTTTGACTTCTTTCACTGCGTGGACTGTCTTCAGACGTCAGAATCTGACGTCTATATACATCAAATTCTGATGTCTAAAGTCTAAAGGGTTAAGGTGTTTCTTATCACGTTCACATCAGCACATTTTATACTGAACCTTTTATTCATAATATTTTGAGTTATACGGATCTCAGACTCAGGTACTTCATAATATCGGTTTGAAACCTAAATTTACCTTGTAAATCTTCATTCCCTTCAAGCTGTGAGTTACTGTCGCGTAGATGAAGATAAGTTGAATTGATGGACAAATTGAATATTTTTTTCATATGTTTTTTTAAACAGTTTCTCGAAAAAATCTGTTCTTAGGTGTGAGAAAATAAGGGTTTTTTCCGTGATGCAAAATTATGCAAAATGGGGCCTCGCGAGTAATTAAAGGGTTCAAAAACCCACTTTTTTCTGTGGATGTAAATTTAGGTTCAACGATCTACTTTTTTGTGTAGATGTATTATTAGCACCTGAAGGTGAACTATAGGGTGTCGATACCCACCGTAGTTGGCTTTATCTAGCTGGTGTGACGAGGTGCTCGCATGGGGCAGAGCAAGGCCAATAAGCGTGGGCGATCTATCAATGAAACCACGGAGATTCTCACCTACGCTTTAATATTGTATTGTGTGTGACATAGCTGGTGACCCTTGTGCCGTTGAAGTGTGATGAGTATGTTTCATTCATTTGAAGCTGGAATTGCTGACGCAATTTCCAGTTCCAAGTGAATAAAAAATAGTATCATTTATGAAAAATAGACATCCCCAAATTGAATTATTTGATTAACTGAACATCTACCACAAGATATGTTACAGCTATTATTGGTTTTTAATTGAGTCTGAAATTCAGTTGAAAATGTATATATGCGGCCCCAGCAGCGCAAGGGTTAATATTGTATTGTGTAACATGGACTTCATATTAGCCGCGTGCCTTACATTCCACAGGGCAGGGATCGTGGTGTAATGTGTTAACACTACCGCCTGTCACAACGCAGCTCTATGTTTAAAATATTCCGATTTTTTCAATGAAGCAGAATGTTTATTTCACCCTCCCATAAAAATGCAGTATTGTAGGGGGTCGTGGAGCACGCAGCCTATTCGGCCTCCACTCCTCAGAAGTCAGGGCTTGCATTGCGAATTCTGTATCTGCCGGGGGTGGGGGTATCATCAGTTTGAATTCACCATCATCAGGATGCTCTCCTGGTCCAGTTTAGCCTCTAAAAATGACCTAATGAAGTGTTAATTCATGTATCCATTCCTGACATACCAGACATTCCACTCCCTCATGCTCTCGCATGTGACACTCTCCTATGGCGGCCCGCGCACACACGCACCCACACACCCACACGTCAAAAATAGCTCTATATTTGTCATGGACTTCTGAATACATCTACAAAGGGCGGCATTACAGGTATGGCGTAGGTGGGTGACCCTATCTGCTCAATTACTCTATATTTTATTTTATCATTAACATCCCAGAGGGTGTTGATTTTCATACACTGCTCATTAGCCTATAATTTACACAATTTTTTAGTTCTTAATCTGCCTGATTTCGGTTTATTGTGGGTGATTTTAGTTTTTTTAGATAATGGAATTTATCTGAATTAGCGTAGGTTTGTTTTTAAGAATATTACCCCTCATCCCGCTAAGTCAAGTAATTTAAATTTTCACCCATCTAAACGTGTGTCTCGCTACCGCGACACACAAGTTTAAGTGGTGAAAATTACTAGCATTTCCAAATCTTGATGTTTCAACAAATTCCATTCCCAATATCAGTTATCAGATCGGTTACTAAAACGGATCAGCGCGACTATAGTCTCTAAAACCGTGTTTGTTTATAACCAGCTCACCACATATGGCCCCTACCAGGAGTAATGTAGGTGCCATAATCGATTTTTTCTGTATCTTGCAGGATTTTTTCCAAACCGTTTAAAGGCTTGGAGTGCTGTCTATGGTACTGTACGCTATAAAAATCCCTTGAAGTCATTCGCTAAGAGTAGGACATAGTCACGTCTTCGGGCTTCCTTCTGTCGCGATAATACCTTGATAATGCAGAAAGCGACGTGAAGCAATACCTCATTTTAGACCTCATGTGACGCGAGAATTATTCATCACAAAGACAAACAGCAGTAACTGCTTACTTTTAAAGTATGCAGTTACAGCCTTTTATCTGTGCACAGTAGAAATGCTAAGTACATTGACCTGGCTGTCTCAAGAGGATGTTTTCACAGTAGCTTATTTGAGTCATCTGTTGCGTATATATATTTATAGACTGGCACGTAGATGTGTATAGAACTCAGATATTGTCTGACCACATTATGGCTGGACTGATATCAATGACATACATAATTATGGCTGAGCTTTCTAGCCTTTCAGTGGCTGGATCGTCTTTAGACGTTAGAATCTGACGTCTACAGACGTCAGATTCTGACACCTAAAGGCGATCCCGCCACTGAAAGAATTATTTATAATCTCACTGCCTTTGACTATGGAAATACAGGTGGAGTTTTCTGCGTGGGCAAGTTGAGGAATGTCATTTTTCCCAGGCGTGTTTACGTATACACACCAGGGCTATGCATTAGTCAAACCTCTGAGTATTTTCACATCATAGCATATTTTGCATAAAATTCGTTGTACATATATACCATAAACGTGATCACAATAAAGGCATTTCATTTAATAGATGGGTGTGTTACATAGTCGGGTCATTTTAGCCTTTACAACGATGACATATTTTTACATAAACCAAGAGACCAAAAGGTTATATCCAGTTCAAACCATCATGAAGGTCTCAGTTAGCTCTTTCTGCTTCTTCTGAATACCTTTTATGATATGAGCCTAAGGCCATTCTAAATATTTTACTCTTTCAACACGGGGGCTGACTTTAGACGTCAGAGTTCGGTCCCCTCAAGGTGAATTTAAAAAGATAATAAATACCTGGGCACTGAAAGGGTTAACCCTTTGACCGCTACTCACCATTATAATCGTATTATATCGTTTTTATTTGCCGATCAAAGCACTGTCATCGGGAATGAAATGAATGTTTGAACACTCAAGATTTGCCACCGTTTGGTCTCAAATTAAACAAATATGTGTAATATTCACCTACTTTAAATTGTGGGTCGCGTTAGCGAGACACAACTACAAGTGGGTGAAAGTTTAGATAACATAACATAGCAGACAAAAGGTCAAAATCTCTACTTTCAGGGTTGAATAAGCTGTGATATGATAATTCAAACGGTATGTGATTCTATCTCTTATCAAACTATTTCTCTTATGTTTATCATGTTTATTGATCTCCTTTGTGAAGCACCTGCTTTTCAATCCTCCTTCACAGCTGACATTATTGGTCAGGTTTTGCCATTCCTCCACGACCCTCTACTTGATTTCCGCCCACACTTAAGCCTTACAACGCTGAAATATTTGTGTACAATGCATGGAGACCAAAGGGTTTTTCAATTTGAAATCATCACAAATGTCTCAGTTTGTTCTTTCCGCTTCATTTGAATACATATGTTAAGGGTCTACGACCATTATAAATAATATTACTCTTGCAGTGCGGAGATAGACTTTAGAGGCCGAGACAAAAAACGAGCAGATGTTAAGCCTCTGCAAATCCTGAAATATTTATATTGTATTGTTGTCATTTGGAGAATTCACATCCACGTGAAGGTATTGTTTTTATTCTGACTATATACACGTACATATTCATTTATGTTTGATTGGGTATTTAATTAATATTTATACTTGAGCGATGGCACACCCACATAATCACATATTCATTCGTGTTGACACAACACATTCCATCAAATCTGATGATATTTTAATTAATCTAAAACTTCTTTGAAAACGCATATCATGGCCATAGTAGTAGACGGGTTAACTCTTGTGCTGCTGAATTATTTGTTTATATTTCAAAGCTGGAAATTGCTGATGCAATTTCCAGCTTCAAATGACGAAAAATATTACTGTTTATGAAAAATAAACATATACAACAATTTTATTTCATTAACTGAGCATTTCTCGCGAACTGTTTTTTCTATTTTATTAACATTTATTTGGGTTTAAACTTATATTTACGGACCTGGTAGTGCAAGGGTTAAATATCACGGACCTAGCAGGACAAGGGTAAATAAGGTATTTATTGAAGGAAAAAAAATGTTCAGCAGACACCTGGCTTGAAGGAGATCTCAGATTATGTTTGAGAAGTACTGCGTGGCTCCCATTTCAGAGAAGGGCTGGGCCACGTGTGTATTTATGATATCTCTACAAGGGGATTTATTGTCATGGTGCCATGACGTCATACTGGAGATTCCCCAGCGTGGGCACCTCGTCGGCGTGTGATATCAAATGGGGGTATCTCAGGCTGTGATCATCTTCTCCCCGTACAAATCAAGCATCCTACTTTTTACATTAAAATTAAACTTTATTTATACTATATGATCACATGCAGCGTATTGACATATTTTGAACGTAATTATAATTAAAGAAAATATATGTTTAATTACAATATAAATTGCAATATATGGGACTTCTGAAGTGTTCCGTTCGTTTAAGATTTTTGTATTTTTTTTTTCAGTGAGGTGGGAATTGCGTTAAAGCTCACCTCCCTCTAAATTATTTGTTTGTGAATTTTACAAATTAATAAGCCATTTCTGTTATATATTATAATATTTGTATTTATTTTTTTACCATTATAGATGCGGCCCTCGGAGTATACTGTACATACTTGATTTTAAATGGACATGATCTAATCTACAGTTATTAGTCAAAAGGGAACTGTAATACTCCATAATCCATACAGTCCCCCTTGATCCAGTTTCAAACTGTGTATGCGATTTGTCAAATCAGCGATTAATACCTTTGTAATGGATACAACGTTTTGAAATCTTGGCAGAGTGTTTATGTTATATTAGAGTGTGTCTTATCTTCAAATCAGCCTTTGTCGAGTGGTCTTGTTACGTTCAAATAGGCACACACCAAGATATCTACACCCTACATCACCCAAACACCAACATACACCTACATAGGAATCATGGTCATTTCACAATACTATATTCACACGAATGAATGCTTTATTTTAATCTGAAGCGGTCACTGACTCTATGAGCCAAAAACACACAATCACGTGGGAATAATTAATATTTATTATATGCTAATAAAAAATATTCTTATTTACTTGTACTTATCCCATAGAACGATACAAATAGCTAGATCAAGTAGAATTACACATTAATCACGTTAGTATATAACCACTGATAACGTGGACATTGGTTTTATTAGTTTAATTCAAAGATTTTATTTTATTTCAAACGGTATCATTTTCTTCAATTTAAACTTCGATGAGGCAGTTAGGCACCTCAGGCCCATATTTTGACCTAAATTTGTTGAAAAACAAACATTAAAAGCCATCAGAATAATCACGTTCAGGCTTCCGCTTGATATTGTATGCTTGTGTATTTTGCCGCAACTCGTATCTCAAGTTGAATAAAAAACGAAAAGAAATACCAGGGGTACCTAGGATATAGTCAAATACAAGAAAATTATGTCGTGATTTAACATTTACGCTACAAATTGTTAATGCCTTCTACTTTTACAAGTGGGATCTAGTGTTATAGAGAGGTAATGCTCAGTGAGTTATGATTCTACACTGGGTCGAGTCAGCAGTATGAGAGAGCTGTGATGAGGAAATCTTCAGGCATTCCTGATTTATGTCAGGTCAAGGTTCATGGTACCGCCTGTCAACAGACAATAACAAGCCCTTCTAAGTTATGATTTTAGTGCGTCAGACTTTACTTTATGATGTGGCGGCGCGTCAGAAGGTGGGCAGTGTAACCAGCTCATGTTACTTATATCTCAGGTCTAATCAACCCTTACAACGCTGAGATAGTTTTCGAATAAACCATGGATTCTATTCAAAATTATCATGAATGTCTTAGTTTGCTCTTTCTGCTTCATTTGAATACCTATGGTATGGGCCTACGGTCATTATACATGTTTATATCTTTCAATGATTGAATCGTCTATGGACGTCAGAATCTGACGTCTATAGACGTGAGACTCTGACGTCCAGAGACGGTCCCCGCATTGAAAGGGTTAATATCTCACCTGATGAAATGTTTACGTTTCTTTTCATCCCGTGAACCCTCCTCCTGCTAGGTCTGTATATGTACGGTTTCATGCATGTTGCTAACCAAATCAAATGCTCATAACATTAGTACAATGGTAGATAAATAGAATTACATCTTATCATTTAACATGTTTAGGGCTAGAAATCTGACAAAATAAAGCTTGACATTTTGGGCGCCATTCAAATCCAAGTATGGTTTGTTGAACTGAACACTCTAAGAAAAGATTATTCGATGTACTATTATTCGATGTTCTTTTGGTTCTGTGGTATGCATGTTGAGCCTATCTTTCTGTTGCACCACTCATCAATTGCAGACGTTTCTCTGCCGTATGATGATCTGGGTGACAAGCTGTGTTGTTGACACTGTAAACATCCCGTCTATTATAGTACACCTCTTCTGAGTACATAATACAGAGAGACTTAAACACCTTCAGGTGCTCCCACTCCCACTCACATAGTATAGTGTACGATCACACAGATCATTCACAAAGTGTAAAGCCTTACCGTAACGCTGGCAAGTTGACCGCTAAATACTGAATGCAATTGTTAGCATGGGAATGTGTGTTTACATATTTTGAAAGGACGGGTGTTTCCACAACAATTATAAGCATTTGTTTTAGAAAAATGTACAACATTGAATTAGCAGATTTTCTAGCATTCGAATCGATGTTTTAGAACAATTTCACATGATGAAGTCGGTGTTTTATTATTGTGGCCATTTCTGGCATTATAGAGTGGTTATATTTCGTGATTAATTCGTATGACATTAAAATGAAATGAAATGAATCGGGCTTTAGGCCACCTTTATGCACCTATAGGCTAAACTGGGCCAGGAGAACCTCCTGAGGATGGTGAGATGATTGAGATGACACTGTCCTCCAGACACAGGATTCGAAATTCGAGCCCTGGCGGTCTGAGGCCGAGCACGCTACCTCTCGGTCACTGAGGCTCCCCACAATACTGACTTCCACACGTGGATGAGGAAGAAACATTTTGTTTCTTTCAAATCGCCGAGACCGGGAACCGAACCCCGAACTCTGGCGTGAAAGGCAGCGGTGCTAACCACTACCCTAGGGCCCCCGCCCCGTATGACATTGAAGTGGATACATCGATGCTCATGGCACTTAATTCTTATTTAGCGTGAGCTGCAGCTCAGCGAGCATACATTCATTGCATGATAATCATCTGTTACACATTAAGTAAGCCAGTGGGCTCACTACTAGTTTACTATGCTCTAAGACATATCACCCCGATATCATCACTACATTACTCCACCCTCCCCCCCCCCCCCACCACGACATTCTGCGGTCAGCCGTACAGCTAGCACTTAGTGGTGCGTCCCAGACATACCTGGTCACCTACACCAACCACACAGTCACTTAACTCTTATGGGTCCACGATATTTAAATTCTTTCAGTGCGGGGATCGTCTGTAGACGTCAGAATCTGACGTTTTTAGAGTTCAGATTCTGACGTCTAAAGTCGATCCCCGCACCGGAGGTGTTAATCCACAAAGACGGTCCCCGCACTGAAAGAATTAAAGCATGTATACTGACCATAGACTCATGACATAGGTATTCAAATCAACCGGAAAGAGCTAACAAAGACATTTATGATGATGTATACTGTATCTAATTGAAGCTGAGAGTCGCCTTATTTGAGTGGATTATGACATTTTTCAGGCAATGATTATTATTTAGAATATGCTATTTGGTGTCTAAATTCGTTAATAGAGCTTAAGGTGTTAGGGCAGATCTGCGACCTTCGCTCTCATTCAATCACTCCGACACGATATTATGAATGAACCTGGACCTCGTGTTGTCTGATGAATGAAAGAACCATTGAGGTGTCTATTCCCACACGCGGGAGCTCAACTGTCAGCGCCTGGTGTTCAAATCTGCTATACCACTGTCTATAGAGAGTTCGTGTCCCAGTAAACACGAGACTTTGTGGCAATGGTGGTCTAATGTTGGGTCAAATCCTGACGTCTGAATACCGTCCCGCACTAAAAGAATTAATTTTTTTATGACCGCCGTAGACCCATTACATAGGTATTCAAATGAAGCGGAAAGAACTAAGAAAGACATTTATGATGATTTCAAATTGAAAACACCCTTTGGTCTCCATGGTTTTCACCAACATATTTCAGCGCTGTAAGGGACCATGCTGGGCCTGCTCATTCACCGTGTAAGGCTCCATGCTGGGCCTGCTCTCACCGTGTAAGGGACCATGCTGGGCCTGCTCTCACCGTGTAAGGCTCCATGCTGGGCCTGCTCTCACCGTGTAAGGGACCATGCTGGGCCTGCTCTCACCGTGTAAGGGACCATGCTGGGCCTGCTCTCACCGTGTAAGGGACCATGCTGGGCCTGCTCTCACCGTGTAAGGGTCCATGCTGGGCCTGCTCTCACCGTGTAAGGGTCCATGCTGGGCCCGCTCTCACCGTGTAAGGGTCCATCCTGGGCCTGCTCTCACCGTGTAAGGGTCCATGCTGGGCCTGCTCGTTCACCGTGTAAGGGACCATGCTGGGCCTGCTCTCACCGTGTAAGGGTCCATGCTGGGCCTGCTCTCACCGTGTAAGGGTCCATGCTGGGCCTGCTCTCACCGTGTAAGGGTCCATGCTGGGCCTGCTCGTTCACCGTGTAAGGGTCCATGCTGGGCCTGCTCGTTCACCGTGTAAGGGACCATGCTGGGCCTGCTCTCACCGTGTAAGGGACCACGCTGGGCCCGCTCTCACCGTGTAAGGGTCCATGCTGGGCCTGCTCTCACCGTGTAAGGGTCCATGCTGGGCCTGCTCGTTCACCGTGTAAGGGTCCATGCTGGGCCTGCTCGTTCACCGTGTAAGGGACCATGCTGGGCCAGCTCTCACCGTGTAAGGGACCATGCTGGGCCTGCTCTCACCGTGTAAGGGTCCATGCTGGGCCTGCTCTCACCGTGTAAGGGTCCACGTTGGGCCCGCTCTCATCGTGTAAGGGACCATCCTGGGCCTGCTCTCACCGTGTAAGGGACCATGCTGGGCCTGCTCTCACCGTGTAAGGGACCATGCTGGGCCTGCTCTCACCGTGTAAGGGTCCATGCTGGGCCTGCTCTCACCGTGTAAGGGACCATGCTGGGCCTGCTCGTTCACCGTGTAAGGGTCCATGCTGGGCCTGCTCTCACCGTGTAAGGGACCATGCTGGGCCCGCTCTCACCGTGTAAGGGACCATGCTGGGCCTGCTCTCACCGTGTAAGGGACCATGCTGGGCCCGCTCTCACCGTGTAAGGGTCCATGCTGGGCCCGCTCTCACCGTGTAAGGGACCATCCTGGGCCTGCTCTCACCGTGTAAGGGTCCATGCTGGGCCTGCTCTCACCGTGTAAGGGACCATCCTGGGCCTGCTCTCACCGTGTAAGGGACCATGCTGGGCCTGCTCTCACCGTGTAAGGGACCATGCTGGGCCTGCTCTCACCGTGTAAGGGTCCATGCTGGGCCTGCTCTCACCGTGTAAGGGACCATGCTGGGCCTGCTCTCACCGTGTAAGGGACCATGCTGGGCCCGCTCTCACCGTGTAAGGGTCCATGCTGGGCCCGCTCTCACCGTGTAAGGGACCATGCTGGGCCTGCTCTCACCGTGTAAGGCTCCATGCTGGGCCTGCTCTCACCGTGTAAGGCCCCATGCTGGGCCTGCTCTCACCGTTGTATTGAGTTAAACGTTTATCTACCTTCATTGGAGGGCTTAGTTTTCATGGCTGACCATGTAGTCGCTCGGACATGGACGTTAAACCAATGCTGTTTTGATGTTGGGCCAACGTCGCAGACGGTGGCCCAACATTAAAACAACATTGGTTCATCATCTCGTGTTTGCTGGGAGAGATATTGGTCAGCTTGACTGCTATGGAATCTGTATGACATGCATTTATCAGGCAATACGACAAATTGGTAGTCGAGGAGGGACAGCTGCGTCTATTACTCCGAGAAAATATGCAAATATGTCATTGCTATGACAACAATACATCAATCTGTGGGTCTGTGGTTCAACTCTCAATGTGCGGGACACTGAAATCAGATTATCATTCATAAAGAAGCTGATTGTCATTATAGAGGAGTATTCAATGGCAATTTCCATGGATGAATCGATATTGCTTTACCTCGCTTTCTGCACGATCATGGCAATGTATGACAACAGAAGGAAGCCCGAAGCCGAGAGTATGTCCTACTCTTATCAAATGACTTCAATAGTTATTAGTGCAAAGTATCATAGAGAGCACTGCACACTCCAGGTATTTGAACAGTTTTGAGCCCTGTATATGCACAACCTCGACAAACATCCGATGATGGGATTCGAATCCAGTACCTATGCGTTTTGCGCCACAACCGGACAGAATGAGCCATATGGCATTTGCATGTACAACTATGTCGTCTCTGTGCAAACCAGTGCTAGTAACTGCATACACAATAAGTAAGCAGTTACTGCTGTCTGTCTGTGTTGTGCAGCACAACTCTATCCCAGCAAACACAGTGCATTTGTATAACATTTATACGATGCTGGTCCAAGACGTGGAAGACGTTGGATCAGCATTGTATAAATGTTGTACAATTTGTTGTGTTTGCTGGTATACTCATTGCTGGTGTACTCATTGCAGCAATGGCGACCGGGAAATCATGCCACTTCAGCACTCATCCAAATAAGGTGTGCGCCTTTCAGCGAGCTCCTTTTGTTGGGGTAATGTGCTGTATATTGTCCAACCGTGCGAATAAGTATTATTTGTGAACGGTGTGAATGTGATGGGTGAACATGTAGCGAACACCTTTTTTTTTGGCATGTGCTGTATATTTCGAAACCTTGCGAAACTAAGACCACTTTTTCAACCATGCATGAACATGGCACACGACCTATTCTAATATACAATCTCTGCCACCTTGCCCACTGCTGGAGATAGAAGTCATGCTCACTAATGTTATAGATTGTTATTATCACTGCTTTAGATAAAAGTGTAATGTGTTATACATTGCTGATATCACTATATGCAAGACGACGAGCACAGCATTTAGTGTGAGAAATCGCATTACTGGGCATGAACAGACGCTAAGCTTCAGTTCACTCATATCAGCACCTTTACTTATACACTCTCTCTGCCACCCAAAGACATACAGCAGTAACTGCTTACTTTAAAGTAAGCAGTTACTGCTGTTTGTCTTTGCACGCCGCCATTGCAAAGGTATAATAACATATAGCGATGCCTGAGTGAGTTGTTTGGTCGACCAAATCTAACATATATATATCTGTTGACGTTTTCAATTCATCACAAGTTTAATGCTGCCCCACTACACACAGTGTGCAGTATGTGCCTTTACCATGTTCAGTTTGCTGTGAGGTTATTATAGTTGAAAGTCACCGTGTATGTAAAGATGCCTTCACTTATGAACGAATACGAATAAATTGTTTTCTGATGTTTTTTACTTGATTTCTTATTCGTGTCGGTCTATTATTTGAACGCTCACTCAAAAATAACACAAGAGGGAGTATTGGTTTGCCGCGTTTGTATTCGTACTCATATTCGCGTATGTGTGCACATGTTTTACCTGATCATTCATAAAAAGGGTTTTAACTAGATACATTTTATGGATATATGTCTTTTGCATCGAGTTAAAATAATACATCTTTGTGTTAGGTTTTATAATAAGCTTGAGGCAAATCACGTTATATATCATTTTTTTATATATGGTATTCTTATTAATATACAGCATTCTCATTTTTTATTATTCGATCTGATGTGGCTATTCTATTGATAATTCATCTTATCCCCATGCATGCTGACAACTGGACCAGGGTGTGACATCGGGAAATTTTTGCTACGTGAACGTAATATATGGATGTCCCATGGTTTCCAGTGGGATTAGTAACCTTTTGATGTCTGTTTTTCCAATGAATAACTTAATCAAAAACATCAAGCACGGGTCTGTCTCCAGCGAGATCACGTTCTCTCAGCGTTGTTTTAATCGCTGAAATATATTTATATGAACCAAGAGACCAAAGCGTTGTTTTCAATTTTAATTCATCATACATGTCTTAGTTCCACTTAATTTGAATACCGATGTTATGGGTCTACGGTCATTATAAATGTTCAATTCTTTTATTATGGGGATCGACTTCAGACGTCATAATCTGACGTCTGTAGACGTCATAATCAGACGTCTACAGACGTCACATTCTGACGTTTAAAGCCTGCCCCGGGTTGATAGGTGGGTTGGGTATATCCAGTGCGTTTCATCAAACAGCAATGTGTCCCAGGGGCGAGGAACAAATCAGATATAATATTCCTGATATATTTTTTGGCTTCCGGAGGACAAGTTCATTTAGTTTGTCCTGAGAAACTCATCCTGATGTGATAGTTTACTTTGTTTAACGACTTACAGACAATTCCATAACAATAAAACCAGTCGACCTCACCAAGTGCTAGTTTTTCTATTGTTTTTTTCTGGTTGTTTAATGCAGTTTGTTTTATATCAGTGAGTTAGATAATGTTTTAAAAGTGAAATAGGTGTTCGATTTTAGCAATATTCACAACAACACATAAACAACTTGATGTAATTGTTAATTTTGTGCGTCGGGGTTGAAACAAAAAGTGGTACTAAAACTTCTGCACTTGTTCTGAATGATATTGACTTTTCCTTAGTAGTTATTTTGATATAAAAATAACTATAACATTAAAACTGGAACTATTTGTTAATGTTGAATATTTGTATACAGTACATTTACCTCTTCTGGCCCAGTTTAGCCAGTTTAGCACAAAGGAGGTCTAAAACCCCATTCATTTCATTTACAGTACATTTACCTATTCATGTTGGTATTCTCACTAGTAATGGCGTGGCCAGAGATAAGCGGACATCAAGAGAACTATTGATGGTATAAAGATGCAGTTTTGTAGGCCTACTCATTGGATTTTAATTTTACAGAATAAATTGTTTTTCCTTTCAGCGTGGGGACCAACTTTAGATGTCAGAATTTGACGTCTAAAGTCGTCAGATTCTGACGTCTACTATTTATAATGGATGTAGACCCATGACATAGGTATTCAAATGAAGGGGAGAGAGATAACTAAGACATTTATGAATATTTCAAATTGAAAGAAAAAACATTTTGGTCTCCAGGGTTTACAAATCTCGATAATTAAACATTGCTTTTATTTCTAAAAACAATGATTTAATCAGTTAATAAAACGGATTAAAAACGACTGTAGGCAAGCTCAGCGGTGATCACTTTCATTGCAGGGATCGATTTTAGACGTCAGAATTTGACGTCTATAGACGTCAGATTCTGACGTCTAAAGTGTTGACCCAGAGGAGGTTAAGATGGCTCCATGAGAAAGTTGTCCCCTTTTAGTCGTTCAGATTGTATCCAGCGAGCTATTAAGCACGTACGGACTGTTGACTAGTTTTGTTACCTGTTACAGTAATAGCTGTGGACCCGCCGCGGTGGGGCGCCCTCTCAGCGGAGGCATCTCTATATCAGAAAAAACACTTCCTGGGTATTTAACACCCCTCCCCCCCCCCCCGGCGACCACTGCATAGGACATCATTATGTTACGTGAGTGAGTGAGTGAGTGAGTGAGTGAGTGAGTGAGTGAGTGAGTGAGTGAGTGAGTGAGTGAGTGAGTGAGTGAGTGAGTGAGTGAGTGAGTGAGTGAGTGAACCGAAGAACCAAAGAACCAAAGAACCAACCAACCAACCAACCAACCAACCAACCAACCAACCAGCCAACCAACCAACCAACCAACCAACCAACCAACCAACCAACCAACCAACCAACCAACCAACCAAGATAAACATTGTGTAAATTGAGAAAAACCCGAGCAAGGGATCTTCTCAAAGATGCACTACTAGGAACTGCAAATTATGTTCGACACAAGTAGTTGTAGAGAGTGGTAAAACCATGGGGGGCGTACTGGATGCCGGGAATCAAATTCAAATCCCTACCACACAAAATTGTGATTCAACTAACGGTATTTACTGTATAGTTTGTTCGAAATGCAAAAAATTATATGTGGGAGAAACTGGGATCTCCTCCAGAAAAAGAATAAACATACATCGTTCGGATGTACGGCTTAAGAAGGACACGGCAGTTGCCACACACTTTAATTCCGGCAGCTGCAGGGCGACCCATCTGAGAGTGTTGTATCTTGAAGTATTGAAGAATACAGGAGACATAACTCTAAATAAGATTGGGCGACTTGAAGCGGAAAGGAAGTGGCAATTAGCCCTGAAAACGTATTCTCCATCCGGCTTAAATACGGTACCTTCCCCTAAGGATAGTGGCGTCACCCCCTTTGTTATTACCTACTCTGCAACTGCGGTGGAGGCAGCTAAATTAGTGAAGACTTCCTTCAATAAACTTAAAGCGAAACATCCAAACATCCTTTATAAACGGTGCGTAACAGCATTTAAAAGGGGACAAAATCTACGTGATCTCTTGGTGAGAAGTAGATTGGGGAAAGCCACACTGGACAACCCAACGGTTACCGGATCCGACTCGAAGTCAGGATCTGACTACATTAGTAAATGTATTAGATGAGGTATGATTTATATCAATTAGTATGATTGTTTTCCTTTTTATAAATCAGGCTATACTTCTCCTCGGTCAGTGCACTAGGTTGGGAACATGGAAAGGCATGCCCTTGAAGGGGTGACGAAAGTCAGACCCTTGAGGGTATGATGAGAGTACGGATGACAGGTTGATACCGGGTTTTGTGGGGAACCAGGTACTGGAACCCTTACCCGTCCCAAACCATGGACCCTAACTCTCATCCTGACCACAAAACCAACCAACCAACCAAACAACCAACCAACCAACCAACCAGCCAACCAACCAACCAACCAACCAACCAACCAACCAACCAACCAACCAACCAACCAACCAACCAACCAACCAACCAACCAACCAACCAACCAACCAACCAACCAACCAACCAACCAGCCAACCAACCAAACAACCAACCAACCAACCAACCAACCAACCAACCAACCAAACAAACAACCAACCAGCCAACCAACCAACCAACCAACCAACCAACCAACCAAACAACCAACCAGCCAACCAACCAACTAATCTGCCGTGGAACAAGTGCAATGAATGAATGAATGAATGAATGAATGAATGAATGAATGAATGAATGAATGAATGAATGAATGAATGAATGAATGAATGAATGAATGAATGAACGGAGTTATGAACAAAATAAATGATTTGTTGATTGTGTGACTAATTGACCTTGTCAGAATCCTTGACCAGTGAAAGTAGTCAGTTGAGCCAAAAAATATCAATAATTCACCAGTACAGTGCCATATTGACCTTGAATTCTGGATTATGTGAGGCACACAGTTTTGGTTAGTATATACTGTATTTATCTGTTTATATTATATGCTCCAGAGGTTTCAAGCTGAAGTACTAAACATTTTACATTTCCTTTCATGTGTGGGCGATACAGTCTACAGCCCTTATTGTATTTCATCATATGTGATTATGCCATTTTTTTAAGAAATATTTTTTTCACTAATATGCTACGTGGTTACGTGGATTGGTCGAGATGACCATCTCGACTAATCCGAAGCCTACGATATATCGTAACTTATACGAGAATGCGGGCCCCTGGTGCATAAAGGTGACGATGGAGTCTAAATAGTGAAGGCATGATATACAAGTGAAATATTTAACATCTAAACATAATGGAGTAAATTGTAAACGTATAATTTTAAAGGTTTTATTAAATGAAGATAAAAGTTAGTTGTCAGATTAGTGGCTGTTTGATGTTCTGGTCAGTAGACGAGACATGGGCGTTTATCTGGTGACGGTAACCAACCAAACGTCCGCCATCATCAACTGGTTGTCAGGGGTAACCGGCCCAGCCCGGACCGCCATCAGCTGGTTGCCAGGTGACGACCCAGTGGTGCTCTCCTGCAGATCGTGGCCATGGGGTGCGGGCAGACAGTAGCCTACCCCCGGGGAGCCCGGTGGGGGAGCCTGTCGCCAGCCCGGGGTACGTATCGTCAGGAGAGACTGGAGAGGCTCTTATGGTAATAGTTGTGGTGAGGGGACCTCAATGCCTATTTACAATACACGTTCACCGATGCTGTTTCAATGCTGAGCCGGCGTCTTTGACGGCGGCCCAGCATTGGAACAGCATTGGATCAGAATTTGTTGTCTGTTGAGAATTGGATCAATTGGTAAACCTAGTGGAGACTACGCCCAGCTTAACGCTCTCAGCGCGTGAAATAGCAAAAAATAGCCGGTTTATTTCTTTATGTTGGCTTCAAAAATGGCACTTGCTCATATTGATGACAACGGAGAAAATATTAAGCTCATCTAAGTCTACCCTCCCCCATTACTGAGAGCTGGCCGTATGCGGGGCGTGTGTGAAATGAACAAAAAAAATGTCGTACGTATTTCTAAGATGGCTATAATTATTCTCTTGAAAAAGTTTGCTTCGGTTATAAATTATAGAAAGAACAAAATAATAGAATTATCTCAAATAGAAATATAGTATTCTTTTGAAAGTAAGCGATGTTATGTTTTGTTAACTTCAATTTAATCGTCAGAATCTGACGTCCCGAGTAAAATATTTATAATGGCGGCAGACCTATAACATACGTATTCAAATAAAGCGGAAAGAGCTAATTAAGACATTATGATGATTTACATTATTAAAAAAACACTTCGGTCTCCTTGGTTTATACAACAACATTTCAGTGCTTTAGAAGTTAAGTGATATGAGACTGTATCGGAATAATTCTACAGTGGACAACTATTTGAGAAAACAATCAGTAGCTGATACAATTATTAATCAGTGGCTGATAACAATGCATTTTAACAATTAGAACTCTGATTCATTGCATTACAATTTTCAGTTACAGTACTTAAAGTTGTGTCTCGCCAGGTTGTATTTTGATATCACAGATAGACGTTTAGTTCATAAAAATGATTACAAAAGAGCTCGTGGATACACAGAAAGTGGACTTTAGTTCTCTAAAGATTTATATTTCCTAGTTAAATCATGTCTGTTATTATGAGCTATTATGTGGAGCTGTCGTGTTTATTGAACGCGAATATGTATAGGCCTATATATTAGTGATCCATCATGTCGATTTGAGGTTTAAGATTGCACATCACAAGCTATGTACGCCTCAGCCTCAAATTAAAATGACAGCTCGCTTTATACATGCATTATATCGTCAAATTGATATGATAGCTCGCTTTATACTTACATAATATGGTCAAATTGATATGACAGCTCGCTTTATACATACATTATATCGTCAAATTGACATGATAGCTCGGTAAAAATACATGTGTAAACCTCAAACTGCCTTCCTATATTATACCGCGCTATTGGTGTGGATGTGAGACTCACACATGTATATAACTGGATCACCCGGCCCAGAGCACATGGGTGGTCATGCTGGGATTCAGATTATATTAAGAGATAGACAGGACGATCCAAACAGTTTGCGGCTCCCGTATCATACAGAGTGTATCCTCACGCGTCGGTACAATGCCGGGCCAGAGTCTCCGACGCTGGCCCGGCATTGTACCGACGTGTAGAGATGCTGGATCCACGGCACAATCCCAGAAGCTGATCTTATGACAGGTTTACTGAGCTATCCCCGCCAGTATCTGCCCATGTGCCGTGCTGATCCCAGATTTAGTGGCACCCTGCCGGACGTTTATCAAAACGGGGACTCCCTGTATAATAAATTAAGGCGACATTACGCCAGTTGAGGTATATTTTATGCAGATGTAGGCTAAAATGTACTCTACCGGACACGTGATAGATATTCTCAAACGAAGTTCTGAACTTATCTTAATGTTTTATAAAACATTTTAAGAGATTCTGCAACATCATAATAGGTGTCGTAAGGTAAGTACAAGTATACATCGTAACTTTATGCAAAAGTTAACATGATAAAGCTAAGATCTCAACTTCTTTTGGAAATATGGCCCCAGAATCCCTGTTTCAGATTCCGCTGCAAATTATTTGATTTACCAAACAATACAAATATTTCGAAAGGTTTATTCGTCGATCATATTTCCCACAAAGAAAACTGATTTACATCTATATATTAAGCATACAGATTATATATTTTGTATAGGAATGTAAATTGGGGCGTACTCTGTCTACAGTATAGAGCGTACTCTGTCTACAGAAAAGAGCAGAGTAAAATGCTGCTATTGGCGTGATCGCATAGCCAGAAGAAACACGGTTGATGTATGTTTTTCAAATTTCATTTCACCAAGAACCCCCATGTCTCACAAACACAGAAATATCATCTGAGCGGCTGGGATTTTCAAATCTCTCTTTTCTTTTATGTTTGGTTTACTTTATCAGCCTAGAAACGAGAAAAGTCTACCCAGTCCAGAATCTACTATATATAGTGGTCCAATATAAGCATTATTTAGTCAGTTCAGTTATGTTTGTTTAGTCAGCAGGTGCAATTAGTCATATAATTTATAGCTTCACTATAAATTAGTCCTTTCAGCGCGGGGTCCGTCTTTAAACCTCATAATCTGACGTCTGTGGTCAAATGTAATAACAGCCGTATAGACACATAACATATTCAAAAGAAGCAGAAAGAGCTAACTAAGAAATTTCCGATGATTTCAAATTGGAAAAACCCTTCTATCTCCATGGTTTATACATGTGAGGGGTACACAATAATTAGGTTATTAAACCAGTGCAAGAGCCTAATATATTATCATAGTCAGATATCAACACATCAGTTACATTGATGGTGTTCAAAATTGTGTAGATATATAGGCCTACAGTAAGATTTCACACTATCATCAACGTTGCACCACAGGGAATAAATCCACAGGGGATAATTATTATTGAGAAAGCCATTGAGATGGTCGTCATTTGTTATCAGTTGTTAGATCTCTCTGCGGTTGAGACTGCACTTGACGGGTGTCGTGTTTCGGGAGTGTTTGGGTTTTAGTGCGGCCATGGTTCAGGATCTGTGGAAGTTGTTGAATCAGTTCAGGAAACAGACAAACCACAAAACCAGAAAGCCCAGCGAGACACAGACGCTCAAACAATGTGCAAATAAGGCTGGGCCAGTGGCGCAGACGGTGGCCCAACATTCATTCAGCGTTGTCTCTTGTCTTCTCGGTCAAAGCGGGCAGAAATGGCTGGATCGGGCTGCAAAACAAACAAACCCTGAAAAATGAATAGATGTAGGTCAAACTGCAAAACTAGGTCATTGTGCATCCTGAATTTAATGAATACAATTAATAGAACAGATAATTTATAGAACACATCCTCTGTCATAAATTTATTTCACCCAGAGCAAACTTTATAAAAGGTGAGTATATTGAATGACTGTTAAATAAAAACATAGGAAATAAAACTGTTATGACACCTAAATCCTAGGTGATCCCAGCTATGAGGTACGACAAAACATAATACACAGATTATAGCCGTCTTAGCCACCCGGACCACCGAGCAGCTAAGTCGAGAAATCCCGCAGAGATTACTATAGAGTGTGCTATAAATAATCACAAAACTTATAAAATACTTTCAACCGCTGAATGAATTAATTAAAATTTCCACCCACTTGAAGTTTTGTCAAGTGGTTTAAAATTACTCATATTTGTTTAATTTGAGACCAAATATTTATAAATCTTGATGTTTAAACACACATTTCATTCCCAGTTACAGTGATTTGATCAGCTAATAAAACAAATTACAAACGGCTATAGTCCCGCTTAGCGATGAGAGGGTTATTACCATCACATGTCATCTGTAGCTGTGAACTCAACTGCAATGGCCCTTACAGCGCGGGGGCCGACTTCATACGTCAGAATCTGACGTCTATGGACGACAGATCCTGACGTCTAAAGACGAGCCCCGCACTTAAAGACCTAACTATTTAGAATGGTCGTAGACCCATAAAATAGGTATTCAAATTTAGCGGAAAGAGTTAACTAAGACATTAATGATGTTTTCAAATTGGAAAAACCTCTTTGCCCTCTTGGTTTTATATTGCAAATAATTGAGCGCTTTATATTAAGTGTTAAAAACGCAGTGTTCTTCAACATGGAAATCGAGCTACCGCTGGATATAATCAACACACCGAGAGGATATCTCACTAAAACTGGCACATGGTTTATTTTAGCAAAAACGTCCTGTTTTAGAGGTGTAATATATTCCGGTTACGCAGCTTTCAATCATTCTGCTGCTGCTCAATAGACCGTATGACGGTTGTTGAGGGATTGTTTTTTCGTGGAGGCTGTGGGAGGTGTTTTGGCTGCATTTTGGGCGTCAGCGTTATTTTAAACCTCTAGTGACGTGTAAAAGAGCACGAAAATAGATCATAATATTAGCCTCTCATCGCTAACCGCAACTACAACCGTTTTTATTTCGTTTTAATATCCGATTACATCACTGTTATTGGAATATAAATAAATGTTTAAACAGCAATATTTGCAAATGTTTGGTTTCGAATTAAAAAAAAAAAAGGTTAACAAATAGAACTTCCTGAAGATGGTGAGATGAATGAGATGACACAGCCCTACAAACACAGGATTCGAAATTCGAGCCCTGGCTGCCAACGGCCAAGCACGCTACCTGTAGGTCACGGAGGCTCCCAACAATATCGAATCTTTACGAGCGAGCGGGAAAGAAGCGTTCTGTTTCTTTGAATTATGAGGGCCAAACTGGCAGCAGCACCAGCCCCCACCCCCTCCGCGGTATCACAGGGGTTTGAAGTTCGAAGCCATTGCTCCTCTGGTTCTTGATTGTACCACGAACCAGAATATTGAAGCTTGTGATAAATTGCGGTACATTTAAGCCATCTATCTCTACCATGAATAAAAAACATAAGTAAAAAGGTGAGATGTAGAGGTTTGTTGTTTCTGAGGGCGAGAGTGGGAGGAACAGAGATGTCTCAAGGTGTCTGCATAGCTTCACTATAAAATACTGTGCACTCCTAAATCAAAGAGTGTTTCCAAAGAAGATTAGCACGGGTGTTTACTGTGGTATGAATACAAGGCCTTTGTAAATGTTCCCTGTGCACAATTTAGCATTTTGGTTCTTGTGGATAGGGACGTTTTAGCGATCAGATTATTATTAAAATCCGTCTCACCTATGAGGCATTGTATGGTTCTGACTATATATCTGAGAATAATGGTGCATTAAATTTCACTTTTTTTTTTAATTGTTAGTTTATTATTTGAACTTCATTAATATATAATTACATATATACAAATTAAGTAGGGTATATAACCCGCCGGAGACGAAAGGGTCTATCTGTCACTTTGCAAAGTGAGAGAACCACCCTTTCACCTCTGAAGGATGATTTACAGCCATGGGTGGTCTAGCCCCAGTCGCTGAAACAGGTTTCAGACACAGTTTGACCTCGTACAGAATCGTGAACGGTCATATCGAAGACTTACCCTCCAATAATCAGGTCGAAAATAGATTTTTCGAATCAGTAACATTTCCGCTACGAGGTCGCATGCTCAGCTCATTTTCCGCACAGTCATTAACATGTAATAGACATTTTTCGGACCTTGTGGTCGAAATCGCTGTCAGTGACCACCATGTTGAAAAACCTGGATTTTTTCGAGTAGAATGAATACGGCAATCCACGGCCTCTGTGAGGACGTCACTGCTCTGGGTGGTGCTGGGCCAGCATGATGGAGATGATTATCAGCGGGACGTACAGTCTGGAGGTGTAAACCAGGGCTCAGGTTGTCATAACTGATGATCAGCGGGACGTGAAGTCTGCAGGTGTAAACCAGGGCTCAGGTTGTCATAACTAATGTGAGGCCTCTAGTCTTACGTCATAATACTCTGCTGTGTGCCACTCTGTACCACCGCAGAAAACACCAGACGTTCACCCAATGCCGGTTTGATGTTGGGCCAACATCTACGACGCTGGCCCAGCATTAAACCAGCATTGTGACAATATATTGTTTAACAGCATGTTTTGCAGACTGTGAGTCTAACATCAGGTCATACGTAAACGTCTAAACGGTAGGCAAGAGACGTGTGTGGCCACAGATACTGGGTTCGAGCCCTGAGTTGGTGTGCTATCATGTCATACATACACGTCCACACGCCATCAGACGTGTGTGGCCACATATCCTAGGTTCGAGCCCTGAGTGGGTGGGATATCATGTCTTACATAGACGTCTTAAATGCCTTAAAAATGTAGATAAACTTCACCGGTCTATTCTTCAGTAAATTGTATTCTTTGAGCCACATAGGATTGAGCAATGAATGAATGAATAAATGAATGAATGAATGAATGAATGAATGAATGAATGAATGAATGAATGAATGAATGAATGAATGAATGAATGAAGGAATGAAGGAATGAATACATGACATTAATCGTACAAACGTGTGATTGTTTGGTGGGCTGTCAAATGGTCTTAGATATTTTAATCGTATATCATGAAACACAGGACATTGTAGTAAAAAGTGCACCTCATCTTCTTCATACTCAGTGCAGAGTGGACATACAAATTGTGCGTGGTTATCAAATCTATTTCAATGTACAAAAATATCACTCACTCCCAACCTGAAGCATGTCACTAGTTTTCTTAGTTTCCGTGTGTGTATTATTTTAAGGTAATCTTCATTAAACCTGTAGAGCTTAAACGTCCTATATACACTGTATCTATTACTCCTAGCTATGCAGGCTGACCATTTATTGTCACTAATTTCTATCAATTTACTTTCTACTATGTGCAGGAAATTTCTTTCATTTTCAACCAATTGATTTTCCCAATATTCGCTCAGATTTAAATTATATAAAACATCTTTTATTTGATTAGTCCAACTATTTGCAGTACTCCTATTTAACATCATGTTATATACCTTTTTCACATACCTAGAATCATTCATTTTTAGAATTTTCAGCCAGTATCTAATGCTGCAGATAGTACTTCTTATATACAATTCGTGTCTGCCAGTATCACCATAGACCAGTGCGTTGGGTGTTATAAAAGGTACATTCAAAAATCGTTTCAAAGCATTTAAATGAACATTTTCAATGACAGATGTATCATTACACATACCTCATACCTCAGCACCATAAAGTAAAATTGGCTTAACCTGTGTATCAAAAATGTTAGTCAAAACTTCCAATTCAAGATCATGTAAGTGTCTTAAAGATTTATCTATCTTAGCTACTGCAGATCGGGCCCTTGAAAGGAGAAAGGATGTGAGTGAGTGAAGGTTGCTTTACGTCGCTTTCTGCACAATCATGACAATATCGCGATAGAAGGAAGCCCAAAGCCGGGACTATGCCCTACTCTTATTTCGAATTACTTCAAGGGTTCTTCTGCACAGTACCATAGGCAGCACTGTACACTCCATTCTTTAGAACAGTTTTGAGCACTGTATATGCACAACCGCGATGACAAATATCCGGCCCGACCGGGATTGGAACCTGGTACCTTCAGGTTATAAGCCCCAGTCCATGCGAAAGAGCCATGGATGCCAGCCACCCGAGAAAGGGAAACCTATTAAAGCGTGAGTTACTGAGGCTTATTATAGTCGAGCGAAAACTGAACATCATCCGATGAATGCTGATCCGCAAAGCCAAAAGGCAGTAACTCTTTACTTGAAAAGTAAGCAGTTACTGCCTTTTGCACGGGCAGAATACTGGTCATGGTGCTCGAAAGTGCAAACATACGAGGGCTTTGTACTTGTGAATCGTCTACTTGTGAATCTTCGCCTATTTATCTGACACATTTTCAGAGGGAAGTCCATTCCCCAATCACATAAATATTGAATCTTGCTTCAAAACAGCGTTTTACAATGTTTCCATCCCGCCTGAATACCTCGTTGTTCTAGTCATCCAGTTGTTTATAGCGTCTGCAGATTTCCTCTGTGTTTTTACAGTAAACAGACAAAACAAACAACTTAAGAAATACACAACCATTTTAGAAAAAACTGATTCCCAACGACTTCAATCGAATAGCGCCCCAACCTATTTCTTCTGAGCTATTGGCAAATCAGATCAATACAAATAACGCATTGGCTGGTAAAGTACATTTATTTTTTCTGAAGAAAAAGCATATTCTGATCTCTGAAAGAAGAAATCAACTTTGAACCAATGTTAGTTTAATATTTGACCACCCTCTTCGACGCTTCTTCTACTTTTAATTATCGCTGGCACTCTGTATTTGTTTCAAAATGCTTTTGTATTTGTTTCAAAATACCTTATTTTATGGATCTTATTTTATGGAATTTTTTATGGATCTTGAATATTTGTCACTCACCCGAGGGATTGCATCACGCCTCACTGAAGTAACCTGCGATGTACATGTTTTTTCTCTGGGATAATATCCCTATGGTGTCCATGAAAGACAACACGAGAGCTCACTTAGCAACAGAAGAGACACTGGCTCTGTAATGGAAAGACAAACAGCAGAGACACTGGCTCTGTAATGGAAAGCCAAACAGCAGAGCCACTGGCTCTGTAATGAAAAGCCAAACAGCAGAGACACTGGCTCTGTAATGGAAAGATAAACAGCAGAGACACTGGCTCTGTAATGGAAAGACAAACAGCAGAGATACTGGCTCTGTAATGGAAAGGCAAACAGCAGAGACACTGGCTCTGTAATGGAAAGACAAACAGCAGAGATACTTGCTCTGTAATGGAAAGACACACATCAGAGACACTGGCTCTGTAATGGAAAGACAAACAGCAGAGACACTGGCTCTGTAATGGAAAGGCAAACAGCAGAGACACTGGCTCTGTAATGGAAAGACACACATCAGAGACACTGGCTCTGTAATGGAAAGACAAACAGCAGAGACACTGGCTCTGTAATGGAAAGGCAAACAGCAGAGACACTGGCTCTGTAATGGAAAGACAAACAGCAGAGACACTGGCTCTGTAATGGAAAGACACACATCAGAGACACTGGCTCTGTAATGGAAAGGCAAACAGCAGAGACACTGGCTCTGTAATGGAAAGACAAACAGCAGAGACACTGGCTCTGTAATGGAAAGGCAAACAGCAGAGACACTGGCTCTGTAATGGAAAGACACACATCAGAGACACTGGCTCTGTAATGGAAAGACAAACAGCAGAGACACTGGCTCTGTAATGGAAAGGCAAACAGCAGAGACACTGGCTCTGTAATGGAAAGGCAAACAGCAGAGACACTGGCTCTGTAATGGAAAGACACACATCAGAGACACTGGCTCTGTAATGGAAAGGCAAACAGCAGAGACACTGGCTCTGTAATGGAAAGACACACATCAGAGACACTGGCTCTGTAATGGAAAGACAAACAGCAGAGACACTGGCTCTGTAATGGAAAGGCAAACAGCAGAGACACTGGCTCTGTAATGGAAAGACAAACAGCGCTAGCTGATTACTGAAAAATAAAACACAACACTACATTATGGTCTTTGTCCATCCACGACATTCTAAGCCGGGAAAGGAGATTTATTGTTTATGAAATACAAACCAATTATTATGGTAGGTCTAGTTCTGTGGACTGGTTGTAGATGGGAACAACTTGTACTGTGACCACTCAGTTAATTAATTAATTAATTAATTAATTAATTAATTAATTAATTAATTAATTAATTAATTAATTAATTAATTAATTAATTAATTAAATAATTAATTAATTAATTAATTAATTAATTAATTAATTAATTAATTAATTAATTAATTAATTCATTCATTCATTCATTCATTCATTCATTCATTCATTCATTCATTCACATTCATTCATCCATTCGTTCAATCAATATACAAATGGAGCCACAAATAGAGCCAACATGTCTCGTTTGATGTGCTAATTTCGTCAATACCAGTCTCTCACACTGCTGTATCTGGGGATGATAACAATACCAGTCTCTCACACTGCTGTATCTGGGGGGTGATGACAATACCAGTCTCTCACGCTGCTGTATCTGGGTGGTGGTGTCAATACCAGTCTCTCACACAGCTGTATCTGGGGGGTGGTGACAATACCAGTCTCTCACACTGCTGTATCTGGGGGGTGATGACAATACCAGTCTCTCACACTGCTGTATCTGGGGGCTGGTGACAATACCAGTCTCTCACACTGCTGTACCTGGGGGGTGATGACAATACCAGTCTCCCACACAGCTGTACCTGGGGGCTGGTGACTGGTGAAGACTGCATTTCACCCACGATTGGTAAACTCTGTCAATACTCTTGTCCAAATGCTGTTCTGTGGCTGACAAGCTGCTAACAAACGCTCAGCATCCTCAAGTGTAGGCTAAACATTCCGGCAAACACCAGATGTTGGCCCAATGCTGGGTTAATGTTGGCCCAGCGTCGAAGACGATGGGCCAACATTAAACCACCACTGGGCCGATAGCTCGTGTTTGCTTGGATCCCACTACCGATTGTGTGTGTAAGGGGAGGGGGACGCGCGGCGTACCAGTCGGTAGGACGTGCGAACTCACAGCTGCGTGCAGTTACCGTGATATAATTTTGCCTTTATGGATGGCTGCCAATATGGACATACATAATATAATTACCGGTAAGGGACGACGCAGCCCGTTTAAGGAAGTATTACAAAAATACCAAGGGAGGTCATATATGTTATTTCGAAACTGTGATAAATTGCTGGTTTGACGTAAATCCAAATTAATTGATTTCAATAAAAATATAATTATTTTGCGAAAATCAATAGCCTTGACTTACAAAGTTTTCACCGAGATAGCTAATACAAATTGATTTGTTTTCTATATTTTTTTTGTGAACATAAATAACTGACGAATGTGTTCTGAGGCGGGTCTTTCAAACGGAAACAATGTCGTCTACACTACAAGCCTCGTGAAGCCTGGTTATATTCAAGGTCAATGGTGCTTGGGATGAGCATCCTTGACCTTGTAGATGCATGCTGGTTCTGTTGACCTTGGGCATTATGGCTGGTGGTCGATGCCGGCCTGTATTCAGAGATTGATGATATGACAAGACTCTTCCTAACTGACGGTTATTCTTACAATGCCGCCATACAAAGGCAAATAGCGGTAACTGCTTACTTTTCGAGTAAGCAGTTACTGCTGTTTGTCTTTGTACATAGGAGCAGGGAATATGATGTATCTCGCCGGATATAATTAGCTGTAGATCGACCGTACTTTAATCTGATTGGCTGCTGAGGGACTCTATCGATCACGTGACCATACCCTCCACTGATTGGTTGGTGAAGCAGGCTATCGATCACGTGGTAGCTTTGAGCGTAACGGGACTGTCGCAGAATTGCCCCAGAGAGTGACGTATTAAGCCTTAATCACTCGCCATGCGCGGCGGGATCGTGCATCACTGTGCATCTAAGAATAAAAAAAATTGGAGCATTTTGGAAACAACTAGAAAACGCGTGCGCTCGCGTTTTATATTAACCCTTTATAAAGCGCTGAATGTTTATGTGAACCATGGAGACGAAATATTGTTCTCGATTTGAAATCAACATCAATGTCATACTAGATTCTGACGTCTAAAGTCGATCCCCGCACTGAAAGGGTTAATGTTCTTGCCTGGTGCAGTATATTCCTTTTAGTCGTGCATTTTTTGTGTTAGTATTTGCATTTTGTCAAGCTTACCGAGGAAAAAACACCAGGACATTATAATGCTGCATTACGCAGGCGTAGTACGCCATAAATTAAGGTGTTTCTACGTCATAAATTAGGACGCTAATACGCCATGATTTAGAGAGTTATACGATAAAATATGATGAACCAGGGTCTGAATTCTGTAAAAATCCATAGCCTTGACCTCCAATATTTTCACCGAGCTAGCTAATGCAATGATGTACATGTATGGGGGAGGGGTTCTTACATAATTTTGTTTTCACCGAGTTGCCATACAAAACGTTATTCGGTGACGTCACTGCGTTTCACGGAATACCTCTCTTCACATTGGAGATTGCGTCGTGTGTGACTAGGCGATCACGTAAATGGAGATTGCATCGTGTGTGACTAGATAATCACGTAAATGGCAGGCGACATCTCATCACCTCACATCAACTGATGTTAACGCGCTGCCTGCTGATCTATGGTCGTTTTTAATATGTTCAATTAGATGGTAAACATGATTAAATTACATTTACTGGGAATGAAATGTGTGTTTAAAAATCCAGATTTGCAGACATTTGGTCTCAGAATAAACAAGAAATGTTCACCAACTTAACGTTGTGGGTCGCGGCAGCGAGACACCGCTTTATTAACACTTTCATCGCCAAATTATTCAATTTGAATTTTCACCCACTTGAAGTTGTGTCTCGCTGACGCGATCCACAACTTCAAGTGAGTGAAAATTATTCAGCTTTGACAAAATGGATGTGGACTATTTTCAAATCTTGCTGATTAATGTCACATTTTATCTTCAATACGTTCGAAAGCTGACATGGTACATGCTAATAAAAAATGTAAAAAACGAATATAATCGGCACCGGCGGTTAAAGGGTTAAAGCGGGTGAAATTAAAATACAATAAGTCAGCCTTATATAAGGATTATATTCAAATCACCTTCAAAACACTTGTACATGTAAACTGTGGCTGGCACAGGCCAGTGATCTCTACACATGGATATAACGGGACGATTAAAATAGCGTGCCGGGCAGTGGTCAGTATATCCGGGTGCCTGGATGCCATGTGGTCAAGTTTATATAGCTCAGTGGTCAGTCTGAGACAAACCCTGGATCTGACCAGTCCACCAAGGCTGCCGTGCAAAGACAAACACCAGTAAGCCTAAGAAGAATACAGTGTGCAAGGAGATGGTTATGTCAATTTAAAAATGGCAGAATAAGGCAGTGTTAACCAAAATCCTCAAAATAATAACCAGGCTCACGCAATTAAAATAATCCCTTATTTATGAGAGAATAAACGTCACACCTCTAACATAGAGGTAGCGTTTTCTAATTGTTGCTAGAATCAATTTCTTATTTCAAAATGAAACGAGCAATTAGAGGTATTTTAGATCTCTGAAGGTGAACATGGATCTATAGATTGCTATCCAGACCGGTTCCTCTACAGACAGACTCCTGGTGGTCTGGCGGGTCCCACCCCTTGGTCACGTTGCTAAATTGGTTTAGTTGTTGAAGGACAACTTCATGCCAAGAGAATAAACGAAAGAATGAATGAATGAATGAATGGATGAATGAATGAATGAATGAATGAATGAATGAAACGAACGAACGAACGAACGAACGAACGAATGAATGAATGAATCAATGAATGAAACGAACGAACGAACGAACGAACGAACGAACGAACGAACGAACGAACGAACGAACGAACGAACGAACGAACGAACGAACGAACGAACGAACGAACGAACGAACGAACGAACGAACGAACGAACGAACGAACGAAAAGACGAGCAAATGAATGAATGAATGAATGAATTGAGTGAATTGAGTGAATTGAGTGAATGAGACTTCGGCTCACTTTTCACTTTTGTACAGCACATAATAGGCTAAACTGGGTCATAATATTTGACACACGATGGGATATAGTGGCAACTAATAAACAAAAACTGTTAGGTAAAAAACGTGACCCATTGTTAGATTGGTATTTCACTCGCAGCCAGTGCCAGGTGAGAGTGACGTGTCACTCGGTACGAGTGAACAGTAACATATACAGATCCCGAGCACACCCCCCCCCCCCCACGACCCCACGAGATGGTCCGGCAGACAAGTTACTAACTACCCACTCCCGTCTCAATATCTCACGTTGCTTCCACCACTTTAGAATTAATAACACCCCGCAGTGCGTTTGAACTTCCCAGTAGAGATGATACGCTGACCCGATGCTGGTTTAATGTTGGTCCAGCGTCGTAGACGCTGGCCCAACATTAAGCCAACATTGGTTGAACGTCTCATGTCTGAATTTATCTCTCTATAAATGACCACCAGACGGCGCGATCTGAAACAGGTTGCCTGACGACAGGTTACCATGGCGACCAAGGACATGGCCGCCCTGTCATTCAGCAGCGCCGCCTGTCTGTCACCACGAGAACCTCTCGTCAGGAGGCGATGACCTCCGTGACCTCTCTGAGGTGGTAACCTCTCCCCGTTGACCTCCATAGGTCAAACAGGGCGGGACAGTCTGGAAAATGATCCGATAGTATAAACTGAGAAATAACCTGCATCTTGTGATAGAAAGAAAATCATATAGGCCTATAGCAGATTGGTGGATTAACAGTTATCACATATTGGTGAATCAATTCCAGTTAAGTAGTACCTTATTTTGAATTAATACGTTAGTAGCACGTGTTTTCACTTGCATATAGCTCACCGTGTTTATTATTTGGTTTGTTACAGAAAAAGTTCCAGGTTAAGAATAAAGAAGTTAACGTCGGCAGAGGCGGGGTCGTACGAGTGCCGCAGTACAAACGTGGTGAACCAGTCCAAAGCGGACTCAGTCGTCAGGGTACTACCATGTAAGTCATAACGTCATAATAGTCAGCAGTGTGCTACTTGTAAACCACATGGCCCAGTTTGGCCTATATGTGCGTAAAGGCCCCCTAAAACCTAATGTTGGCCCAGCGTCACAGACGTTGGACTAGCATTAAACCAGCACTGGGCTAATCACAGGAAGCAAAACAAAACAATGTTGGTTGTTTGGCCATCGTCTGTTGACGCTGGCCCAACATTAAACCAACATTGTTTCAATGTGTTGTGTTTTCTGGAATATGATATCTGATGACGCTGCGACTTCGCAGTTGGACCAATCCCAGTAAATATGTTGTCTGATTCTGGAATATGATATCTGATGACGCTGCGACTTTGCAGTTGGACCCATCCCAGTGAATATGTTGTCTGATTCTGGAATATGATATCTGATGACGCTGCGACTTTGCAGTTGAACCCATCCCAGTAAATATATTGTCTAATGTTGGATCAACGCCGTAGACGTTGTCCCGGCATCTAGCTAGCATTGGTCGATCATCTGGTCTCTCAGGAGATATTGGATGCAAAGTGTCATACATTCTACGTTTTAACCCTTTAAAGCCTCACGATGCATCAAAGCGTCATTTTGCATATCTGAAGAATGACTTGATTTCATGAAAGCTAGGGGTTTTAGAACAAAAAAAATCATGGAAACTGTTTTACTAAAAACAATATGTTTTTTTCATTTTCCACTCACTTCAAATCATCTTCATCCACTACAAGGCGAGAATTACGCCATTACGCCAGCAATTCGCGGCTTGTAGTGGATGAAGATGACAAAATTAAAGCTTCACGGGTTAAATTGGCAGATATGACCTCTTGCTTTCAACATCACGATTTATTGGTGACGGAGCTACCTATGCTGCTTGAACAACTGCCTGTAATACATTAACAACTGGTGAAGGCACTATCCATTAAACACGAGACGTTGGCCCAATGTTGGTTTATTGTTGGGGTCATTTTCGAAGACGAAGGCTCAACATTAGGCCAACATTGGGCCAACGTCTCGTGTTTGCTGGGTATTTTACAGTTGATCCAATGTCATACTCTAGATATATTTAATATAAATAACCTGCTGTTCTTACTTTCTTGATCTTTGTTACTCTTACAAATACTTGCTTTCTAAATGTAATTAATGCATCTTCTTTGACTTCAACTTTTATAAATGTTAAATCGTCTCGACCTTTTTGTACATTTCTCTTATTAATATAAGGTAACCATGGTAACATGACTGCTGAATTTGAATTGCTTTAAATAATAATTAAGCTGCATAATATTGTGTCTCTTGTCATCCCTTGTTAATAATGATTGTGTGCTGACCTTTTTTTCAAGACATTACTAATAACGTAATCACTACTTCTTGCTCATATTTGTATGATGACTTGACCAGCGCATCATGTGTATTAATGACTAACGTTGTTTTATGAACCCGGCTTTTGAGAGCTGATAGCTGATAACGAGTGGAAAAAATGAATTATGTGAATGTTTAATTTTTGACTACTCAGCAAACTTCAGACTTCGATCCAATGTGGGTTTAATTTCGGTCCACCGCCTACGACGTTGGGCCAACATTAAACCAAGATTGGGTACTGTGTGCGTTGCTCGAGCACGCTGTGTTAACTGTCTCAGTTAGCTATTTCTGCTCTTTCTGCTTCATTTGATTATAACTCTTACTGGAGCCAGATAGTGTATTCTGCTTGTCAACCTTTACAACGATAAAATATTAAAGCATTGAAATATTTTTGTATGAACCATGGAGACAAAAAAGTTCTTTCAATTTGAAATCATCATAAATGTCTTAGTTAGCTCTTTCCGCTTCATGGGTCTACGGTCAGTATTTGTATTTAATTTGCGGGGATAAACTTTAGACGTCAGATTTTGACGTCTAAAGTCGGTTCCCGCACTGAAAGGATCAACCCTTGTGTTGCTAGACCCGTCTCATACGTGATACAATCTTACTGAATTTCATGAAATAGCTGGTGGATGTAGCTGAGATGTAGAAATTATAACATGTATAATTGTAACAAACAATTGAGCAGCAGGGTTAGGAGAACTATGTCTGTTGGAAAGAACTTCAAAGTGGATTAGCAGCAGGGTTAGGAGAACTATGTCTGTTGGAAAGAACTTCAAAGTGGATTAGATATCAAGCTATTGCAGTGTAGAGTGTTTATATTGATCTCCTCAAACAAGGACCCGTTCCCTGAGCACTAATCTATACGGATTAATCGTAATTGGTTCAACGTGCAAAATTTAACAACATCTCACTGATGACAAATTAGATTTCACATTTGGATTAAACTTTTAGAACTCAAGATTTACAGACGACAAAATATCAGACTGATAGGCCTAAACCATGTTATGTGCGAATTTGTGTTTGAAACGCATAGTATTTTTTATCGTTATAATTTGGTAAATATTTTATGCAATGTTTGTTGTCTATTGAATTTTCTGATATATGGTAAAGTAGGGTATTGTGAATGTGGAAATCAAATGGGTGATGCCTCTTTTACGAACGTGGCCACTGTGCTCAATGTGGCGTAGCAACCCATTCCCAAATCCCCATAGGCCGAAACAACCTGTTCCGTGCTGCCCTGCGTCCATCTCGGCCCGGCCAGAACACGACTCCCTTTTAACCCAGTCAGTCACCCTGACACAGGGGCCGTTTACACCCGGCCTCCTCATTGGTGGCCTTATGTACCCCGCTATGATGTCACGGCGTAACGATCACTGGGAGAGATATCACGACCAGACAGGCGCAGTTTTTTTTTGTTTTCCTGTCCCAGCAGACACGAGTGTCAACACAATGCTGGTTTAACGTTGGCCCACCGTCTGCGACGCTGGCCCAACATCGAACCAGCATTGTGTCAGCGTCTGGTGTCTGTTGGGGCTGTTAATAGGTTGGGTGTGGTTCTGTCCTTATCGATGATCGGCAACC
This sequence comes from Flabesymbios commensalis, assembly GCA_964017125.1. Classification (NCBI taxonomy): domain Eukaryota; kingdom Metazoa; phylum Annelida; class Polychaeta; order Terebellida; family Flabelligeridae; genus Flabesymbios; species Flabesymbios commensalis. Next base: position 105,069,304 of record OZ024904.1, on the reverse strand, counting down.
TGTAGCGCCTGTCCTGGTCTTCACTGTGGTTATGACAGAAGACTGCAGGCGTTGTTCACATACAGCAGCTCATTGTGGATCTCCACAGCTCATCCTCAACTCATCCTCAGTTCTGCAGCTCATATTTACTGTTGCATTTCAACATAGCTACGGCTCGCTCTGTACAAGTACATTATAACTTCTGCACAGTTTTGCATACGTCCTGATCTTTACTCAGGTTATGGCAGAAGACTGCAGGCATCTCTGGCATTAACACTCTCTGGCTGACATTACCTGCATTATACATACAAAGTATATTGTTGTCTTCTACGCAGACGGATATTTTTATTATCAGCAACAGTATTTCATAGACTAGTCAGACATCACCAGCTTTGTTTGTCATCATTCAGTTACAGCTTCACTAGCATTGTTCTCGCAGACAAAACAGTGTCAATCTTGTTCATCAATTCACAGCAAACAACTGCTGGGGCTAGCGGTGACTGTATGGACGTAGAGCCATTATCTGATTATAAGAGAAGCTAATTGATAAACTAGTAACCGCTGGATCTGTTGAATGCTATATGTATAAGGATCTATTGTACTCACAGCTTATTGCTTAGTTTGGATAACTGCACACGCGAATCAGTTTGATCTGTTTAAAGCATTACGTCATCATTGCACACCTGGCCTGCTCGCACATGCATCCATCACGTTCACAGCAGTTTCTCTGAGTAGTTTTACGTGCATTATGACATATAAATTATACTCTGCCGTGCAAAGCAGAGTGCTTTTGGCTTTAAAGAGCATAACTTTTGTCTTCTTTGCAGACTGGCATTTGCATTATTGGCTACATGCTGTATCTAATGTATGACACGACCCTGTTATGACGTCACTAGCATTGTGTGAGTGCCGCTTACGTCAGTGTTAGTCTTCTGTATCCATTCAGTTGATGGCTCAAAGCCAGTGGCTGTGTGAGATCACTCTATAAAAGCAAAGTCATTATAATGACACCTAACTAGAAACTGGAAACAGCTTGGTTTGCTTACTGCCGCACGGAGGTATTATGAGCAGATCAGCAATGAAACAGCTCGCAGAATAGCTCGTTTATCTGTCCACGCCAAGCTAAGAGATCAGTTAAACCTTTAAACCGTTTTGAATCATTTTTTTAGCTGATCAAAGTCCCTATTATTGTGATTGTGATCAGCGTTTAAACCTGAAGATTTGTTAATATTTGGTCTCAAATGAAACAAATATGGTAATTTCTACCCCCCTGAGGTTGTGGATCGCGGTAGCGAGACATAACCTCAAGTGGGTAAAAAATTAAATTATTCAATTTATCGGTTTAAGGGATAAACGTGGTCGTTAGTCACCTGGACTGATTTTACAGGGACTCATTACGATCTACTCATATCATCATTCTCACCGACTTCCACTACTTTGAATAGTTTGGATAACTGCACACTGGATTCATCGGGATCTGTTTAAACTATTACGTCACCGTTGCGCACCAGGGCAGACGGTATAGGGATTCATTACGTCATCAGGAGTCACATTACCCCTTCCTCAGAACATTCCGCTGATTACATCACACCCCTATCTCAGAACATACAGCGATGAAGCCATCAGGTGAGATAACAGTCCTTAGATCAAAATGTCGTATCAATATGCGGTGCAAAGGCAAACAGCTGTAACTGTGTACTTGGAAAGTAAACAGCTACTGCTGTTTGCATTTTCAATGGCATGGCTTATTACTCGATGGGCAACAGGAATGGTTATTCCTGTGATTTGTTTTTATTCCACGAAATCCTGCATATTATTAATGTATACCACTCTTGTTAATTCCGCTTGAATATGAATGTCTTCCTACATAATCTACTACTCACAAATCAGATTATTTTTCACTCGCTTGCAATTGTCGAACGCTTCAGCGGGACACAACTTCAAGTGGGTGAAAAGAAAATTGCAATTAAATAATTTGGCGCTTTGTTTTAACTGCCGATAGTTAAAATAGGCAGCGATATGAATATTATACAGTTAACATAGTCATGATGATTACAAGCGAGCTAGGCATGGAGTGAAGCTTTCACTTGACGGTTACCAGCAATCTGATTGCTGGGGCAGCATCTTAGACGCTGAGGAAATGAATGTTACGTCTCCAGGCTGGCATGAAAAGCATTGAGACACCTGTGAGGAGCGCGTAGCGCGTGGCCCTGCGCGAAATTAACGTCGATACACTGGACCAATTAACCTAAACTCGACAAGGCCGCCATTAACGTAATCACCTAGTCACATAGAGAAGGGAGAATCAAGGATATTTATCTGAAAACCCAACGCAGAATCAGCGCGGTTCGAACCCTGGACGCATGCTGATCGCCTAACATTGCGCCACGTCCCCTTCAATGGGACCGCCATTTGCGTGATCTCTTATATACAAAAAGCGACTATCAGTACCTGCTTCGGCTACTGCCATGTAACATTGCACGACTGTAGGGTTATGATCTTGTACCACCCACTGCGTCTTCCATCTCGGATTTTGCGGGACCCACGACTCGTGTGTTCAATTTATGATGGATCTACGTGCCCTCAATGTTGGATGCGTGAAGTTGGAGATTTTCGAAAATCATCCAAAAAAAAGGTGGTAAAAATAGTGAGCCGCCTTGTAATATATTGGCTCCAACCACGTTTTTGGTACACCTCTGACGCATTCACAGAAAAGGGTGCAAAACAAGCTGTCTTGTAATTGATTGGCTCCCAACAAAAACGAGATCCATTGTTGGCTTAATGTTGTGCCAGCGTCGCAGACACTGGGCCAACATTATGCCAGCTATGGGTCAGCGTCTCGTGTTTGCTGGGGGGCTGGACACGCCTCTGCAGTATATTATGATAACACAGATAACATGTGTGTCAGTAGGTCAGGTCAGTAGGTCAGTCCAGTAGGTCAGTGAGCGGGATGACGTAGGTAGACGCCGCTCCCACCAGGTGCGCGCCATCCGCCTCATGTGTACTCTGATCGCTGATGACAGTGGACATGGAGGGAGTAGATATGTCAGTCTGTGATACATACCGAGAACAAGCAGCACGTGTTGGCTCTCTGTCGGTATAATGTTGGGATTACCTGTGCCGATATCAGCCGAAAAGAGCTAAAATAAATAATTAAAATTCCCACCCACCTGATGTTGTGCTACTGCGACCCACAAAGTCAAGTGGGTGAAAATCACTCATATTTGCTTAATTTGAGACCAAACATTTTCAACACTTGATGTTTGAACGCTTATTTCGTTCCCAATAACAGTGATTTGGCTAATAACTTGATTTTACCCATTCAGCGCGGGGATGCTGACGTCTAAAGACGGCCCCCCCGCTGAAGGAGTCAAAATAATATTTATAATGGTCGTAGACCCATAACATAGGTATTCAAATGAAGCGGAAAGAGCTTTATGATGATATCAAATTGAAAAAAAAACATTTGGTCACCATTCTTTTTATCTCAGCTGTATTTATTACGATGTCTCATTAAACAAATAGTACGAATAGTACAATATGGCAGGTTAAATGAGAACAGGCAATATGCCAATACAAACTCATAAACCATCGTCATCAATTGAAATTATTTTAACAACTGCACTATAACTATAGATACTGCACTATAACTGGTAACTACTGCACTACAACTAGTAAATACTGCACTATAACTAGTAAATACTGCACTATGACTAGTAAATACTGCACAACTAGCACAACTGCAATAACTAGTGCAGCCCTACGATACATGGAACAAACGTTAGTTTACTGTTGGCCCAACGTATACGACACTGGATCAATATTAAACCAACATTTATTGAACGTGTTGTGTATATTGGGTGTGTGATAGTTGTAAACTTCTGAAAAACTCTAACATGACACGGGATACAGCAAACATTCCTAGCCAGATAAAAGTAGCCGACTACACAATGTAGACATGGTCGCACCTTGATGCTCATTCCGGGCGGATGTATGTCAAATGTAGGTCACTACTTTTTTCCCAGATACACAGAGTTATAAGGGTTAACCCTTGGTGCGCTAGGCTGAAGAATTTAAATTTTCACCCACTTCAAGTTGTGTCTCGCTATCGCGACACACAACTTCAAGTAGGTGAAAATTACTTGTATTTATTTAACTTGGGACCAAACATTTGCAAATGTTGCTGTCATGGAGACAGACAGACCACTGTGTTCTAGATGGAATTGGTTATCCAAAAGTCTCACTACAGAGTGGCAGATATAATCTATTTTTTATGATAAATATATCCATAAAGACGTACTATATCGTCACCTTGTGGCTGAAAGGGTGAATCTGCTACTTTGTAAAGAGGGTGACCCTTTCAACTCAAAGAACAGATCATGCAAAGTCTTGCTAAGACATTGTAAAATTAAAAAATAAAGATAAATTGATGGCCATCTCGTGTTTTCGAAAAAAACGCGTTGTTTGAAACATTTCTCGTATCATGAGATGGAAAGATGGTGCCATATTTTAAATTGAGCTTTCATTGTAAACACGACGTCAAATCTATGAATAGTTTTACAATGCACGGACTTAGATTAGCGGACTAATACAATTCTCTCACATGGCTGTTTTACGCCTACACATAGTAATTTGACTAACTCTGCTTTGATTTGATTAATTACGGATTTAAAGCGCTTCCAAACCCAATTGTATCTGATTATTGTTCAAGAGAGTCCCGTGAGTGAGTGTGCGTGCGTCTAGAAAGTCCCGTGAGTGAGTGTGCGTGCGTCTAGAAAGTCCCGTGAGTGAGTGTGCGTGCGTCTAGAAAGTCCCGTGAGTGAGTGTGCGTGCGTCTAGAAAGTCCCGTGAGTGAGTGTGCGTGCGTCTAGAAAGTCCCGTGAGTGAGTGTGCGTGCGTCTAGAAAGTCCCGTGAGGGAGTGTGCGTGCGTCTAGTTTTCAATTTTCAACAAGCGCATTATGAATTAAAAAATCCCAACAATGTAAAAAATTCTGGAGTCAGAATATTGCGTGACGTGCCTAAATCTAGCAATGAGATTTTCCGGCCGTAGAAATAACATCACCAGATAATTACAATGTTTCACTTAGTTTACTTCGTGTTCGGATGCCGCGATCCCTAAGTTAATCTGTATGCTGCTATTGCAGAATTCATACCAAATAAAACGCCATTAAATTTAATAAATTAGTTTGTCGTAGATACTCATGCATTTAATCAAATAATTCAATTTGAGAGATGTCTATTTTTCATCCATAGAGAGATGATTCGTAATTAAAGTTGGAAATTGGGTTAGCAATTCAGCTTTAATGACGAACAGGACTAATAAGCAATCCAGCGGCACACTGGCTAAGTGAGGGGAAATACGAACAGGACTAATAAGCAATCCAGCGGCACACTGGCTAAGTCAGGGAAAATACGAACAGGACTAATAACCAATCCAGCGGCACACTGGCTAAGTCAGGGAAAATACGAACAGGACTAATAAGCAATCCAGCGGCACACTGGCTAAGTGAGGGGAAATACGAACAGGACTAATAAGCAATCCAGCGGCACACTGGCTAAGTCAGGGAAAATACGAACAGGACTAATAACCAATCCAGCGGCACACTGGCTAAGTCAGGGAAAATACGAACAGGACTAATAAGCAATCCAGCGGCACACTGGCTAAGTGAGGGGAAATACGAACAGGACTAATAAGCAATCCAGCGGCACACTGGCTAAGTCAGGGAAAATACGAACAGGACTAATAACCAATCCAGCGGCACACTGGCTAAGTGAGGGGAAATACGAACAGGACTAATAAGCAATCCAGCGGCACACTGGCTAAGTCAGGGAAAATACGAACAGGACTAATAACCAATCCAGCGGCACACTGGCTAAGTCAGGGAAAATACGAACAGGACTAATAAGCAATCCAGCGGCACACTGGCTAAGTGAGGGGAAATACGAACAGGACTAATAAGCAATCCAGCGGCACACTGGCTACGTCAGGGAAAATACGAACAGGACTAATAACCAATCCAGCGGCACACTGGCTAAGTCAGGGAAAATACGAACAGGACTAATAACCAATCCAGCGGCACACTGGCTAAGTCAGGGAAAATACGAACAGGACTAATAAGCAATCCAGCGGCACACTGGCTAAGTCAGGGAAAATACGAACAGGACTAATAAGCAATCCAGCGGCACACTGGCTAAGTGAGGGAAAATACGAACAGGACTAATAAGCAATCCAGCGGCACACTGGCTAAGTCAGGGAAAATACGAACAGGACTAATAACCAATCCAGCGGCACACTGGCTAAGTCAGGGAAAATACGAACAGGACTAATAAGCAATCCAGCGGCACACTGGCTAAGTGAGGGGAAATACGAACAGGACTAATAAGCAATCCAGCGGCACACTGGCTAAGTCAGGGAAAATACGAACAGGACTAATAACCAATCCAGCGGCACACTGGCTAAGTCAGGGAAAATACGAACAGGACTAATAACCAATCCAGCGGCACACTGGCTAAGTGAGGGGAAATACGAACAGGACTAATAAGCAATCCAGCGGCACACTGGCTAAGTCAGGGAAAATACGAACAGGACTAATAAGCAATCCAGCGGCACACTGGCTAAGTGAGGGAAAATACGCTTTATTTCATACAATGGAAAGTAAACGTTTCCTAAGATGACAATCACCTCGATCAGCATTCCCAGTTTCAAATACAACAACACGTGAAGGAGTGGTACAACCCTTACAGAAATCCACATACGTTTTAATTTCCCGATAATTTACTTCCATTCACTGACTACATTTTGTCTTTTTTATATTTATGTTTAACCTCGTGAGCTCTCCATCTCTCGGCTTTTATTCTTCCCGTGGCAGATACTCGAATTCGTAGATCAATAAAGTAGGTATATAACCCGTCATAATCAAGACGCTCTAAGCCAGGAATTGGTATATTACACTGTGCACCGTTCTAAGCTATGAATTGGTAGATTACTCTGTGCACTGTGGTAGATTACTCTGTGCACTGTGGTAGATTACTCTGTGCACTGTGGTATTCTATAAAATCAAGTTATTTCTATGTATCTTGAAGTGGGGATCGCGGTTATTTCTGTCTCTTGAAGTGGGGATCGCGGTAGCAATTTGCATCTCAAGTTAACTGAAATGAAAAGTGTCTTATAAATGGATGAGTTGTCAGTTTACATATCTATCAGGGAAATGCATCTGTGGAGCGGGAAAAAGAGCACTGTTCATGGAATGATTTCTCAGTTTACATATGTCTCCGGGAACTGTATCTATGACATAGGAAAAGAAGAAGTGTCCATGGGATGATTTGTCAGTTTACATATTTATCCGGGAAATGTATCTATGACATGGGAAAATAAGAAGTGGCATCGAGGTATCCCTGACTGGAATTCTCTCTCGGCAGCTGCCATAGAATCAAAAACTGTGGCAGCGTTCAAGAGTCAGCTGGTTGACTAAGTCCACCAGTCCTTTCCCCCTCCAGCCTGATACTCTAAAAAGGAAGTGCTGCTGGAGTACCAATTCAAAGTCAAAGTCAAAGTGTCCATGGGATGATTTCTCAGCTTACATATCTATCCGGGAAATGTATCTATGACATAGGAAAAGAAGAAGTGTCCATGGGATGATTTATCAGTTTATTCATCTATCAGGGAACTGTATCTATGACATGGAAAATCAAGAAGTGTCCATGGAATGATTTGTCAGTTTACATATCTATCACTAACTGTATCTATGACATAGGAAAAGAAGAAGTGTCCATGGGATGATTTATCAGTTTATTCATCTATCAGGGAACTGTATCTATGACATGGAAAATCAAGAAGTGTCCAGGGAATGATTTGTCAGTTTACATATCTATCACCAACTTTATCTATGACATAGGCAAAGAAGAAGTGTCCATGGGATGAGCTGTGAGTTTACATATCTGTCAGGGAGCTGTATCTATGACATAGGAAAATAAGAAGTGTCCATGGGATGAGCTGTGAGTTTACATATCTGTCAGGGAGCTGTATCTATGGAGTGACACAACCAGGGGAATCCTTGACCTACAAATGCGGCCAGCTAGTGACGTCAATCGACCGTTTAATTGGATCTAATATCTTGCGTGATGTGCATCTGAATCCACACTGCCATCGGGAATATGGCTGCGGCCCCGAAAACAACCTATACTGGTTAAATGTTGATCCAGCGTCGCAGACGCTGGACCAACATTAAACAAACATTTGTCTCGGGAGCGGTCGCAGGGAGACGGGAAAAAAAACATGTGCGAGTCGGCGCTACCTAGCGAGTTCTTTTATTGTCAATAAGGTCAAGGACTGCTGCTGCTTCACAGATATTGGTAAAAAATAACCCCCTAAACGTGCTTGTTTAAAAAATGTGGAGGTTTTAACAAAAATGCCCAGTGGCACCTCCCTTGTGAAGTGAGCATGGATGATGATATAATTCGCGATTTAAAGGCCTGCAAGGTTATCAAACATAATCACCAAGTTTTTCTTAAGCAGTTTCTGTTGTGAGCCATATCCATTTGAAGTCCGTTGCCGATAAGCCTGTGTAGAAAATTGAGGTTCGGAACCGCATTAAGTATTATTGTGTCGTCTTAGTGTTAGAAAATCTACCATCTTCAAAATAAAATATTTCTGGTGAAAATTGACAGTATGTTTTATGTATTATACAGATTTTACCTTTATAAAAGTTTCCAGGTATATGCCTACAGCATTAAATACAGATCTGTTTTATAGTACGTCCTCTTCCTTATCATAGTCCTTACAGTCAAGTTGCTTATAGTAATGTGCACAATGTCAGCAGTGATATCTCCGGATATCTTACTATCTCTATTTAATACGTCTTATTTTAATGAAGCATGCCATCTTTATGCTATAAATCGTATTCAAAAGATGACATGTGGTAGCCTACATAGAGATGACTGTGAAGGTCAAAGACTTAATGTCATTCGGAAAGAATTAGAGTTCTGTTTGTCACGATTTGAGATCAGAATAGACCGATCCAGGCTGACATCATTTACACACGTCAGTGGTGGTGGCATTACGGAATCCCTCATTTTGTAACTGCATCCACTGGTTTTATTTTCCCCTGGCCTACATTACAGCTTGTCTGGCGTCAGTGGCGGCAGTAGGATTATGGCATCGCGCTGCCGTAATCCATGACATTATCATATTCCTGATATTTGCATCATTGCTAATATCCCCGGTCGCAGTCCTTCTGTCCAATGGTGGGAAACAACAGTAGCTGCTCACACGAGAAGTCAGCAGTTACCGCTGTTTGCCTTTGCACAGCAATGTGTGGCACTTGATGCAACAGACAAGAGCATTGCCGCACACACAAACCGTTGACCTAATGTTGATTCAATGTTGGTCCAACGTCGTAGACAGTGGACCAACATTGAACTAACATGTGGCTAACGCCTTGTGTTTACTGGAAATTGTTATTCAAAGACAAACGGCAGTAACTGCTTATTTGAAAAGTAAGCAGTTATTGCTGTTTGATTTGAGCTGCAGGATTCTCTTCTGCCATCGAGTACTGGTATACTCTGCCATGCGAATGCAAACAGCAGTAACTGCTTATTTGAAAAATAAGGAGTTACCACTGTTTACCTATGCTGGACAGTGTTCTTGCCTGTTGCATCAGAAGCCACACAGAGCCCCTGGGCTTCCGTCCCAGCCAACATCTGATGCTGCTGTATTGCTGAGCGAGCGTCGAAGACGGTGGACCAACGTTAAACCAGCATTGTTTTAATAGCTCGTGTTGGCTGGGATAAAGATGGTTACGGCGAGTCATTACTGGTATTATATCATATCATTGGCATTTGCATCACCGGCACAATTTACGTCAATACCTTCATTGTGGCACAGCAGACGGCGCCGTGCTGGTATCATTGTATCTTCACTGCTTATTAGAAAGATTGTCTTACCAATTATGGCCAGTCCACAGACAGATTTCTTCATTTGGATGAATATTTACATGATCTAGTTTCCATGGATGGATATTGTTCAGATTACAAATTTGCATGAATTTAGCATTTCCACGTATTAGTCTACACCATTCTGTTTTTATTTTCCCCTCATTTATTCAAGGTGTTGTTGATTACAAGAATGTTTCATAGCGTAAACTAATTTTTCAAAATGTCACATTTGATAAGTTTGTCAATATTTTGTCATATTTTCTCATTCTACGCATCAATCAAACATCTGCAAATGATGGTTTGTAAACCACAATTAAAACACACCACTACATTATTCTCTTCGTCCGACCACTACATTCTCAGCCGAGAATAGAAAGTTATTGTTGATCAAGTACAGACCAATTATCATGGTAGGCCTATGGGGCTATAATCAGTCAGGTGTGACCGAGCTGTTGATTATAAGAGATGACCAATTCAAATGACCAATTCAAATGATAAATTCACTTATAATAGACGTCAGATTCTGACGTCTGAAATCGAGCCCCGTGCTGAAAGGATTATTTAATCAAATGATTTTATTTGGTCTACTTTCCATAAATAAATACTACTTTTTCGTCATTTTAGGCTGGAAATTGCATTAAAAATTTCAGCTTCAAATAAATGAAAAATACAACTAAGCATTTCAGTAGGACAAGTGTTAAATTACATAGCCCCCCATTGATCTGCCCTGTTTCAGTAACGGCTGTTATGTGCTTGAGTCTTAATCCTTACAACGACCAATTATTTTAGCTTAAGCCATGTAGATCGACGTGTTTTTGTCTATTTGAAATCAACATAAATGGCTCTTTCCGATTTATTTGAATACCTATGTTATGGGTCTACGGCCATTATACGGCCATTATAAATAAGATTACTCTCACAGTGCGGGGATCGACTTTAATAGATCCCCGCGCTGTAAGGGTTAACTTTGAATAGGTTTATAGTTTCACCAATACGACAATTTTAGTTTCTTTATACGAGTTTATGATTTTCGATATCTGACTGAAGCTAGTTTAATTGGGTTTGCCGCTGTTGCAGCATGGATGAAGATGCTGGCAATGTTCTGTGGAGCTGCTTGATTTTCAGCCTGGTTGATTCGGGAGGGGCTATCTCGGAACCACGTGCGAGTCGGCCCGCGCCACAATGTCCAAGTTTCCTGTAACACGATCCTGGTACAGCAAGGAGTTAAGCCAATGTTGTTTTATTGCTGGTGCAGCGTCTACGCGGCTGGTCCATCATTAAAGCAACATTGGTTCAACTTGTGGTGTTTGTTGGGACAGGAGGGCCTTGAGACGGGCCCCGACAGGCCCCAGCACAGCCAGCCACCTTTATCAAGCATTGATTAGCCTGGTCAAGGCTATCAACCTCTGTAAGGCGCCGGTGGTCAGCATCTAAACACATGAAACAATCCACATCAACATTCACTCAATCTGGCTCAATGTTGGCCCAGCGCCGCAGACAGTAGCCCCACATTGAGCCGACATTGACTGAACGTCTTGTGTTTTCTGGGTGCTCACTTGTTCGTCTTTGCATCTTTTCGAAAGTAACTGCCTAATTTAGTAAATTAAAAATTAAAATTTTAAACGGTTACCATCGGCAATACAGTTTGCCTATTTGCACCTGTACAAAGCGAACTGCTCCATAAGAAGCTAACTATATCTGGAGTTTGTATTTACATCTGTAACGTTACAAACAAACGTAACTGTACCTTTTCAATTAAACAGTTACTTTTATTTGTCATCACATTGTGAACAAAAGCAGACATCAGTAGCTGCTTACTTGAGATGATGGCATTTACGGCTGTTTACTTTCACGGCGATACTTCCACCTATCAACCCGGAAAACAAGAGACGATCATCCAATGTTGGCTCAATGTTGGTCCAGCGTCGTGGACGGTGGACCAACACTGACCCACCATTGGGTCATTGTTTCATAATGTAGATCTGGTGATTTTCGCGTGTTTAGATTTTTGCGAATTTGATATTTCTGACCTTTTTGTGTTGCCTAGAATTCGTAAATTATCGATTTTGATGATTGGTAGCACTATTATAATAATTTTCGCGAGATATTCTTAAATTCGCGAATTTGTCCTCCTTTGCGAAATTCGCGAAAACTAAAACCTCGCGAATATTACTAGATCTACAGTATTTTCTGTGAACGGACCTGGTAGGGCCTTGTTAATACTACATACATCTGTAGAGATATCAAGGTATACCACTCATACACTCTTCACTCTATCAGGTAGTATTTCTCCGTTTCCCTTTGATGGAGTTTGGGTGCCCGGTGGTCCCCTGATGCCAACATAAGTGCCTTATTGAAGACAAATCTAGAAATTAGCCACTCTATCTCGAGTCGCTCTCTCCCTGATGATTATTGGTGGGACAACCTCTGTACAGTCGAAACTAACCTAAAATAATGTTTTCTGAGGAAATATTCTTCTCTAGTAAAACTTATTGCATCTCGTCGAATCTAAAGAACTCTAAACTATTTAATCTTCTGTCTGGTGGATTCATATTTATTCAACGTAGCAGGCGATAGTTCAGCATTCACTTTTTTGAATAAATCTCTTACATGTTTTATCTAAAAGGATCTTTGCATAACACAGTTATATTGAAATGTTTTGAGGGCGAGCATGTCTGCGGCACGTGTCTTGGTGGCTTTCCTCTGAGAACCAGGGCCAAAGGCCACCTCTTGTTGCTCAGTGAGAACCAGGGGCCAAAGGCCACCTCTTGTTGATCAGTCCACACGTGGCGTGATCCAACATTGTCTTATTACTGGGCCAGCGTCGGCGACGCTGGCTCAGTATTGAGACAACGTTGAGCCGACGTCTGATGTTATCTGGGATTTACGTGATTTACTACGTGTAAACGTGAAATGTTACCTGAACGTTGGTCCGGTGTGATATATGTTAGCCCAAGATTGATCCAGCGTTTGGTAGAGTTTGATGATGCTCATGGTGCATGGTTTAATTAATTCTTGGACTCTGCTTTCCCATCCTGGATCCAGACCACATGGGAAATCAGCTCACCGCCAGCAAAGTCTCCCCACAGGAAAACCTCGTGTGAACGACCATGTTGATTCTGGTGAACCTTATTGTTATGGTGGGCTACACGGTCATCACTCTCTCATTATCAACCAGGGGCTCTTACCTGAATCCTTTTAGCGTTAAGCATGGCCATGGTCGTTTTAAACATTTTTTATAAGCAGATAAATCGCAATTATTGGGATTGTTAAAACATCAATATTTGCAAATCTTTGGTATCAAATTAAACAAATATGAGTAATTAGGTGAAAATTTCAAATTAGATACCATAGCGGGGAAAGGGATAACATCAAGATCAATTCAACAACTCTCATTTCTATTAGAAAAGGTCAGAGCATCCAAACTTTTCTAATGGAAATGAAAGAAAGGTCAGATGCTTTGAATCATAAGATTATTTATGGGTTGGCCACCCGGATCACTTGAATTGGCTAGACTCATTATTGTGTGTGTTTGATTTAATTGGCAAAAAATCGGACTTGTTCCCGATTTTGTTCTCAATATTGCGTCTGATGTAAAACCCCACAGCCTTCTGGTCTGCAATATCCATGTGCTACATAAACTCTCTGATGCTGGTGGGAGGGGGAGGGGGTGGGCTTTATACCGTCGCTTATTGAATGAAAGACATATATATTCGGTTATTCATGTCTCCGCTCAGTACATACATACACATAATAGTCATAAAAGCTACGTCACAATGTGTATACATACCGAGCCACTCTACATGGAGTTATGAGAGACTCATATAGTCATTATTTTACCAAAATTAAAAACAATTTATTAAACTGTTATAATACACATTAGAAAAGATAGTAATATATTTATATGGAGAATTTGATACTTTCGAAAATCAATCTAGATCGCTCTGACTACTTAGTTGGGGTCGTTCACACCAGGTGCTGCTGTGGCTGATGTTAGTCCACGTCTCTGTTGGCTACTGGTAAATAGGCCGCAATCAGTGGCCGTCACTTCTCAGGCTCCGCGCGTGATCCAGAATAAAACTACTAAGACGTTCATCAACCCTTAAAGAACTAAAATATTTTTATTTTTATATAAATCAAGTGAAATCACCACAAAAGTCTAAGATAGGTCTTTCTGCTTCATTTGAATACATATGTTATTGGTATACGGCCATTATATGTTTTTATTTTTCAGTGCGGGGATCGACTTAGATGTCAGGACATGACGTATAAGATCATTGCACCGCTAAGCACGACTTCAGTCGTTTCTGATCCCCTTTAATAACCAACTAATTCACAGTTTTTGGAAATGAAAGGAGTGTTAAGACATCGAGATTTTCAAATGTATGGTCATATTTTTTATTTTTTATTCCATACACGATTATTCTCGATTATTCTCAGACTTGAAATAATTGTATTTTGTTTGATTGTGCTTCAGTGTTCTCAAATGTAAGGAGTGTTGTACACTGTCGATGTTATACTCATAGTGTCCCTCGAATTCACTCAAAAAAAATACGAAAGAAAGCCGACCCAGTTTAATTAATTACATTGGGATCAAATGATTGTTTTCTCATGTAATCTCGTTATGCACAACCTGGAGTGGTAGATGCAAAATAAATCAATAATTAATTGTGGAATGCAATGTAGCATCGTGCTACCAGCCATAACCAGTCAGGCAAAGGCTAAAACAACCTTATCCAGGTCAGTTATTTTAAAGGAACCTGTGATTTGTAGTTTTCTCAAGATGCCCTTCATAGTTGTTGTGTACGGTATAGCCACTGAAATCCACTGAAATCCACTGAAATAGCCATGTGCCAGTTAACCAGCGGAGAATTGATACATAGAGAGTTGTCTTGAAATGCATAAACTGTAAAATAATACTCAGCAGGGATTTTTAATTGTAATTTATCTATATCACATATGCCCAACTTTGCAATTCGTGGTTAAATTGAATTGAGATAAGAATGCTTCGCATTTCATAAAAACACTGTCAGTGCATAATTTAGGTAATTACCCATAGTTTCACCCAGGCGCTGTAAGTAACTCAATATTTCTATCAAGACGACCTCAATAACTTTGCCAAGCTGAGCAAATTCTTACCTTTTAACAGGGACGTTATACAAAACATCTCAATATAATTATGTAGACTTGAGTTAAAGTGGGTCTTAGAATAAATATACTTGGTGTTTTTTTGCTTTATAGTAATATATAGGATGGTTCCACCTACATACATGGTACATATGTGGAGCCTTTCTCTCCATCACTGTACAAAAACCTGCCAACTCCCCTGTTTTCCAGGAGAGAGTGTGAGCCGGCGACAAGGTGAAGTGGTCAGGGAGATAGTAGTATCAGCCACATGTACCTGTCAGACTCTGACAATGGGGTCTGGTTTCTGGAGTGGCTGCTCCACACAAACCTCATGCTCTCTGGTTATCCCTGCAATGGTTAAATGCTGGGCCAGCGTCGCAGACTAGTGCCCGATATTAGCCCTTACAAACCTGAAATATTTTTATATAAACAATGGAGACTAAATTTGTTTTTTAAATATGAAATCATCATAAATGTCTTCGTTAGCTCTTTCTGCTTCATTTGAATACATATGTTATGGGTCTACGGCCAGTATAAATTTGTCAATTCTCTCAGTGCGGGGGTCGACTTTAGACGTCTTTTGGATAAAGTTTCCTAGGCACCTATCTATGGTGAGATTTAGATAGTCTTTGTGGAAACAATGACTAAATTTTCAAGATTTTAGAATTCAAAACAAAGCAGGGACGCACGTGAACGAATTTACAGTGGCTTATCAGACCATGACATCTCTAGGTTCCTTGATCTGACTAGGGAGGTGTGATTTACACCTCACTCATCAGACATATGGTTATTTCATGTGGTTAAAATTACAATTTAGCGCTCTTATAAAGCCAGTGCTGTCAAACTTAAGCGAATTTTGTCATTATTTGTCTAATTACACGTATGTTGTAATATTCACTAGATTTAAAGAATAAGATTTTATGAACATGAAGTATGCTTGCACCTCAAATTGATTACGCGAATACCTCCATAACAATTTTAATCGACTGTAGAGATTCTGCTATTTTATAAATATTTTCTTATTCCCCCATCGTGAACGATTTTGTTGCTGAATTGTCAGAGTATTTTGTCTAGGTTTTGAAAGACAATGTATAAGCGATTTAATGACTATGCAGTATTCATGTATCACGCATTATTTGATTCCATCCATAAATACATAAGTCAGCTGGCCATGTAGCTGTACTATACCTCCAAGCTACAAGCCAGTAACTGTTCACGTTGTAAGTGAGAAGTTACCTGTTTTTACCTGGGTTCGACTCTCTCTCTGTGTCTGGTTCACGTGGTGGTGTTAGTCTACAGACATGATGGCTTTGAGCTGCAGTTATGGCTTGACATACATCGTAAGCCTGTGATTGGTCAGGATATCCAACTCGACCAATCACAGGGCTGAGATCTACCTGGGCATACTCTACTGAGGAGACCCGGATCAGGCCTTATCTTGCCGGAGTGCCTGGCCGGCCACACCAAGGACTCACCCCCCCCCCCCCCCCACCACACCCTGGGTCAGCCACACCTGACCAGCGCCAACCATCACCAGCAACATAGAAGTCTTCAAACAGTGACCCAATGTTGTTTTAATGTTGTGCCAGCGTCGTAGACGGTGGACCAGCAATAAAACAACATTGGTGAAATGCATTGTGTTTGCTGGAACGGACAAGAAAATAGTATTGTGCTAGGAAGGCAGGTGCGTGTCGAAGCGCGTGCCAGTCTTGACTATTTGTTTTCTCACATAAAATGCCCCAAAATATTCAGAAGATCGAGATTATTGAAGCACCTATATGACGCAATTTCCAGCTTCAAATTATTGAAAAATAATATTATTTATGAAAAATAGACATCTCTCAAATTCAATTATTTGATTAACTGAGCATCTATCACAAACTATTTTATGAATTTCAGTGTTTTTTTCTTTGGGTTGAATATAGCTTCAGCCCGTGTATGTATACGGTCACAGTAGGTGAAGGGTTAAAGTGATGGTCACAGTAGGTGAAGGGTTAAAGGGATCATTTTGGGCTGGATGTTCATTAAATTCACATCGGGCACTTTTCTTCAAATTCTCAATATATCTGCTGTACTTTGCACTAGAACCGTCGATGCTTTCGATAAGAGTATGAAGCACAAAGTCACGACTTCAGACTAACTTCTGTGGCGATATTGTCATAATGTAAAAGACAAACAGCAGTAACGCCTTGCTTCAGACGTAGCCACTTACAGTTTGTCTTTGCACGGCACTACCGGTCACCCTGTGGTAATATGCGGCGCTTCTTCAACCACTTCAAACAAGTACTTTGTTTTCTGCGAGAAAAGATACAGCGATGGCGTCACGTTTGGCAGGTGTTTTTGGGGTACTCACTACCTGCCGTCTACCCACGCTGTTTGAACCATGGCGGTTACCATAAGTCAATCCCGGAAGCTCAGCTGGGATCAAGGCCTCGATGCTTCCCCAGCAAACACGAGACGTTGACCCAATGCTGGATTATTGTTGGACCAGCGTGTAGGAGATCTGTCTATCTGACCACCGGCACATTGTCCCACAGCGGGCCATGCTTTTATTGCCATTTTTTCAAATCTATTATATGGACCAAGATAGACAATGATTCACCGACGCTGACCCAACATTGACCCAGCATTGGGTAAATGTCTTGTCTTAGGATCGTACGCGTGCCGGCCACGTGTCACTGGAGGTCACCCCACTATCGTGACGTCATTCTAACGGACTTTTCCAGCCCCGGAGTGCTCCTGTCTTTTCGCTTTGCACGACATTAAAGCCAATCCGTTCAGGCGATTATTTCAGCTTTCAATCTAGGTTACCACGGGAATAGTGTTAGTTGATTTTGAAATATTTTGCTGAATAGAAACAATATAATATACTGAAAATGTATTTTTCGGAAGCTAAAATGGTAAATTATGAAATGTCACAGATGAGTGAAAATACATATGCGCTTAAAAAACTAAATCTTTAACCCTTTCAGCGTTTAAAGTCGATCCCAACGCTGAAAGAATTAAATAAATTATAATGGCCTTAGACCCATAACATAGGTATTCAAATAAAGCAGAAAAAGCTAACTAAGACATTTATGATGATCACAATTGAAAAAAACCCATGGTTTACACAAACATCTTTCAGCATTAAACCCTAGTCGGCAGACAAATGATCCGGACAATCTCCAGACAGGCTGTTATCTGTGGATTTCTCCAGATAACCATTGTTTAGGTGTACTGTGTGTTACATCAAGACAAAGTCTTTTTGATGCATTAACTCAGACGATGTATGTATATCTCCTTAAATCTAAATACTCGGTACGTTTCTAAAATTAGATCCACATTGCCGCTCTACGTAAGCAACCGAAATGTTGAATTGGATAAATAATGTTCTAGTTTTATTGACATCGCACGGTGATGTTTGATATACGACCCCTGTGACCAAGCCTCAGTGTTACCATGGCAATGTGTCTCCCACGTGACCTGTATACACGTTTCTCATTGGCTGTCTGTGGTACTGGTTTTGACTGGCGCACTCTGTTAAAATAACATGATTCCCTTTGAAGTTGAGACATACACTCACATAAAGTCTGTGTTGTAACATTTAATGCCACTTGAATAACTATTTCTCATTAAATGACGCACACTTGGTTATCGTGGACAACGATCTGGATTTTTACGAGAACAAACTACGTATTTGCGCCATAAAACACATAAATAAAACTGAAACGTTATTTGAGGCTGTTTGCCGAGTAATAAAATGGCGAATTGTTCCAGAATGAAACCTCGTATGGATTTGAAACACAGAATTGTCCCTTACCTCGTATGTTAATGTGGACCAATTCTACATTTGACCTTCACTCGTTTCACCACTTCCTCTAGGTGAAGTACTGTGACACTCACTGATAGGTCAGTATACAATCGACCCTATAACCGCCAAATTAGTCAATTTGGATTTTCTCCCACTTGAATTTTTGCCTCGCTGACGCGATCCAGAACTTCAGATGAGTGAAAATTTAAATTAGTTAATTTAGTGGTTTAATGGTTTGATATTATTAACTCAAACGAGGTGTTATTCTGCGTGGTGAAAATCTATATGATTCTAGCCAAATAATGATGTTTTCACAATTAATATTATTCTAGTCGAGTGATTGGGTTTCGCAATCAATATGATTCTAGTCGAGTGATTGTGTTTTGCAATCAATATAATTCTAGTCAAGTGATTGGGTTTTGCAATCAATATAATTCTAGTCAAGTGATTGGGTTTTGCAATCAATATGATTCTAGTCGTGTGATTGTGTTTTGCAATCAATATGATTCTAGTCAAGTGATTTGGTTTTTCAATCAATATGATTCTAGTCGAGTGATTGGGGTCTTGTATTCCATTCTAAAATAAAATATTATTAAAGTGGATCGCTTATTATCATTTGCTAATTGACAAGACATTGATAAATCAAGCAATTTTAGTCCCAGGAGTAACTACTTGGTTACTATTTTAGTTCTCACTCAGTAGAGATAAGTTGATCCTTTGTTGTTTTAACATTGGACCACCGTCAGCGGCGCTGGTTCAACCTTGAAGAAACATGTATCCTGTTTGTTCTCTTTGTCTTGAATGACGTCAGGCTGAGGGGGCTGTTGTCACTTGGTGCAGGCCCATGGTGGGTCGTGCTCTGCCTTTCGCACCTGTTTATACTGGGCAGCTTTTGTTCTAATGGCATCGACTGGAGTGGTTGGTACCCAGTCCACCTCTTCTGGAAGATTCTCTTGGCCCTTTCAGTGCGGTGATCGCATTTAAACGTCAGCATCTGATATATAGATGTCAGAATATGACGCCTAACGTCCATCCCCGCGCTGAAAGAGTAAAATATTTATAATGGCCGTAGACCCATAGCATACATGTAGGTATTTAACAGAAGCGGAAAGAGCTAACTAAGACATTTATGGTGATTTCAAATTGAAAATAATCCTTTGATTTATTGTTTTTTATAAAGATATTTCAGCGCTTTAACCTATAGTTGACCCTGTTGGGCCCAAATTTCGGTCTTTTTTTATCCTCAGCGCTTTAGTCCCTCTCAAGTCTGAATTTACCATGGTCATCTTCATCCACTGCAAGCCGCGAATTTCTGTCGCGATTCTCGACTTGAGTGGATGAAGATGATTTGATGTGGTTTAAAAATTATAGAAAATTGCCATGTATTGGTAAACCAGTTTCATGGAAATTTTCGTTCTAAAACACTTGGTTGTAGGAAAATTAATTATGTTTTTAGGGATGTATAATGAAGCTTTAATGTATCGTTAGGACTTAAAGGGTTAAGTGTTATTGGCCACAGGACACCATTATGCCCGTGTTCCGTAAACGCGGGTCGAGCTCCTTCACCGGCTCAACATCGCGCCGATATCTTGGACATGGGTCCCGGCGTTGAGGCGGCGATGAAGCTGCGTGTTTTTCGTCTTTTTGAGGCCCCTGTCTGTCTGGCTGGTTCTCCAGGGCAGTTTTGGCAGGAGCTGCCACCTGGCGGCTAACACTGTCCATCAGACTGTCAGGTTTTGACTTGAGGCAATCGTCCCTAATCTCTGCCAGACCTACAACAAGGCAACAATGACAGAAGAGAAGGAAAGGCAGCAACAGTACCAGCAACAGAAAACTGTCTGAAAAGAAGCAGCGGAACGGGTTGCAGGAGGAGAATCAGGAGCAGCAACGGCAGCAACAGTACCAGCAACAGAAAACTGTCTGAAAGAAGCAGCGGAACGGCTTGCAGGAGGAGAATCAGGAGCAGCAACGGCAGCAACAGTACCAGCAACAGAAAACTGTCTGAAAGAAGCAGCGGAACGGGTTGCAGGAGGAGAATCAGGAGTAGCAACGGCAGCAACAGTACCAGCAACAGAAAACTGTCTGAAAGAAGCAGCGGAACGGGTTGCAGGAGAAGAATGAGGAGCAGCAACGGCAGCAACAGTACCAACAACAGAAAACTGTCTGAAAAGAAGCAGCGGAACGGCTTGCAGGAGGAGAATCAGGAGCAGCAACGGCAGCAACAGTACCAGCAACAGAAAACTGTCTGAAAGAAGCAGCGGAACGGCTTGCAGGAGGAGAATCAGGAGCAGCAACGGCAGCAACAGTACCAGCAACAGAAAACTGTCTGAAAAGAAGCAGCGGAACGGCTTGCAGGAGGAGAATCAGGAGCAGCAACGGCAGCAACAGTACCAGCAACAGAAAACTGTCTGAAAGAAGCAGCAGAACGGCTTGCAGGAGGAGAATCAGGAGCAGCAACGGCAGCAACAGTACCAGCAACAGAAAACTGTCTGAAAGAAGCAGCGGAGCGGCTTGCAGGAGGAGAATCAGGAGCAGCAACGGCAGCAACAGTACCAGCAACAGAAAACTGTCTGAAAGAAGCAGCAGAACGGCTTGCAGGAGGAGAATCAGGAGCAGCAACGGCAGCAACAGTACCAGCAACAGAAAACTGTCTGAAAAGAAGCAGCAGAACGGGTTGCAGGAGGAGAATCAGGAGCAGCAACGGCAGCAACAGTACCAGCAACAGAAAACTGTCTGAAAGAAGCAGCGGAACGGGTTGCAGGAGGAGAATCAAGAGCAGCAACGGCAGCAACAGTACCAGCAACAGAAAACTGTCTGAAAGAAGCAGCGGAACGGGTTGCAGGAGAAGAACAACTGCAGCAATCGGCATCTATGGCTGCTGACAAGTAGCAGGGAAAAAAGCAGGAACGGTAGAATTGTTAGCAAGCAGCAGTAGAAGCAGTATGAGTAAAAACTGTTGAATATGAAGCGGCAAATGCAGCGGCTGTAGCAACTAGCAACAGTAGTAGATGTAGCAACAGTATTGGCAGCAGAAGTAGCAGCAACAGCAGCAGCTCTGTTAGCAACAGCAGTGGCAACAGAAGCAGCAATAGCGGCATTAGCAATAGAAGCGGCGACGGCAGCAGAATCTAGAGAAGATGCAGCAGTGAAAAATGTGTGCGCAACTTTCAAGTTCAGAGATACATAATTGTGCAAAGTTTCCAGCTGATATTGCCTGGAAATAGCATGTGATGCATGAGGTTGACTCTGCAGAGCGATGACCATGATGAACTGTCCGCCTTCAACGGCAACACCGGCTGACATCTTAATAACCACAAGAATAGGTTGTTTTAATGTATGGCCAGCGTCACAGACCAGTAAAATAACGTGGGGTCAATGTATCTTATGTTAACCTTGAATTTATCTGAAGTCGATCACCGCGCTGAAAGAATTAAATAGTTATAATAATATAGGTATTCAAAAGAGGCGGAAACAGCTTACTAACACATTAATGATGATTTTAAATTGAAGAAACCCTTTGGTTTCCATGGTTTAAATATTTTATCATTGTAAGAGTCAAGTACGAGGTCATTGGTGCTTACTGCCTTGGCAGTCGCCCTGTAAAGAAAATCCTTCGCCAAATAAAGTACCAACAAAAAAGTGTTGCAAACTCCCTGCATTTTCATTATTACTCTAGTACTCAAGACACGGTGCATCGTAAGATCGCTTTGCTTTCCAGAAGCTAATGTGCTCTTACGAGCTGGCTTCACAATTATGAATGTCGAACTAAAAAACAACCTATCTACACTTTGGTTTAATGCGATCCCGAATGAGTTTTATGATCCTAAAGTAACCCAATGCCAAGTACCACTATCTTTTTACTGCGACCTTGAATCGTTCAATGTTTATAAAACAGCCTCCTGAGACCTATGTAGCCTAACTTTTGTTTAACTGTTTTTATGGCCTACCCCGGGTTCTACTGTCTGACCTCCATACTATACCAAGGTCAGCATTGTCTGTGATTTTAACCTAGAAATCAGCCCCATGATTGGTCGAAATAAGGATCTAGGTGGAAGTAATTGTTGATAGTCTCGACAAATAGACATGGCAAATGAAAGGGGGAGCGTCCACTAAACTTCTAAATATTATGTGATCTTTAACTTTCAATCAGCTCCACTGGAAAATTATTATCCTAAAAAGCTAAGCTGAACAAAAAGTCCAAAGACAGTAACTGCTTGCTTGGAAAGTAAGCAATTACTGCCTTTTGAATTCGCACAGCACATATCCCTGGATGTGCTATATAACCCTGTCTCTCCACCCACTGTGAGTTGCCCTGGGTGGCCTGTCCTCTCACCCCAGTTGTCTGCCCATGCTGCACCCGCCCCCCGGGTATGCCCCCACCCTGCGACCACCAGTCCCATGTAATTCGCAGACAGATGTTTGTTTCTGGTGTCATCATCCCGGTTTCTCGTTCTGTTTTTTTGACCTCGCTATCTGAGCTTCTATTGCCCACAGCCTGATAGGGTAGCAAGGTGAAGCAGTGCACCGGCCAGGCTCCCTGCTCCCTACAGCAGAAAAAAATCTGAGACGAACACTTCACGAAACCACCCCCTCCACGACTCCCATTGCTGAAAAACGGGCAGTGTCTGCTGTGAGAACGTAACCATACTAACCATGATTTTGCATAAACCATGGAAATCAAATTTTTTTTCAACTTAAAATTCATCCTAAATGTCTTAGTTAGCTATTTTCTTTTCATTTGAACACATGTTATGAGTCTACAGCCAGTATACATTTTTTATTTCTTTCGGTTCTGTAATCTGACGTCTGTAGACGTCAGATTCTGACGTATAAAGACAGTCCCCACACTGAAAGGCTGAATATCAACTGATTGTCTCATTATCATCTCGGTACACTTCAGATAATTCAGTTTTTATGATATCGCTGAGGGAGACTTAAATACTCAGTTTGTGTTGTACTACAATATCCGGTTTAGAACTTAGTTTTCCAGATAGTTTAGTTTTCCAGATAGTTTGATTTGATTTGAATTCTCATTTAGAACCCTTCCCCCCTGCTTTGCTGCTCGGTCAATGTTAGATGATGTACACCTGGTTTCCTCAAATGTTTAGTCATTGGATATTGTTGTGCATTAGGTTTTCCCTATTTGTTATTCCATCACCTCTCTTTTCTACCTCCGTCTATACTTGACCCGGTTAATCTGGCCTCGTAAGTGGAGAGCGGTCGCCGCTTAAGAGCACATCCAACCCTCTCATGGCTAAAATCACTTTTCAGCAGCCCTTGCTTTGACTGCTTCAGTCGCTGATTTGTCTGTCAGTATTCCCGATTCCATAGAATATTAACCGTTAAAGGGACTAACTCAGGCTAAAATCATAAAAAATCGGTGATTTTATTTTGGCTTCTTAATATGATCATATGATTTAAACATGTCCATAGACTAGAGCTGCAAAAGTTTTTTTTTATTATTTTTGTGCTGCGCATTTACCAGTTATGCTAGATATAGAGACGAAATTACC
The DNA here is from genome assembly GCA_964017125.1 of Flabesymbios commensalis. Taxonomy (NCBI): domain Eukaryota; kingdom Metazoa; phylum Annelida; class Polychaeta; order Terebellida; family Flabelligeridae; genus Flabesymbios; species Flabesymbios commensalis. Next base: position 105,044,958 of record OZ024904.1, on the reverse strand, counting down.
GTATTTTTTATTTTTGACATGGTTGTCCAAAATAAGATATCAGGAATTTCGTCTCTATATCTAGCCTAGCTGGTAAATGCGCAGCACAAAAAATTGCTCAGATATTTTTTTACCTAAGGCGTACATTAAATTAAAATAATTTTTGATTTTTACGTTTAAATTCAAGGCAGATATGGTTTATATGTCGATGAAGTGCCTGGGGATTTGGCGGCCGGCGCAGGGCGGGGGGTGGTGCAGTCTGCCTTTGAAGTATTCTAAGAAATCAGCAGGCATTCTGCCAGCTCCCAGAAAACACTATTTAATAAACCAGTGGTGGACAAATGCTGGGCCAGCGCCGCAGACGGTGTACCAACATTTATCTAACATTGGCTTGATGTCTTGTGCTTGCGGGTGGATGATCAGATGTCTGCATCTTCACATCATCCACGAAAAACTCACTGCGGGGGTTCTACGGGGTGACACAGATCTCTGGCACCTGATTGGCCGAGATGATCATCTCGGCCAATCAGGTGCCAGAGTTCTGGGTTAATGTGTTAGTACTGAAGTGGAACATGCGAAGCTAGTTTTCTGGAAATGTTGGAGAATCTGGCGGAGCTTGACGTCACTTAAACCTACATGTCCTGGGTTGAGTGCAGAGTGAACATACACATATAATCGTACACAAATGGAAGTATTACTGTTTATGAGTGTTTGAAAATGTATATAATCAGTTTTGGTCAGCTCAGCTGTTTCTGTTGTAAACAAATATGCGTTTGAATCGCCCTGCAGGCGTTGTCCATGTGAAAAAACATCCCCTGCCTTATTATATATCACATAGTGACTCAAATGTGGTTCGAAGCCTTTTTCTTATATCTTTGTAACTTTACGTCCATGAATGGCATCAGATGATGAGTTCAGGTTGTTTTTGAGATCAGAATTTTCGTTTTCCTTTCAAATGTTTTCGCACAAAATAAATGATCCTACGACCTTAAGTTTTCTAAAAATGTGTAAATATAACAGTTAACGGATTATGCCGTATTTGATTTCTCGTGTCGCAGTTTAACTTGTATGTTCATTATATTAATTCATTTATTTGTCATATTTGGTTCCACTATTTCCGAAAATTGTAGAATAAAGTGGGGTTTTTAAGTTTAAGTTGTAATCTGCTTTGGAGTTGAAAGAAAAGTCACTTTTAATTGAGTGCGGGAACGGACTTTAAAGATCGATCAGAATTTGACGTCTATAGACGTCAAATTCTGACTTCTAAATTCGTTCCCCGCAGTAGAAGAGTAAACTATTTATAATGGTATTCAAATTGTATTCAAATGAAGCAGAAAGAGCCACCTAAGTCATTTATGTTGACTTCAATTTAAAGAATCCTTTAATCTCCATGGTTTATACAAACATATTTCAGCGCTTTAAGGATTAAAGGGGCAGCCACATATTTTCTTCTCCAAGCGAACGACCTGTGCTCATTATTAGGAAGCTAGTTCACAACAGCTGTCTAAGACACCCAGATTTCTCCAATGTCATCACTATAATTATGCCTCCATTAGGCTTCACCATATACCTCCTGTAGGCTTCATCATATGCCTTATTTAGGCTAACCTCTTCCTAAGCCGTCTTACCCTTCTACAGCTTGTTGTGTGTCACGCCAACCATATCCACCTGTTTCTTTCACTTGGTCAGGGTATCCCTCGGGAAGGACGAAGTCTCCCAACAGGGACAAATGGAAGCGTAAGACTAAACAGCCCCCTGTCGTGGCGGAAGAAGTAGTGCAGCCTTCCCATCACTTCTGTAAGTGTCTGCATGAAATTACGGCACTCTCGTCAGACGCCATCTTGTTTCCGGTGTCGGCCATTTTGAACCTTGATGGTTGCAAAATGGCGGTTTTTAATCGCATTGTACACACGACCCGCAGCATGACAATTGTCGTCACTTTAGAATTGTGAGGGTGCATCTGCCACTTTACAAAGTGACAGATATAGCTTCCCAATTCCAAAGTGGCTATTTATGAGAGGGTAGTTTGAAAAAGGCCATGGTATGCAAACCTTTATTTTAAATTCACTATATTGTATTCCAGTGTGTAAATGGTCGAAACGAAGCGACATGTATATATATCCCTTAACTCACTGCCTTACAAATTACGACTTTAAATATTTACACACACTACCAAACTATTCATAACAAATTAAGTTAAATTAGCGTCTCATCTGACTCTTCACTTTTGAATAATTCACAATTGAGCTGGTTATTCAATCAGAGAGCTTAACAATATTTTGACAACGTGTAGAAAAAAATAATAACTTAAAGAATATTTGATTTAGAGATTTCGTTAACAAAAAATATCACATTTTGTGGTATGTAACTTGATGGAGTAAGGATTTGCATATAACATACCATGGCCCATGTGTGGGCTCTCAGAGTTTTGAGTCAGTCAAATAATCTGACCGACATCTTAGACATGATTGGACGAGAGTGCGATCTCGACCAATCAAAGGCCTAAAATCTGGTTCAGATTATTGACGGTTTTTTTGGGTGGCACCTGTCTTTATCACATCATGCACCAACTCTTCACACCTTCACACAACTAAGGTATTATTTACTCAGAACAAAGTAATGAACCCTTTTGTCTCCCAAGAGATGATATGTGGAAATTAATGGCGCAATAGTCAATGTATGTGTGGATAAAATATTCTTGACTTTTCCAAACGCATACTCCCGTTACATGTAAATCATGTTTTTATTTCACCACCTTTTCTCTCAGTGTTTCTGGACCTCTTGCACCTATTCTTCAATGCAAACACTCCTATCCTGCTCAATTAATTTATTTAAATTTTTAGCCAATTGAAGTTGTGTCGACCCACAACTTGAAGTGGCTGAAAAATAGGCATATTAGTTTATTTTGAGACCAAACAATTGCAACATATATTTTTTTGTTCCCAATATTAGTGATTTGATCGACTAATAAAATAGGTTAAAAACGCCAGTAGTTGTGAACAGCAGGATAAGATAAAACACACTAGCTGATTACTTTTTGCTTGGTACAGCAGTATTTGCACTTACGGGTACCGTGTGGTGTTTTACTCCAGATAGGCTCGGCCCAGTGGAACCTGTCAATTATTCAGTCACTTTTTCCAGTGCATGAGTCGATGTTGTAATGCCCAGTCATCAGCCCCAATGCTGGTTCAATGCCAGTGAAGTATCTCATATGTTCTCCCAACATTGACCCATCACTACATGAGGTGGCATGTTGGCATGTTCAGCTCGCTGACCCAACATTGACCAAATAACGTCTCTTTTGTGTTGATAATATTCTTACTGAATTGCTCAACTTTCTTTCAAAACTTAATTTAAGTCAATTTAATTACGAAATAAATTAGTATAATTTTAAATTTTAAGTCCTTATTTTACTAAAATCACACTTTATTAGTTTTACAATAAACGTTGTATACCTCAATTGGCCCAAAGTGTTACGTAGGTTAACGTATTTAAAATGCCGACATTTTTGCCCGGGAGCTTATATTATTTAAACGGCTACGTAATGAATCAGTACGACAACTTTATTGTCTTTTGAATAATTCAGATGAGAGACGCTACTCTGTTTTCTAGTTTTGCTTTGTGACAATCTGCAAGCGGAAGCTGCGCGTGAACCATGCGCATAACACCGGTTTTAAAGCAAAGGCAAATGGCGGCCAGCAAAAACTAGTTTATCCGATGCTGCTTTAATGTTGATCCACCGTCTACGACGCTGGCCCAGCATTCCACCAGCATTGGGTCAATATGGTTGCTGGTTGGCTTGGTGTTCATTATAAATTAACACGCTGAGCAATTTGCCTTTGGCGACAAACCCAACTTTGCAGATTGTTATTGTCTGGTTGTTTGGAATGGAATGTTTGCGAGTCGTTTCTCATTGAGTTGTTGTAATATAGAGGTTTATTCAGCATGCTGCATGTTTCTCATTGCGTTGTTGAATTAGAGCTTTATCCAGCATGCTGCACTTTTTATACTTGTCTTTTTCCTTCAACAGAGCGAGACATGACCTCCGACATTTGACCTTAGTGACCTTATCACAAGATACATACACCGTGTGAACTGATACTAAATAACGAATATAAAAAAGAGGAAAGCCAAATTTATGTTTCACATTGGCTGAGAAATTTGAAAAACGGTTTAGCTTTCAATGGAAAGAATCAGCCGTTTGAGCACGTTTTGAGCTTATATATTTAACATTTTAAACGTTTTTAAATTTGCATCCACATCCAGTAAGTTATAACAGCGCACATCAAACAGTGATAATGCATTGATGTTTCTGAGTCTGGATGATACCAGGTTGAATGTCCAGGTACCAGAGGGTGACACTCTAGGGAACACAAAGAGTCGTCAACCAGTTAAGCCCTCAGCACGGCGGCCCAAGTGTACTACTCGACACCAAAACTGAATGACGGGTGCTGATTGACAATTTAACACCACGTGACATGAAATATCGTCTTTTCGTTGGATGGGTGTCGATAATTACACTCAGGCCAACACGACTATAACCGCTTTAATCTGTTTTATTATCTGATCAAATTTCTGCTCTTGGGGGACAAATCAAAATTTGCAAATGTTTAATATATATCTGAACCAATGTGAGTAGTTTTTAACCACTTGGACACAACTTAAAGTGGGTGAAAATTACTCACATTACTATGTCCAAATTAAAATTATAAATTGCATCAAATCATATGCTAATCTAGTAAATATAATTCAATCCTCATTTCGGCTTCAAATTAATTTGCAGACAAAAAGATTGAACAAGGCTACATAGTTGATTAGCACGTACTTAACTCTTATAGTCTCATTTAAATGTTCAACCACTTGAAGTTGTGTCTCGCTACCGCGATCCACAACTTCTAAGTGGGTGGAAATTAATCCTATTTACTAGAGACCCAAACATTTTCAAATTTTGATGTTTAAACACATATTTCATTCCCGCTAAGAGCGATTTGATCGACTAAATAAACGAATTACAAACGAATATACGCGTGCTTATTAGTACTTATAGGATTAAATGTAGGTCAACACAATGAATTAAAAAGGCTCGGAATATAATCGTGCTTAGAACTTAGAGGGTTAAAGGGGTGATTATTATTCCATCCTGTCTTGTCCACTTATTGTTCTTTTATTGTTTTTCAGCTGAGTCCATAGAGGCGGACGAGGAGCCCTGCAGTAAAAGATGGGACGGCTATTGTCATAACAACGGCACATGTCTCTCTTACATAACCCTACCCAGACCATTCTGCCAGTAAGTCTGTGAAATAACACTGAAACAATCATAAACGCCGTCTGGGGTCCAAATAGTGTCATCTGCTACTCAGTATCATTGTCTTTAATTTACGATGCTGGGAATTAAATTATTACTTAATTGCCATACGTAACACCCAGTGAACACGACGGGTATAAGTGATGTTGTTTTAATGCTATTGATACAACATTATGCAATGCTAGCCTATGTTCTGATGATGCCAGCCACTTCATCTCCCACTTTTTGTGAGAATTTGTTTTTGAAGATGGTAGTATAACACTCGCAGACTATGAGTAAGTGGCAGATGGGCTCATTTGATCACCACTCGATATTACGTACATTTTCGAATTAATTCTGCGGACATTCAATTTATTGTATTAACTCTTGTCCTGCCGACCCGTATAAAAAAGTAATCAAGTAAGTTAAAAATACTATAAGCAGTTGATCAAAATATTTGTGGTAACTTTATCAGATAATTTAAATTTGGAGATTGGTTTTTCATTAACAAATTAAAGAAAGAAAGAAAGCTGAAAATTGCATTTGCAATAAACGAACGCTTCAAATGACTCAAGCAGGACAACTGTTAATAACATTACCAGACTGTATTTACACATATGTATAAATACATATATAAATTTAAATGTAGAATCACGTCGTAATTCAATAATGCTAAGCTACTATTTAGCTACTATCAACTTGAAATAACATTATTGTTATTATTGTATTACGACGAAATTCTGCATTTAAATGTAAAATTTTAATTTAAACGTCATCAACATTTCTTAATTCTTTATTGTTCAATGATTGAAATTTCTATTAATTCCATTTAAATAAGTAGTTCACAAAACTAATTTATTGTGAAATTATATTGTTATTTTTATCAAAATATTATGGTATAAATTATTCAGAGATTTATATTTGTATGTGTTTATGTCTTGTATACATGTTTTTTTTTATAATGACACTGTCACATAATGTGATACCTGTACCTCCTTCACAGCAGGCATTATGTGAATCATCACTCCGCCCCCTTGGATATGAAAGGGTGTATCTGCCACTTTACAAAGTGGCAGATACACCCTTTCATATCCAAGGGGGCGTCTCTTTATCACACCACTATACGCATGACTTACACAATAAGGAGTGGGTTTATTCAAGGCTTACTTAATAATGTCTCTGCCACATTTAATGGACGTGATGCAAATGCAAAGTCTCAGTTCTCAAATCGTTAGCCCTCCACCTGCTAGTGACGCATATGTACGCACAAAATCACTATAGTGATTTTTACCCGTTTGATTTGATGAATAAGTCACAGTTAGTGTCTATGAAATTAGTGTTTACGCATCAACATTTGCAAATATTTGGTGTAAAATTGACCAAATTAAAGTAATTTTCACCCACTTAAAGTTGTGGGATGCAGTAGCGAGACACAACTTCAAGTGGATGAAAATTGGAGTAAAATAACTGAGCTGATGTCAAAAAATTGTGAAACAAAAAAATCAATTTCGCGACTGTATGAGTAGGAAACCAGTTAACTGACAATAGGCATCACATCAGTCCATGATTATTTCCTTTGGACATTAGTAAACACCATCTGAATACGATTTTCTCAACTTACATATGGCAAGGCTAGGCGCACCTTTTGAATCTCACTTGAAGTAAACAATTTGCTCCCATGACCTGGCGTATAGAGAAGAGAGTCAGCCTCCTGATGTGATCAGCTTGGTTTAAATTTCCAAACACGTAGACATATCTAGTAATAAAATTAACAGTGATTACGCTCCAAATTAATCCATAGAGATACGAGACTTTGCACTTTCATTGATATACCATGTAAATATGACTTGAAATAATATATATTTTGTGATGTGTAGGTTGGGCATTTAACTGTTTAGGGTGTACTGATTACGATATTTTTAGCACTACAATCATTTTCGTGTTACACAAGAGTCAATATTATTGGGGTTTATTTTGAAAATAGAATCAACCTCAGTGGGAATTATTAAAACAAATGTGAGTCATATTGTAAAAAACTGATTCCAAACTCACCATGGGACTTGGCTCGCCACACCCGGGCTACCCTATTAGCTTATGAGTGAAAATAACCGGTACCCAGACAGGATGCTAAAGGTAAGTAACTATGGAAGCAGACCTTTAGGGGTTAGCATTTGCCATGCGCTATTAGAGTGGAGCTGTCAATGGCTGTGACCAGAAGGCAATAGACACAGGAGAAGATGACAGTAACTATGGAAGCAGACCTCTAGGGGTTAGCATTTGCCATGCGCTATTAGAGTGGAGCTGTCAATGGCTGTGACCAGAAGGCAATAGACACAGGAGAAGATGCGATACATTAGATAGACACAGTAGAAAGTTTACAAAAATAATGACACGGGACGGCGGGGGTTGAGGCTACTGGGTTTGTCAGCGCCAGCTCACGGGATGGCGGAGGCTGAGGCTACTGGGTTGGTCAGCGCCAGCTCACATATACACAGAATAATATCGGGGGTTTATTTCAGGTGCCGGCAGGGCTATATGGGCGAGAGATGTACCGAGCAAATCGCTGATTTCAGCGTTCGTCCTGGTAGGCGCTCTTGGTGTATGTATCCTGGGCTACCGCTGCCTGCTACCTGTCTACCAAGCACCACGTGATCAAGCAGCCTGCTGATTGGTCAAGCATTACATCCCAGTTTCCTTATTGTCTAACTCACAGTTAAATCCCAGTCTACTTATTGGTTAAATTACAGGTCACACTCAGTTTGCTCGAAAGCTGATTTTTAGAAAATAACTAGAATCTCTGACTGGTTTTCATTGGTCGAGTTTGAGTACATTGAACTGTTGACCAATGAGAATAGTTGAAACATTGGCAGGTTGCTTGGTAACGGGTAGAAGGTAACCAATCATTGCACGTTTTTGTCCTGCTCTACGAGAATAACAAGTATGACATACAGCTAATCAACCCACTGATAATAACATGCTTCTAATATTGTGGGGCACAAACAGTATCCCGCCTGGTTACCATAACAACGCTAAATTAGGTGACACATATTTGTACTTTTCATAATTTCTAAATTATATAAAAAAAAATGATATTATATGATTTTATGTTGATTAACACATTATGTTAACCTTGTGATTATTCTCGTAGCCATGGTAACATTTTATATGATACCATAGTTACGTGGCTCACCATGGGTGATATTATGGTAACCAGGACTACCGGCTGACTGTTTGTTCTTGTCTTCAGAAAGCATTATTTCACCTTGGGGCGAAAAGGGTCTTAGATTTTTGTCGCACATGACCTTTTAGTCCTAATGGAAATATAAACTGGAGATTGGTCCCGCAGCCCTAAACTCCCCTTTTCTCTCCATGCCCTTCATTGAAATTCACACGGTTTGTTGGGAGTTACAGAAACTAATAATCTATGAATGAAAAAGAAGGCTTGTGTGTGCTGCTTCTTGTCCCAAGAGACAAACAAACGAATGGCTGAATTTGATAAAATTAGGCAAATTGTTTGCTTTCTAAGCAAACAAAACTCCACTGGGATGTTTTTGTTTGCTTGTTTGTCAGATGAAACGCATGTCTGGTTAGCTAATGGGTAGAGTAGAATTAAAATAATGATAATATTTACAATTTAAGTAAAAATAGTGTAAGCTATTGCTTTGCAGTAGCTAGTTTGTGCTAATTAAAGTTTAAGTAATTTTAATTGCTATTTAGTGGGTATAAAATTTTAAATGAGATTAAAATCAAACAGCTTGTAGTAAACAGTTAGCTTTGCTATTTATGATTTTGAATAATGATAGATTTAAATATCCAGGATATAGACATATTATTACTAGCATGTTGTGTTGAAAAACCTTAACAGTATAAATACTTACTCCAGAAGAAGCTTGCTAAGTAGATTGGATTTATATTGATTCAGACAATTTCAGAGTTATGGACGGCTCCCGTGCGTGTTTGTGAATTTCAATGACATCCCGCGGAACTCCGCTTTTTCTCATCTTTCCCACAGCAAGGCAAGGCTTCTCGATGTCACAGACTCGGCCTGCGACCACGAGAAGCTTGGCCTTGCTGTGGGAAAGAAGTTTTTCTCCGCTTATTGCTATCTGCCTCTTTTTCACCATGGTTACTATCTCTCTCACACTAACATCTTAACCTTTGACCTCTTTGCAGTGGTTTGCGTAACCTGACCTAGATTAAGTGGGGGCGGGACTGGAGTCCTGTTCACATCTTGTATATATTGATCACACGTTTCTCTGTTTCACACAGCATATAATCCCTAATCTGTAGCTTTCGCTCTTTCTCCCCATCAGATGTCAACCGGGCTACGTTGGCACAAGATGCGAAGCGGTGGAACCGTTCGATTTCCTCGGAAAACTAGAGAGTACGTATTTTATTGTGACCCCGTGGCAGAGGTCACAGTGTGTTAGTGTTGTCAGAGTTTGGTGTGAATTACATTCAGAGTCTTGCGATTAAGCTAGTTTAACCACAAGTCTCTGCATATGGTTGTATCGGCAAATTTAATCACAAATGGAAAATACATGCAATAAATTCAACTACAAAAAACTTATTAACTCAATTTAATAAACATTTTATACGACTTTTAACCGTGGATTATAATATATGCGGTTATAACATTTTGTATTAAAAATGTGATATTTGCAGATTGCATATACGACAATTGAACATAAGATTCTTATAGAATTTAAGACACAATCGCCACGGAGTAGTGAACAATGTTGTTGATTCAGTGTTATGACCAGCTAGCGAGCGTCCATACATAGAAGTGGCGTAATATAAATGGATAAAAAAAGGCACGAAGCAGTGGAGAAATTACAAAACTATACCAGCATGATCAACAATAATGACAACGTCTCTAAATAATTATAAGTTTTAAAAAGTCCCATTCAGTGCAGGTATCCCATTTAGTGTTATATTAGCCCAGCAGGCAATACGTATCTTCTGAAGAAAACAGCTATGTTAAAGTAGAAGTCTCATTAGACCTGTCACTGTGTTGCATGTTTTTATCGGATTTCTCAATCAATTCTCAATCAATTTCCCGTGATTATTTTATATAGTGAGTATTTTACAAGATAGCCCATTTGACACGTAGTGAAATTTCGAGATTAAAAATGCATGTAAATAATGGTTTATAGAGGAGCGTCATAATTAGAAATTTACTACATGTCAAATGGTCTAACTTTTAAACTATATAATCGGGTAGTTTTGCCGCAAAACTTGACAGTTATAGTGCATGCTAAATTTCATTGAAATCAGATGATAATTGCCTGATAAACTAGCGAAAAAAGTGCTACACAGAAGCGAAAGTCTAATAGATTAATGTGACTTCCACTTCTGAAGTAAAAACACTGTTAGTGTTGGAAATGTAGAACAATGTCAGTGTCTTTGAGGGAGTGGTAGACTAATTAGATTGGCTATGTTGGAGCCACTGACGTTAACATATCCATAGTTGCTAAGTGTAAATAACTGGCGCAACATTATAAACAGCGTATTGCAATGTATTGCAATTCCCAAGAGCATCTGGAAGGTCGCGTGGCGTCTGTGTCTCGTGGCTTCTCTGTTAGTTAGTCAGTGTACTTTGTGTGAGCAAACGCTAGCACACGGTGTTTTTTGTTATAAATAAATTTGTCCCTTTGGTTATGGAAGGGTTTATCTGCCATTTTACAAAGTGGCAGATGCACCCTTCCATATCCAAGGGAGTGGAATATCAGTATTAGCTCAGTAATCGAACATCTACATGTAAAAAGTGGGAGGCTGGAGCTCGTTTTACTAAGAAAATATCATCTTAACTTTCAGTCATTTATCATTAAAAGTTAATGAACTTGTTAATGATGAATGTTTTAAAGTTAAGATAAGATTTGCTAGTGAAACGAAGCCCAGTCAAACCCAAATATTTGTAAATTAAATTTCGCTATGAGAAGTTTTTCCTTGGAATTTCTTAGCGTGACGTCAGGGACAAATATGTCAAGATGTTGACGTTAACTCAGTTATGTGACGGAAATTAACTATGTCAAGCTGCTGACATCAATGATAGCTATGTCAAGATGTTGACACCAATGACAGCTATGTCAAGATGTTGACATCAATAACAGCTATGTCAAGATGTCGCCAATGACAGTTATGTCAATATGTTGACGTCAATGACGACTATGTCAAGATACCAAAATGTGGGGTCAATGACAGCTATATCAAGATGTTGACATCAATTCAGTTATGTCAAGATGTTGACATCAATGACAGCTATGTCAAGATGTTGACATCAAAGACAGCTATGTCAAGATGTTGATGCCAAAGACAGCTATATCAAGATGTTGCACAATACTGCCTCTATTTTAGAATATCATAAATTGAGACATAAATCGAGACATCGCTGGGTCAACCGTTACCCGACTACATGTCTTGCATTGTAAAAATGAGCAGTGTTTTGCTAAGCTCTTTAGTGTAAGTAGGTTGTTAGTTAAGTGGGCACATTAGTGTAACAGGCTATATAGATAACAACTGAAAACGCAGAGCAGATGAGGTATAGCACTAAAGCAGTTTGAAATAATAAAAAGTAGAGCAGATAAAGTACAGGACTAAAGCAGTTTGAAATATTAAACTAATTGCTGCAAACAGTGCCACCTTTTGTTTCCGTTATTTCTGCATTTTGAACGCTGGACAGATGTACCGAGGCAGGAAATAGACAGTTATACCTGATAACCCATGTAAAGCTCTAGATTACAAATTTATATGTTTACCCCCTTGAAGTTGTGTCTCGCTACCGCGACCCACAACTTCGAGTCAAGTGGGTAAATTTACTCATATTGGTTTCATTTGAGACCAAACATTTGCAAAGCTTGATGTTTAAACATCCATTTCATTCTAATTAAGTGTGATTTAACTTGCTACTAAAACAGCTTGAAGATGGTTATAGTGAGGGTGAGCTCTTACAGGGTTGAACAAGCCGTAGCTATAGCACACGTGCCTATGTCCTTGACGGCTATAGTGAGGGTGAGCTCTTACAGGGTTAAACAAGCCGTAGCTATAGCACACGTGCCTATGTCCATGCCGGCTATAGTGAGGGTGAGCTTTTACAGGGCTAAACAAGCCGTATCTATAGCACACGTGCCTATGTCCATGACGGCTATAGTTAGGGTGAGCTCTTACAGGGCTAAACAAGCCGTATCTATAGCACACGTGCCTATGTCCATGACGGTTATAGTGAGGGTGAGCTCTTGAAGGGTTAAACAAGCCGTAGCTATAGCACACATGCCTATGTCCATGACGGTTATAGTGAGGGTGAGCTCTTACAGGGTTGAACAAGCCGTAGCTATAGCACACATGCCTATGTCCATGACGGTTATAGTGAGGGTGAGCTCTTACAGGGTTAAACAAGCCGTAGCTATAGCACACATGCCTATGTCCATGACGGTTATAGTGAGGGTGAGCTCTTGAAGGGTTAAACAAGCCGTATCTATAGCACACATGCCTATGTCCATGACGGTTATAGTGAGGATGAGCTTACAGGGTTAAACAAGCCGTAGCTATAGCACACATGCCTATGTCCATGACGGTTATAGTGAGGGTGAGCTCTTACAGGGTTGAACAAGCCGTAGCTATAGCACACATGCCTATGTCCATGACGGTTATAGTGAGGGTGAGCTCTTACAGGGTTAAACAAGCCGTAGCTATAGCACACGTGCCTATGTCCATGACGGTTATAGTGAGGGTGAGCTCTTACAGGGTTGAACAAGCCGTAGCTATAGCACACATGCCTATGTCCATGACGGTTATAGTGAGGGTGAGCTCTTACAGGGTTAAACAAGCCGTAGCTATAGCACACGTGCCTATGTCCATGACGGCTATAGTGAGGGTGAGCTCTTACAGGGTTAAACAAGCCGTAGCTATAGCACACATGCCTATGTCCATGCCGCTCAGATCAAGACGTAATTATAGCACACGTGCCTATGTCCATGTCGTTCAGATGCAGTGAATGTGCAGTGGTGCCTAATGCTATTGTGCACCATATGTTACCCTCTTTGAATGAAAATTAAACGCTTCAAAATGGCTGCTGTCCTAATAAACACAAAACATTTTTATAACATTTGTACAATGTTGGACCATCGTCGACGACGTTAGGCCGGCCTGGTACAAATGCTATTCAAATATTTTATGTTCGCTGAGGTATAACACTTCGCTTGATGGGTACAATTTTTTGTTCTTTATTTATTTATAATACAAAATACAAGAGTTTAATAAATGAATACGTTGCCGCGTTATCATAAGACATCATGCTGAACTTAGGGTGGTTGTGCAGTACCTCAGGCGTGAACACTAGCTCTAGTTGAAATGATGTGTCCTTTTTATTTTAACTCGTATGACCTATTTATCATGTTACCACGAATTTATATTACCCTGTCATTCAAATGGGCTGCTTCCCGTTGGGAGAATCCCATGTCAATAGCATGGTGGTCTAGAAAATATTTTAAACTTTTTTGTAATTTTTTGCGTGTAAGAAAATGGCCTGTGATTATAAAATTATGTATGTTTTTTCTTGTTTTCAAAACATTGCTTTATCCATATTGTCTATAATATGGAAGGGTTTTAAACTTTCCAATTTATTGGAATCTACCACGTCTAGGACAACGACTTATGGAAGGACAAAGCTTTCTGAATCTTAGAGCTCCTGACACAGTAGATCATTTTTCTGATCTTAGCTATACCCTCAATAATACTCTCAACAATACCTACCGCCTTTGCAGGCTAGAAGTATCAATGATGCCCTCAACAAAGTTACCGCCCTTTGAAGGCTAAGATTAATTTTTTCACACTGATTTATGTGACATTGCAAACAAAGAAAACAATTTGTCAATGTTAACTGAGCGCTTGGTACGCTTAGTCCCGTTAGAAAGAAAGGGTCTCTTTAGTATAAGGTATAACATGTGACCCTTTCTGTTCTAAGGGATAATTTGAGATTCATCTTTATCAGTGTCATTGCTATTGATTTAAATAGTAGGATAGAGTTGCGTAGACAGGCGGAACTTGTTCGTAGATAGTCAGACTTCAAATCTACCACTGATTTTAAACCCTTTTTTAAAATTTACGGTGACATATTTTTGTATAAACCACGGAGACGGCCATTATAATTTTTCAATATTTTCAGGGCGGAGACCATCTTTAGACGTATTTAGACGTCAAAATACGTTTCCCGCGCTGAAAATGTTAAGTAGTAGATTTGTGGTTATGGAGCCCCTGGTTCGATCCCACCACTTCCTCCAATGGCTCTGTTTTTTTTCACACATAAAGACAGTTTTTTCCAATGCTCCTAGCTTGCAAAGCCCTCTACTCCCAGATGACACCAGACGTCGGCTCAATGCTGGTTTAATGTTGGGCCAGCGTCGCAGACGGTGATCCGAAATTGAGCTAGTATTTGTTTCAGGTCTTGTGTTTAATGGGCTGCCACTATTCGTGTAAATAACCCTCAACTCAAAAACGATCTTCCTTTTTTCAATTATCATTGTAATAGTTGACAATGCTAGATGTAACTGTTTGGTTCTGAATTGACGAATTATTATAATGCAACTTGTTCAAATTATTCAATATGGAAAACGTTAATAATTTGAAGTTACCATGTGTATGTGTGTAATGTGTATTACTCGTTTTAATTTGTGTCTTAAAACCCGAAATCAAAATTACTGTCATCATATATATTGTATTAAAGAGCTACATTATCTCCGTTAACTAGATAAACCTCATACCTCATGATAAACCTCATACCTCATGATGAAAAACTATATCTGAGGTTTTACATGTAAAATAATTTTACTAATTCTGATCAAATACCAGTCAAAGTGTAGCCTCTTGGAAATAAAGTAACAAGCGAGGTTCCTATTTTCGAAGATTTCTTAATGAATTTTGAATCGCTAACACTTAAGTAACTGTACGAAGGCTTAACCCATATCCTGCTGACCACGACTATGTCGTTTTTAATTTGTTTTAATTGCTGATCAAATCACTGATATAAGGAGCAAAATGTGTATTTAAACATCAGGATTTGCAAAGGATAGATCTCAAATAGGAGTAATTTCTAACCACTTGAAGTCGTGGGTCGCTGTAGCGAGACACAACTTCAAATGGGTGAAAATTTAAATAATTTAACAGGATAAGGGTTAACTTTGCCCCAACGTCCCAGCAAATATGAGATATTGATCAAATGCTAATTTAATGTTGGACCACCGTCTACGTCTCCGGCCCAACATTAATTCGGCATTAGATCAACGTCTCGTGTTCGCTGTTGTACGAAGGTCAATGTTCTGTTTGGCTGTGTCTCCCTTCTGGCTTCACGAGTGTTTCTGTTTTCGCAGCTTTAGAAGATCAGAAGATAGACCGCGCGCTGACGGTGACCGGACTGGTCGTGGCTTCCCTCGTGCTCCTTGTCCTGTTCGTCGCCGCCTACGTCATGTCCAGGTATGCTCACAATAAGAACCCTAGGATATGAAAGGGTGTATCTGCCACTTCACAAAGTGGCAGCGACACCCTTTCATATCCAAGCGGACGGTAATATATACTACAACAAATATTTATTTTCACACGTGAAGGCTCTACCCAGAAAACCCGAGACATTGACCCAATGTTGCTGCATTGCTGGGTCTGAGTCCCAGCATTGGGTCAATGTCTCCTGTTTGCTGGGATACAGCCACCAGTGAGGACTCTACAACCAGCGGGGGCGGGGGCCCTAGGGTAGTGGTTAGCACCGCTGCCTTTCACGCCAGTGTTCGGGGTTCGGTTCCCGGTCTCGGCGGTTTGAAAGAAACAAAATTGTTTCTTCCCCATCCACGTGTGAAAGTTAGTATTGTGGGGAGCCTCCGTGACCGAGACGTAGCGTGCTCGGCCTCAGACCGCCAGGGCTCGAATTTCGAATCCTGTGTCTGGAGGGCAGTGTCATCTCAATCATCTCACCATCCTCAGGAGGTTCTCCTGGCCCAGTTTAGCCTATATGTGCACAAAGGTGACCTAAAGCCCGATTCATTTCATTTAAACTCGATCGGATATACACTCCTACTAGTCATATGACTAGAAGCTCAGCCATATACTTTGGTGATGTGCTTGACATTCACTTTGGCATAAGCTACACTTTTTATAAGATTAGTAATAATTAATTTTAATTTATAATTAATAATAAATTTCCTTCCTAAGCGTTCAGATGATAAACTTGCTTTCCTCATATATTTGGGATATTTGAAATAATATTATTAGCTCTGTTATTTTAAAGGGACAGCTTAATGCTTTTATTTATATGTATTATGGCCTACTGATTTTAACTAAAGCCACAGCAAAATCATAAAACAATTTAACAGCACTGAAGAAGATTACATTAGTTAATGTGTCTGCCACAGTCTCTGCAGTAGGCACTTTATACCACAAATACCCACCTTCCCAGAAGGTGTCATCAAAGCCTACTCCAGGGCACATCAAACCGTTGTTGCTAATTGGTGTCTTCATTGCAGCACTGATTGTCTGCCCAGTGGTATAGGCATACAAATCCCTTTGGTGTACAAATAATTTGTTTGGGTTTTGTCTGGATTCTTAGAAATGTTGAGAAAATGTTTTTTTTATATCTGAAAATTCAGAAAAAATGAAATTCTAATCTGCAGGATACACTACTGAATTACAAGTTTAAAAATCAAAATTGATGTCACAGAGCAGCTTCAATTATAATGAACATTTACTTTGTACTTTACCATTATTCTTAATTAATTAATCTATTTGTTTCTACAGGAGAACAAAATCCAAGTTTCGTAAGAGGCAGGCAATGAGGCTGCTAGAGAGATCCCGCCTAGCGGCAACAACCCCATCTAACGGCATGTCTAGACCTGCTCCTCCTACTCCAGCACCGGACCCCAATAAACCACTGGTAAGTTAAGCATCAACCAGCACCAGATTAACCTCTGATAAGCTACCATAGTTACCATCACTGGACCACAATTAACCCCTTGTATGTTACCACAGTAACCAGATAATTCACTGGTGTTTGTTGTTTGTCTAATCATGTACACAGTATGCTAAGCCTAAATCTCGTCATCCTGGTTTGTTTGTCTAATCATGTACACAGTATGCTAGGCCTGAATCTCGTCATACTGGTTTGTTTGTCTAATCATGTACACAGTATGCTAGGCTTGAATCTCGTCATCCTGGTTTGTTTGTCTAATCATGTACACAGTATGCTAGGCCTGAACCTCTTCATCCTGGTTTGTTTGTCTAATCATGTACACAGTATGCTAGGCCTGAATCTCGTCATCCTGGTTTGTTTGTCTAATCATGTACACAGTATGCTAAGCCTGAATCTCGTCATCCTGGTTTGTCCATCTAATCATGTACACAGTATGCTAGGCCTGAATCTCGTCATCCTGGTTTGTCCATCTAATCATGTGCACAGTATGCTAGGCCTGAATCTCGTCATCCTGGTTTGTTTGTCTGATCATGTACACAGTATGCTAGGCCTGAATCTCGTCATACTGGTTTGTTTGTCTAATCATGTACACAGTATGCTAGGCCTGAATCTCGTCATCCTGGTTTGTTTGTCTGATCATGTACACAGTATGCTAGGCTTGAATCTCGTCATCCTGGTTTGTTTGTCTAATCATGTACACAGTATGCTAGGCCTAAATCTCGTCATCCTGGTTTGTTTGTCTAATCATGTACACAGTATGCTAGGCCTGAATCTCGTCATCCTGGTTTGTTTGTCTGATCATGTACACAGTATGCTAGGCCTGAATCTCGTCATCCTGGTTTGTTTGTCTGATCATGTACACAGTATGCTAGGCTTGAATCTCGTCATCCTGGTTTGTTTGTCTAATCATGTACACAGTATGCTAGGCCTAAATCTCGTCATCCTGGTTTGTTTGTCTAATCATGTACACAGTATGCTAGGCCTGAATCTCGTCATCCTGGTTTGTGTGTCTGATCATGTACACAGTATGCTAGGCCTGAATCTCGTCATCCTGGTTTGTTTGTCTGATCATGTACACAGTATGCTAGGCTTGAATCTCGTCATCCTGGTTTGTTTGTCTAATCATGTACACAGTATGCTAGGCCTAAATCTCGTCATCCTGGTTTGTTTGTCTAATCATGTACACAGTATGCTAGGCCTGAATCTCGTCATCCTGGTTTGTTTGTCTGATCATGTACACAGTATGCTAGGCCTGAATCTCGTCATACTGGTTTGTTTGTCTAATCATGTACACAGTATGCTAGGCCTGAATCTCGTCATCCTGGTTTGTTTGTCTAATCATGTACACAGTATGCTAGGATACATACGTAGAATAAGGCGCTTTTTAACACCATGTGTTGCTAAAACAATTGCAACTTCTTTGATAGGTAGCAAGCTGGACTATTCTAACTCTGTCCTTTTCAACGTCACTGAAAAGGAGATATCTAAGCTGCAGGGTGTACAAATCTGTTTGGCGCGTGTTGTAACAAAGTTTCCTCGTTTTTGTCACATAACTCCTCTTCTAAAATTTTTGCACTGGTTACCTGTCCATTACAGGATCGAATTTAAATTGTGTTCCCTGACCTACCAGGCTCTGTCCAGTGGACAACCAGTATATATTCGAAACATGCTTCAGCCATCGCGAAAGGTACGGATATTTCGTTCCAGTGATCTAGATCAGCTGAATGTTCCACGGGTCAGAACCACGGTAGGCAGCAGGGCCTTTTCTGTTGCTGCACCTAGATTTTGGCATGAATTTCCTTTAGAAATTCGCTCTGCGAAAACACAAATTAGTTTCCAGAAGAAATTAAAAACATATTTTTTTAGTCAGGCTTTTCCGACTTAAATCTTCGGTGGTCACGCAAACGGTTTTTGGAACTATGAGTCGGATTACGATTATGTTTGAGATCTGATCAATGAGGATGTAGGCGCTATAGAAGTCTATTATCATTATTATAAATCATGTACACAGTATGCTAAGCCCAAATCTGGTCATCCTTGTGTGTCCGTCTAATCATGTACACAGTATGCTAAGCTTGTATCTCGTCATCCTGGTTTGTTTGTTTAATCATGTACACAGTATGCTAAGCCTAAATCTCGTCATCCTGGTTTTTTTGTCTAATCATGTGCACAGCATGCTAGGCCTGAATCATGTCATCCTGGTTTGTCCATCTAATCATGTACACAGTATGCTAAGCCTAAATCTCGTCATCCTGGTTTTTTTGTCTAATCATGTGCACAGTATGCTAGGCCTAAATCTCGTCATCCTGGTTTGCTTGTCTAATCATGTACACAGTATGCTAGGCCTAGATCTCTTCATCCTGGTTTGTTTGTCTAATCATGTACACAGTATGCTAAGCCTGAATCTCGTCATCCTGGTTTGTCGGTCTAATCATGAACACAGTATGCTAGGCCTGAATCTCGTCATCCTGGCTTGTCCATCTTATCATGTACACAGTATGCTAGGCCTAGATCTCTTCATCCTGGTTTGTTTGTCTAATCATGTACACAGTATGCTAAGCCTAAATCTCGTCATTCTGGTTTGTCCATCTAATCATGTACACAGTATGCTAAGCCTAAATCTCGTCATTCTGGTTTGTCTGTCTAATCATGAACACAGTATGCTAGGCCTAAATCTCGTCATCCTGGTTTGTCTGTCTAATCATGAACACAGTATGCTAGGCCTGAATCTCGTCATCCTGGTTTGTCTGTCTGATCATGAACACAGTATGCTAGGCCTGAATCTCGTCATCCTGGCTTGTCCATCTTATCATGTACACAGTATGCTGGGCCTAGATCTCTTCATCCTGGTTTGTTTGTCTAATCATGTACACAGTATGCTAGGCCTGAATCATGTCATCCTGGCTTGTCTGTCTGATCATGAACACAGTATGCTAAACCTGAATCTCGTCTACTTGGTTTGTCTGTCACTATTATTTAAATTTGTCACAATTATTAAAATGAGTAGGCCTAGTATTTGTTTTTGCTGGATAGTTCTGATGCTCTTGTTGTTCAGCAATTTAATTTTATACTGACCAAGCAAAGCCGTAATGCTAAACGAGCTTACCCACTTTTTGGTGTCAGGAGTTCAATCTGTGAGAGTTAGGTCTTTCGTTGTCAGCATTTATCTCTATCCAGATAGGAATGTATATTCATCTAACAATATATTATATACTCTAGCAATGTAGGCATATAATTGTCGTTTTAATGCGTTTTATTAGCAGAATAACTCACAGTTATGGAAAAACGAAATGTTTAAAACTCACGATTTGCAAATGTTTGGTCTCAAATTGAACAAATATGATATTTTGCATCAACTTCAAGTTTTAGGTCACAGTAGCGAGATACAACTTCAATTGGGTACAAATTTAAATAAGATGACATAAATGGTCATAAATGGTAAATTTAACATGCAACTCTTTTATAATGTATCATTTACATTTCCAATGATTAATATAATTGTACATGTGTGTTGCAGACACGTAGGAATTATGACGTATCAACTCAAACAGAGTGTGAGCCGCTATGCGCTGAGCCAGTGATGGTGGCCCCTGGTGACCCCAAGATGAACCAGGCTCCTCCGCCTCGCAGGAACAGCTCATCACGCCGACCATCGCAGGGCTCACAAGGCGCGGCACGTCCAGCTCATAATCAGCAACACAGAGGGCCTAATCATGGTGCTCCTCCAGAGCATAGAGGGTCTAATCATGGTCCCCCTCCTGAGCATAGGGGGTCACACCATGGCCCCCCTCCCGAGCACAGAGGGTCACATCATGAGCATAGAGGGTCACATCATGGTCCCCCTTCCGAGCACAGAGGGTCACATCATGGTCCCCCTCCTGAGCATAGAGGGTCACATCATGGTCCCCCTCCTGAGCATAGAGGGTCACATCATGGTCCCCCTCCTGAGCATAGAGGGTCACATCATGGACCCCCTCCCGAGCACAGAGGGTCACACCATGGTCCCCCTCCCGAGCACAGAGGGTCTAATCCTCCTGGTCAGAGATGTCCGTCCTACAGCAGTCTCCCCCGGCAAAACACAGCACCACACCTACAACAGCACAGTTACCCTGGTCACCCCGGACCCGTACCGATACCCGGACACCCACCCGGGCACGCACCCGGACACCCAGCCGGAGAAGCGGGGGATGACAGCCCGGGTAGACAGAGGCTCAGTGGTGTTTCCTCCACGCCTGACATGAATCGTCAGCCGAGACGTCATAATAACAACCAGCAGCAGGCGATTCCAGCACTAGACGCTAAGTGTCCGCCTCGGAGGTCACCATCACAAATCTCGAGGACTGAGTCCGCCTTGGATCGGCCGGTACCACAGGATCACAACCCGGGGAGTAGCAGGCGTACCAGTGACGCGGGGTCACGTGGTGGGCGTATGTCCGTGGACTCTGACGCCAGGTCTGATTATGATAACCCTGTATCCAGTGACCTGGAGGTGAACCCCGCTAGCGAGGCGTCTCTCGGAGGACTTGAATGTGATGAGCTGGATGGTCTAGGCCACCTGAATGACTCCTCCAGCAGCTCTAGCAGCCTCACCTCCAGGGAACAGGCTCTGTTCCAGCAGCACTTCACGCCACAGCCCAGTCCAGTGCCTGTACATGAGATGTTTCCCCGGCGACCTCGTGTACACAGTAGGAGCAGCAGTAGAGGCAGCCAGGGAAATATCTCATTAGACAATGGGCCTACTTTCCCCAGTGAATATGCATACAACCCTTATGCAAATAACGAGGATAACTTCATAGCCAAGCGCTACCCGGCAATTAACACAGGAGGCCCCGTGAAACCACAATATATGAACGAGCGCGAAAACCACAGGGATGGTTACGGGGTCAAGGACAAACTACTACATGACCCTGACCCTGAGGCTACCGTAGTCTGACCTTGACCCTCACCCTGAGGCCACCGTATGGTCTCACGTTGATATAATTAGAGGGCGATGTAGTGTAACCTCCACACTGTTGTCTGACCTTACTATGGACTCTGTAGTGTGACATTGACCATGACCCTGAGGTTAACTTGGGCAAGCTGCGACAAGGACAGCAGGCCAGAAGAAGATTTATTGAGTCAGTTCTCTATTTGAGTCGGCTCACACCAAGCTTAGAGTAAGTGACTCAGTTTGATGTGATTTGACTGGACAATGGAAGCTGTTTTACTTCTAGATGTCGTGTAGAATCACCACTCACCATTCACATCTCATCGCACCTTCCTCTAGCGACTAAAGGGTCATCTCTAGTACTTCATAAAGTATCAGACATCACCCTTTGATCACTGAGACGGACATAGAGATATTTCCTTTTCTATAGATAGGGATATTTAAAGAAAACTAGATCACCGTTGTCATTCAATTGATAGAATAATTTATTCTTGTGATTACATTGTCCCCTGGAGGTTAAATGGTCTTATCTGCCACTCTACATAGTGTCAGATAATATCATTTAATCCCCAGGGGTTCACATATTCCAGCTCTTCTTTCTTACACTAAGTATATTATGACTGTGTAGAGGCAGTTAGTGGACTTCTGCCACATTTCACTATTTATACTGTACATGTACAAACGATTACTGTAAGTTAATTATTACTGTGTGATATGATTCATTATTCATTGTATAAAGTATGTTGTGCCACTTGCCATGTGTACGTTTGTACATACATGTATACAGAGATTGTATGTGTACGTTTGTACAGATAGTATACAGAGAGTGCATGATCAGTATGTGCATCATGCAAGATACACAGTATGGGATGAATGGTTATTTATTAAGGTCGTGTCCACAAATATCACCATCTAGCTGACTGTGCACACAATGTAAATTATCCCATCACTTCTGTCATTTTTTTGGGTTATGTTATTATGTTATTTGAATCTAGCTGACTGTGCACACAATGTAAATTATTCCATCACTTCTGGCAATTTTTTGGGTTATTTTATTATGTTATTTGAATCTAGCTGACTGTGCACACAATGTAAATTATCCCATCACTTCTGGCAATTTTTTGGGTTATTTTGTTATGTTATTTGAATCTAGCTGACTGTGCACACAATGTAAATTATCCCATCACTTCTGGCAATTTTTTGGGTTATTTTGTTATGTTATTTGAATCTAGCTGACTGTGCACACAATGTAAATTATCCCATCACTTCTGGCAATTTTTTGGGTTATGTTATTATGGTATTTGAATTCCTCAATTATGAATAGAATAAAATATGATGCATCTTATTTTTCATACAAATAAAATAAAATATAAAAGAATTTAATTTATATTAGATAAAATATACCCCTCAAAGTTCACTAAATTCCCCATTGTCACTTCACAAGCATTTTGACATAACAATGATAATCTTTAAATTTGTTAAATTACCTGCTAGTAATCATCAATTAATCACTGTTGATTTGAAGATAACCTTTTGAGCTCTGGGGTACTTTACCATTTTTTAACCGTTTGTGAACGACGTTTCCATATTCTAATCAGTTTAAATCAATTTTATAAATTGATATAAAATAACATGTTGACAAAACCACGTCCCCTTGGATGGGTGTATCTGCCACTTGACAAAGTTGCAGATACTGGCAGATGTTGAGGAGGGGTGTGATATGGTTTTTGTGTGTAGATGTGTAAATGGTGATACTTATGGACGACCCCTTGTATATTCATTGGCTGAGAGACTGTATGCTCTCACAAACCCACCGTCATATATAGACAGCACAGTAATGACAGCCGTAATCATCAAAGGGTGGCAGATGTCACTGAAGTGATATCTGCCACCCTTTGACGACCAGGGCAGTGATTATTATAAATTACGCAATTTAGGGAGTATTAATTATGCTCAACGGACGCAAACAGTTGCGTACAACTGCCAGACGTAGATACAATAAATACATTACGGTGTTGTGTATTTTTGATAATCTCAAAGTAAATAGTACTAGCATCAGCACAAACACATTAATAATATGCAGCGTATAGTGTTATAATATAGTAAACAGTTCTCGCTTGCTTTGTTTTGTAGAAAATGCTATGTTTTACTGTACTTTGTTATGTAGTTAATTAGCGCACAAACGTCTACAGCATAACCACACTATTAGGACGAATGACAGGAGCATCTGAAAAACCTCAAAATATGTTTTTGCGTAAACTTGAATGATACTGAATCACCACCCGCTCGCGAACTGAATCCGTGTTTAGCTCAATCAATCCGATCTTTTGAATTTGAATTTAAAAGTTTAATTTTCGCCACGTTCCCGCACTGATAAGCTTGGAGTGCTGACATTTTCACTTTCATCAAATTTAAAACTGGATTTCTTGCCATTTCTATTAAAATTTCTGTATCGACCCAACTATGATCTCGAATAAACCAGGATGTCACATACAAATGGTCTAAAAGCACAATATATAGTGAAAAACACAATTTTATGCCCAGTTAGGGTTTACCCTCAAAATAAAGTTATGTTTTCTTAAAATTCACAGTAAAACTTTCATGTAGCTTTGAATTTAGTGCTACTTTCGTACTCACCAAACCAATACATCAGACTCGATGTCCACGATAAATGCCAGACTGGGGTTACAAACCCTACTGCCAAGCCTCGTTTTCGTAAAGTGAAACGCTTGGTTGTCTTGGCCACAGTTGAATTAGTTATCGTTTTGACTAGTAGGTGTCAGACAGGTAGTTTGTCGGCTAATTCGCTGTACAACTTATCTCTAAATAATTTAGATTGGCCCGGCTCGCCTGCCAGCCGATCATAATTTAGATTGGCCCGGCTCGCCTGCCAGCCGATCAGGCATTCGACATTCATCAATGAGGAACACCAGTAAAGAAGATCTCACCAGCGTTGTCTTAATGCTGGGCCAACGACTATGATGTTGGCCCAGCATTGATCAAAAGTTGGTGTTTCTATATTGGATCTGCATCTGCGAGGGATAGCAGGACTCGGCTCCTTTGTCCCCAATTTATTGTTTATTTGACACCGGCTATAATGGGTAGTGGTACTCCACCATTTTATATATCACAAGTACACATTTTATTGGGATATAAACACCGACGGATTCACTTTATTCATCGATTTATTACCGTGCAAAGTTTAAAGGCAGCATCTCCTTACTTTATAAGTAAGCAGATGCTTCCTTTTGGCTTTTCAGAGCAGGCTATTGGTTCTGCTGTGACAGCATGCCTTACTAATCGAACATGCTTATCCATCACAGTGCGGGAAGCACATTAGACGCCAGAATCTGACGTCTACATGGACGTCAGATTCTGACGTCTAGAGACGATCTCCGCACTGAAAGAGTAAACATATTTATAATGACCGTAGACCAATAACATAGGTATTCAAAGGAATCAGAAAGTCCTGACTAAGACATTTATTATGATTTAAATTAAAATAAACCATTTGATCTGCATAGTTTATACAAAATTATTTCAGCGTTTTGAGGGTAATACTCGACCTTTTCGTTGTAATCGAGCAAAATCCGTTATTTTTGTATTATATGAGTTTGAGTTTATATTGGTGATTTGAGGGTAAGTGCGAAAATATTAAAGGTGAACGTAAATTTGTCTTCTTTTTTTTTATCGCAGAGTAAGAAATACTGCCCTGATAATGTCAAAAAAACAAAAAAATCCACCTATTACCACCACCTGGCCTCGAAGCCTTGTTGGCGCATATAGAGCACTTAGCTAAGTGCATCTTCAGGAAACGTGATGGGAACCTGTGCCTTTTGGTTTAAAACACAACCTCTAAACTTGTATTTGCCAAACCTCAGTGATCTTTTCCCATCCGAAGTTTTGAATCGCGGTAGCGACATACAGTGAGTGGAATATAATTAAGCAGCAGCCTTCCGTCGCTAGTCTAGCTGAACCTATTTATGTAGTCTTTAATCTCAAACATTTATGTGCATTTGTTTTTTGTACCATTCCCAATTCTGTTTTTTTACCATTATTTATACATGAATGACGGCTGCTTAAGGCACTAGTTATCCATTTAGATCGTTGCCTGAGCGTGTTGTGTAAGAAATAATCATAGCCTGGAATACTATTACATTACGCTTTATTCCAGATGAACTAAATACACAATACAGCAAGTTTTTCTTAGAATGCCTAATAGTATGCCTAATATGTTGTATTTTTATGTCTGTACGTATATTTCTAGTAGTAAAAATATGGTTTCTGAATGAGAGTGTTGATAATTGGCGAACCAGAGCTTAATGAGGATAAAGGTCATTTTACAGTGTTTTTCAAATGTAATGTCACCATGGTTACCTGGTTACAGTGTATATATTAATTATACTGGATACCAAGTAACATACACATGAAGGACAGTATGGTCACCATGGTAACACATGTGAATGAATTGCTTGTTACTATGGTAACATATATGAGGGTGGTTATGTTCACCATGGTAACACATATGAATGAATTGCTGGTTACCATGGTAACATAGACGGGCTGGTTAGAATTTGTATACATTCCACGGTAAGGATCTGGTGAAGATCTGCACGGGTGGTCACGTGTCGGCCATACAGGCAGCTGATTGGCCAGGCAGGCAGAGTGTGGTCCATATAGCAAAAATGTATCGACTAAATGCAAACAGCAGTAACCGCTTACTGCTTGCTGTCGCTCTTGCTCGAAAGAAAAGTCTGTAAGTCTGAGTTACTTTTTACTTAATGCATATAATGTATACTTGAACGTGTTTGGCGATAGCTCGGGATACTGTCACCACGTTATGGTTCATTCATCTGATGGTCACATAGTTAGGCTATTACGGTTGTTCGCATTGTATTTGAGTGTGATTTTGCACTTGAATCACCTCAGTGTTGGTTTTATTATAGTCCATGGCTCTCAGAGCTGTGCAAACCTTTATCACTTGTTTGTCGTTTTATTATTACTATCATCGACAATTAAATCACAATTAAATCAAAATTAAGTCACACATCATATCGATGTATGTCATCAAAACACCAAAATTAGTTTAGACATCAACTTGGTCAGATGTAAACAAGTGCAACCCCTCGACTATCAATTTGAAAT
The DNA here is from genome assembly GCA_964017125.1 of Flabesymbios commensalis. NCBI lineage: Eukaryota > Metazoa > Annelida > Polychaeta > Terebellida > Flabelligeridae > Flabesymbios > Flabesymbios commensalis. The sequence continues at coordinate 105,017,673 of OZ024904.1, read as the reverse complement.
TGAATTTGAGAAATTATCAATTCAAGTTTAATTATTTTAATTACCACCTGCGCATGCACACTTTGCTAGGCCTTTAGGCATGCACCAGACGCCAATTATCACCTGCGCATGCACACTTTGCTAGGCCGTTAGGCATGCACCAGACGCCAAACTTGAACGATTCCACTGGCATTTGAAGAGTGGCACATATGCATTCCACTTTGTCTGTGTATTCATGTTTCATATGAATATTATGAATGTCAAGTATTTAATCAAATGTTAAAATTAAAAATTGACATATATACGTGTTATAATAATTATTGTGTGATATCGTGGGGAACAAATTCAAATGAAGTACCATAAATTTTGTGTTTATAATGATACACAATCACCTGTGTCATCATGATCATGGTATAAGGGTTAAACACCATAAGCTGTGTCACGATACAAAATATAGATTTTAAAAGCGAGTTGTTTCTAGTATTTTGATCTGGAATGCTTTCTCTTTACACTGGCAGATATTAGGGTAGATCTGAGCTGACTTTATATAATCATGATAATACAACCAATAATAAGCTCACAACATCAGGAGCTATTCTCCTACAATATAAACTGGTAAATTTTAATTTAAATTTTCACCCACTCAAAGTTGTGTCTTGCTACCGCGATCCACAACTTCAAGTGAGTGAAATTACTCGCATCTAATTTAAGAAAGAAAATGAACCATGTTCACAATTCCCACAGATTATACGTCAACTGGTATTTGACATAATGAAAACATATTGAAAAAGGTTATAGTCGTGTTTAATGATACAGGAAAATAAAGCGGAATGCTAAGGCAAACTGTCACCATAAATTAGGTACAAAATTAAATATAAGCCCAATTATAATGCGTTGCCAGTCAGCGCAATAGTCGGTTATAACGGTTATATATAGCCACCTTGGATATGAAAGGGTGTGTCTGCCACCTTGTGAAGTGGCAGATACACCCTTTCATATTCAAGGTCGCTGTAAGGGTGGCAGATAAAGCCTGCAACTCCCAGGGGAAGAATGATATCGTCCTGCCGAAAGCAAAATGTCCTATCTGCTATTGCAGAGACATGACCTTTAGTTACATCGAGACGATAAAGCTTCATTATGACGTCACGCATTTCGACGAGTTGTAAGCTACCGAGGATGATATATTATTGTTTGCTTACAAAATGTGTTGTTTGTTCTGTGGGCGCACACATTGCGTTTTTAGGAGGTGCGAAAACGTTTGTGTGACTAGTTCAACTTTAAAATTAATAACTAATCGGACTTTAATATGAATTTAAAGCTGGCTTGGGCGAACCACGCAGTTATTCTGGTTAGCTATGTAAATTAAACACCCCTTGTATTTCGTCTGGATGCGCCCCAATCTCAACTACTATAGTGTTATTCTTATTATTGTCATTGTTATAGATCTATTAATGACAACGTGTGAAGTCTGGTACTTCTTCATGTTGTCAGGTTGTTGATATTTCTGTAAATATTGCTAGATCTGTTCGTGTTGCAACTTGAATTATGATGAATATAATGATTATTATTGACTATTATTATGATTACTATTATTAACTATTTTTATTGTCACACATCAGCTATTATTTTATTTCGTGACCCTTTGTGTGCCGTAGTCAATTTGTCCGTGCTGTACATTTCATTAAATAGTTTAGGATTGCTACATCTAATTATTCCACTTTCTATTCATCATTGTCGTTAAGACACACCAATCAACCATCATCCAGACTACCATCACCCAATATACCATCACCCAGACTACATTTGGAATCCGGGACAGCGATTATAATATCTAACCCCCGTCTTGCTAAAATGTCACTTGCCATTTTATTTTACATCTTTTCAAGGTGGAAATTGCTGATACGATTTCAAACTTCGAACGAAGAAAAACATTTATGTTTTTTTTTTGAAAAATACACATCTCACAAATTGAATTATTTCATGAACTGAGAATCTGCGATAATCTATCGAAATTCAGTGATATTTTTTATTATTAGAACTTCCATGACAACGTTTTACATGCTCCTAGCAAGACAAGAGTTAACGTATTTACACGCGGTCTTAGCAAGACAAGGGTTAACGCAGTTTGGATTTCAAACTGATACAGCGCCGATAAAGCCCAGCAAACACAACACGTTGACCCAATGCTTGGTTAATGTTGGCCCACCGTCTACGACGTTGGACCGACATCAACCCAGCATTGTTTCAACGCCTTGTGTTTGCTCTGTGGGTTCTATGTGACCTCTGACCCAGCCCCCTGGGATGATCGCCTTATTGCCGCGGGTCACCATGACCTGCGGCACAATACTATGCAGTAACCATGGTAAAACTCGTCTGTCTCCATAGTGACGAGGAAACCATGGTGATGAGAAAACCACAGTCGTATCCATGGTTACGAGGGATAAATCTGTCTATTACCGTTTGTTATCTATCTATAGTGTTGTGATTAATAGTGATTTTAATGGAAGCAAGTGTTGTCCGTTAAAGTGATTTTCTACGCCCTCGCTCTCACTAGGAAACATTTTGTTAATTTTCTAAGGCATTCATAGTGATAGGTCGTGGTGTCATTTGACTTGCCATACTTTAGCTTAAAAATCGAACCATCTTTCTATGTACTGTGCATACATTTGTACACAAAAATCACACTTTTAACGATACATTGCATTAAAATTACATACTATTGCATTAAAATTACATACTATTGTTCAATTAGGTTGGAGCTAGGATTTTAATCTTCCATGGCGATTGTGGTCTACTATTAAGCTCTAATCTCGCTCTTCCGACACCATACACCACCTTTATAGGCCCTACGTGACCTATGTATGTCAGAGCAAACTTCTCACCTATGTGTATGACCTATCTGGGTCAGGTCATCTCGCTTGTCGTATGTCAATCAGCTTCTAAGTTATTATTCATGCATTTGTACAAATGAGTCATACTTTTCTATACACTTGATGTTACTTAGTACTTTGATAACTTTCTGTGATTTTTCTATTGACATGAAATCAGTACTTTACTTTTCCAAGCCTGAAATAAACAATTTGACATTACCATTTGTCTTTTTGTCACTATTGCACTCTAGCTACTGCCCAGCAAACACGAGACGTTGACCCAATGCTGGGTTAATGTTAGCCCGACGTCTTTGCCGTTGGCCCAACATTTACCCAACATTGGGTCAACGTCACGTGTTTGCTGGGTGAGTGTTTGCCATTTAGAACAAAGTATACGCCATACGCATGCAGTGTACGTACGCATGTGGTACTGCAGTGTACGCACACATGTGGTACTGCAGTGTACCCACGCATGTGGTACTATAGTGTACGCACGCATGTGGTACTGCAGTGTACCCACGCATGAGGTACTGCAGTGTACGCACGCATGTGATACTGCAGTGTACCCACGTATGTGGTACTGCAGTGTACGCACGCACGAGGTACTGCAGTGTACGCACGCATGTGATACTACAGTGTACGCACGCATGTGGTACTGAAGTGTACGCACGTATGTGGTACTGCAGTATACGCACGCATGTGGTACTGCAGTGTACGCACGCATGTGGTACTGCAGTGTACGCACGCATGTGGTACTGCAGTGTACGCACGCATGTGGTACTGCAGTGTACGCACGCATGTGGTACTGCATTGTACCACGCATGTGGTACTGCAGTGTACTCACGCATGTGGTACTGCAGTGTACACACGTATGTGGTACTACAGTGTACGCACGCATGTGGTACTGCAGTGTACACACGTATGTGGTACTACAGTGTACGCACGCATATAGTAGTGCAGTGTTCGCACGCATGTGGAACTACAGTGTACGCACGCATGTGGTACTGCAGTGTACCCACGCATGTGGTACTACAGTGTACGCACGCATGTGGTACTGCAGTGTACGTACGCATGTGGTACTGCAGTGTACCCACGCATGTGGTACTACAGTGTACGCACGCATGTGGTACTGCAGTGTACGCACGCATGTGGTACTGCAGTCTACCCACGCATGTGGTACTGCAGTGTGTGCACGCATGTGGTACTGCAGTGTACGCACGCACGAGGTACTGCAGTGTACGCACGCATGTGATACTACAGTGTACGCACGCATGTGGTACTGCAGTGTACGCACGCATGAGGTACTGCAGTGTACGCACGCATGTGATACTGCAGTGTACGCACACATGTGGTACTGCAGTGTACCCACGCATGTGGTACTGCAGTGTACGCACACATGTGGTACTGCAGTGTACCCACGCATGTGGTACTATAGTGTACGCACGCATGTGGTACTGCAGTGTACCCACGCATGAGTTACTGCAGTGTACGCACGCATGTGGTACTGCAGTGTACGCACGCTCGAGGTACTGCAGTGTACGCACGCATGTGATACTACAGTGTACGCACGCATGTGGTACTGTAGTGTACGCACGCATGAGGTACTGCAGTGTACGCACGCATGTGATACTGCAGTGTACGCACACATGTGGTACTGCAGTGTACCCACGCATGTGGTACTGCAGTGTACGCACACATGTGGTACTGCAGTGTACCCACGCATGTGGTACTATAGTGTACGCACGCATGTGGTACTGCAGTGTACCCACGCATGAGTTACTGCAGTGTACGCACGCATGTGGTACTGCAGTGTACGCACGCACGAGGTACTGCAGTGTACGCACGCATGTGATACTACAGTGTACGCACGCATGTGGTACTGTAGTGTACGCACGCATGAGGTACTGCAGTGTACGCACGCATGTGATACTGCAGTGCACCCACGCATATGGTACTGCAGTGTACGCACGCATGTGGTACTGCAGGGTACGCACGCATGAGGTACTGCAGTGTACGCATGCATGTGATACTGCAGTGTACCCACGCATGTGGTACTACAGTGTACGCACGCATGTGGTACAGGAGTGTACGCACGCATGTGGTACTGCAGTGTACGCACGCATGTGGTACTGCAGTGTATTCACGCATGTGGTATTGCAGTATACGCACGCATGTGGTACTACAGTGTAAGCACGCATGTGGTACTGCAGTGTACGCACGCATGTGGTACTACAGTGTACGCACGCATGTGTTACTGCATTGTACCCACGCATGTGGTACTGCAGTGTACGCACGCATGTGGTACTGCAGTGTACCGACACATGTGGTTCTGCAGTGTACGCACGCATGTGGTACTGCAGTGTACGCACGAATGTGGTACTGCAGTGTACGCACGCATGTGGTACTGCAGTGTACGCACGCATGTGGTACTGCAGTGTACTCACGCATGCGGTAATGCAGTGTACGCACGTATGTGGTACTACAGTGTACGCACGCATGTGGTACTGCAGTGCACGCACGCATGTGGTACTACAGTGTACCCACGCATGTGGTACTGCAGTGTACCCACGCATGTGGTACTACAGTGTACCCACGCATGTGGTCCTGCAGTGTACGCACGCATGTGGTACTGCAGTGTACGCACGCATGTGGTACTACAGTGTACGCACGCATGTGGTACTGCAGTGTACGCACGCATGTGGTACTGCAGTGTACGCACGCATGTGGTACTGCAGTGTACGCACGCATGAGGTACTGCAGTGTACGCACGAATGTGATACTGCAGTGTACCCACGCATGTGGTACTACAGTGTACGCACGCATGTGGTACTACAGTGTACGCACGCATGTGGTACTGCAGTGTACGCACGCATGTGGTACTACAGTGTACGCACGCATGTGGTATGCAGTGTACGCACGCATGTGGTACTGCAGTCTACCCACGCATGTGGTACTGCAGTGTACGCACGCATGTGGTACTGCAGTGTACCCACGCATTTGGTACTGCAGTTTACGTACGCATGTGGTACTGCAGTCTACCCACGCATGTGGTACTGCAGTGTACGCACGCATGTGGTATCGCAGTGTACCCACGCATGTGGTACTGCAGTGTACGCACGCATTTTGTACTGCAGTGTACGCACGCATTTGGTACTGCAGTGTACGCACGCATGTGGTACTGCGGTCTACCCACGCATGTGGTACTGCAGTGTACGCACGCATGTGGTACTGCAGTGTACCCACGCATGTGGTACTGCAGTGTACGCACGCATGTGGTACTACAGTGTACGCACGTATGTGGTACTGCAGTGTACGCACGCATGTGGTACTGCAGTCTACCCACGCATGTGGTACTGCAGTGTACGCACGCATGTGGTACTGCAGTGTACCCACGCATTTGGTACTGCAGTTTACGTACGCATGTGGTACTGCAGTCTACCCACGCATGTGGTACTGCAGTGTACGCACGCATGTGGTATCGCAGTGTACCCACGTATGTGGTACTGCAGTGTACGCACGCATTTGGTACTGCAGTGTACGCACGCATTTGGTACTGCAGTGTACGCACGCATGTGGTACTGCGGTCTACCCACGCATGTGGTACTGCAGTGTGCGCACGCATGTGGTACTGCAGTGTACCCACGCATTTGGTACTGCAGTGTACGCACGCATGTGGAACTGCAGTGTACCCACGCATGTTGTACTGCAGTGTACCCACGCATGTGGTACTGCAGTGTACGCACGCATTTGGTTCTGCAGTGCACGCACGCATTTGGTACTGCAGTGTACGCACGCATGTGGTACTGCAGTGTACCCACGCATTTGGTTCTGCAGTGTACGCACGCATCTGGTACTGCAGTGTACGCACGCATGTGGTACTGCAGTGTACGCATGCATGTGGTACTGCAGTGAACCCACGCATTTGGTTCTGCAGTGTACGCACGCATTTGGTACTGCAGTGTACGCACGCATGTTGTACTGCAGTGTACCCACGCATTTGGTTCTGCAGTGTACGCACGCATTTGGTACAGCAGTGTACGCACGCATGTGAAACTGCAATGTACCCACGCATGTATTACTGCAGTGTACCCACGCATGTGGTACTGCAGTGTACCCACGCATTTGGTTCTGCAATGTACGCACGCATTTGGTACTGCAGTGTACGCACGCATGTGGTACTGCAGTGTACGCACGCATGTGATACTGCAGTGTACCCACGCATGTGGTACTACAGTGTACGCACGTATGTGGTACTGCAGTGTACGCACGCATGTGGTACTGCAGTCTACCAACGCATGTGGTACTGCAGTGTACGCACGCATGTGGTACTGCAGTGTACGCACGCATGTGGTACTGCAGTGTACGCACGCATGTGGTATCGCAGTGTACCCACGCATGTGGTACTGCAGTGTACGCACGCATTTGGTACTGCAGTGTACGCACGCATTTGGTACTGCAGTGTACGCACGCATGTGGTACTGCGGTCTACCCACGCATGTGGTACTGCAGTGTACGCACGCATGTGGTACTGCAGTGTACCCACGCATGTGGTACTGCAGTGTACGCACGCATGTGGTACTACAGTGTACGCACGTATGTGGTACTGCAGTGTACGCACGCATGTGGTACTGCAGTCTACCCACGCATGTGGTACTGCAGTGTACGCACGCATGTGGTACTGCAGTGTACCCACGCATTTTGTACTGCAGTTTACGTACGCATGTGGTACTGCAGTCTACCCACGCATGTGGTACTGCAGTGTACGCACGCATGTGGTATCGCAGTGTACCCACGTATGTGGTACTGCAGTGTACGCACGCATTTATTACTGCAGTGTACGCACGCATTTGGTACTGCAGTGTACGCACGCATGTGGTACTGCGGTCTACCCACGCATGTGGTACCGCAGTGTACGCACGCATGTGGTACTGCAGTGTACCCACGCATTTGGTACTGCAGTGTACGCACGCATGTGGAACTGCAGTGTACCCACGCATGTTGTACTGCAGTGTACCCACGCATGTGGTACTGCAGTGTACGCACGCATTTGGTTCTGCAGTGCACGCACGCATTTGGTACTGCAGTGTACGCACGCATGTGGTACTGCAGTGTACCCACGCATTTGGTTCTGCAGTGTACGCACGCATCTGGTACTACAGTGTACGCACGCATGTGGTACTGCAGTGTACGCATGCATGTAGTACTGCAGTGAACCCACGCATTTGGTTCTGCAGTGTACGCACGCATTTGGTACTGCAGTGTACGCACGCATGTTGTACTGCAGTGTACCCACGCATTTGGTTCTGCAGTGTACGCACGCATTTGGTACAGCAGTGTACGCACGCATGTGAAACTGCAATGTACCCACGCATGTGGTACTGCAGTGTACCCACGCATGTGGTACTGCAGTGTACCCACGCATTTGGTTCTGCAATGTACGCACGCATTTGGTACTGCAGTGTACGCACGCATGTGGTACTGCAGTGTACCCACGTTTTTAGTACTGCAGTGTACCCACGCATTTGGTACTGAAGTGTACGCACGCATGTTGTACTGCAGTGTACACACGCATTTGGTACTGCAGTGTACCCACGCATGTGGTACTGCAGTGTACGCACGCATGTGGTACTGCAGTGTGCGCACGCATGTGGTACTGCAGTGTACGCACGCATGTGGTACTGCAGTGTACGCACGCATGTGGTACTGCAGTGTATGCACGCATGTGGTACTGCAGTGTACCTACGCATGTTGTACTAAAGTGTACGCACGCATGTGGTACTGCAGTGTACGCACGCATGTGGTACTGCAGTCTACCCACGCATGTGGTACTGCAGTGTACGCACGCATGTGGTACTGCAGTGTACGCACGCATGTGGTACTGCAGCGTACCCACGCATGTGGTACTACAGTGTACGCACGCATGTGGTACTACAGTGTACGCACGCATGTGGTACTGCAGTCTACCCACGCTTGTGGTACTGCAGTGTACGCACGCATGTGGTACTGCAGTGTACGCACGCATGTGGTACTGCAGTGTACGCACGCATGTGGTATTGCAGTGTACGCACGCATGTGGTACTGCAGTGTACGCACGCATGTGGTACTGCAGTGTACCTACGCATGTGGTACTGCAGTGTACGCACGCATGTGGTACTGCAGTGTACGCAAACACAGGAAGAGATAGGCAAATGTCTTTAAACCTTACAACGCTGAATTATTTTTGAAGAATCCATGGATCTCACAATTGACCTCGGTGCCTTTTGAAGTCTCCTGGATTCCACGGTCTCAGTCGGTGGGTATTTGTGGTATGAAGTATTGTATACTGCACACCATTTTGTTTATACGGCAGTACAGGGCCTACGACTGCGTGTTTTTGAATTTTTTCATGATTTTTTAAATATTTTTTAGTTAAGATAAATAGACTATATAACAATTAACATAACACAATATTTTTCAAAATTGAAATGTCAACAAATGCAGTCCTTTTTAGCGTTACCATTTAAGTATAGAATAAAGCCCGAGGAGCTGCCATTTATAACAAAGTATACGCCAGCTGTGGAAAAGGCCGAGGCCTTTTCCACAGCTAAGAATGTAGATCTCCGAGGGCTTTAACTGACTTAAAACACATTTGACCATAATGAGGACTCCTCATAATCAACAGCTCGGTCACACCTGACTGATTATAGCACCACCAGCCTAACATAATAATTGATCTGTACTTGATCAACAATAACTCACCATTCCCGGCTTAGAATGTAGTGGTCGGACAAAGAGAATAATGTAGTGGTGTGTTTCATTTAGGATGGGCATCTGGCTCTTGATCTATCAAACATATACCGATATCTGAGTTTTGTGGGGATAATCTGTATTAATATCAATACTCTCCGGGCAGCTCACTCAATGTAATTGACTTTTAGGAGAGACTATTAATCTCTGGTGGATGTCACTAGATGGCCGATATGAGAGGGCCTATTCCACGCAGGATGCGGTCAACGAGGTGAACAACTGTGTCAGGTCAACAATAAAAGCATGACGGGAAGTGCGGTAAATTAGGTCGAGTGATTCGCAAGTACCTGTACAATAGACCTGTCCAATCAGGTACGACTAATAACTCTCAGCAAGAAGAAGCCATTTGGTCCGAAGAGGAGGCATACAGAAATTGTCCATTATTATTCGATATTATTCTAGTTTGTAACGATAACATTGGTTAATTCTATAAAATCGAAGTCATGCAAATGTATTCATTCTTTTGTTTCGAGCAGCCAGCTTTATTAACATTATAGCCCGCGCCCTGTGTCATCCTTAGGTCAACGTAAACAGTGACTTCAGTCCATTGTTAAAACAGTAGAGACGAATCTACTGTTATTTTTATACTGGCCAGGTCGGGCACACTATAAGGGTTTAACCAGTCACTGCACGGCTAATGTTTCATGGTTAACCATGCTGACTATATAAAGTTGATCAAAATTGATTAAAATTATATCAAATCTTGCAACACCTGTACCTATTTTGTGTATTTTAAATCGAAGAAAAAACTCGATTACCATAGATTCTTACTATCCGAATATACTCGGCGCTGCGCGCCTCGTACATTCGGATCTACGAATCTATCGAATTTCATTTTTTCTCCTTGACAGAAGACCCTTCACGGACCTGCACATTCATTTCCATTTCAACTCCCCGGGGAGCATACAGCTCTGAAACCATTTTGACGCTAGCAACTTATCGTACACATTGCCATCTCTGTCCTACCAGGTACTCATTAACACCCGAGTAAAATGAAGCACTTGAGGGTGAAGTGCCTTACCGAGGGACAACAACGTCGAAACAACGATCTTGAGTACTTAAAGTGCTAAATGAGATAAAAAAAATTACCTACATGAAATTGTATCTGACTAACGCGACCCAGAAGCTAGCACAGGTGGGTGATAAATATTATATGGGTCTATGTACAAAATGAATAAAATATATGCTAAAATAGCAAAATTAAAACTAATATATCCTTCCAATTTTCCTGTGTGAAGGACACATAAAAGGCTAAAACGGCTATAGACGTGACTAACCCTTTAACACTTACAACGCTGAAATATTTTGCATTTTTTTCAATTTCAAATCATTATAAAAATCTTAATTTGCTCTTCCCGATTCATTTTAATACCTATGTTATGTTATGTTATGTTATTTTTTTTTTTACCTATGTTATGGATCTACGGGGATCTACGTGCGAATCTGTCGTCTATAGACGTCAGATTCTGACGTCAAAAGTCGATCCCCGCGCTGTAAGGTTTATGGGTTTCAGTGCTGGGACCGACTTTAGACGTCAGATTCTAAAGTCGGTCCCTGCACTAAAACAGTAGAATATGTATCAATCAATCAATTAAACTTCCATGATGCCTATATCCGCAGCGGACCGCGCTCAGAGGCGCACAAAATATTTGCGTGACCATGTGTCATAATCGAGGCCAAAGCAGGTTTGTCAACAGAGAGCCGGGCTGCTGATGAGCTAGTTGGGAAAGCCAGATCAAATAGGTGAGATTTACGTAATTTCCGGAATATTTAAATTGTTTGGGCATTACGCATGGGCACAGGCAGGGCGTGCCATTAGGCTGGGCCAGATATAGAGAAAGCTCTTGACACAGTCTTAGTTTTTTTTATCCGGGGACCAACACATCTGCTTGAATTAGTGGAGCGTAGATATTTTGAGCATTTCGGCCGAGCAAGTAAGTCAGCCAGATATGCAGGTTGGTTGTTTTTTAGGGTTCGGAAAGTTATTGCGCATATTTTAAAATGAATGTGAAAAATGACGGGAAGCCAATGTAAACGTTTTAGAATTGGAAAGGAACGACTAGGTCGTGGGGCCTTGGTTACCACTCTTGCAAGGCAATTATGAACGCGTTTTCATCTAGCGATATCTTTTACTGGCATATTGTGAAAAAGTGAGTTACAATAATCTAACGTGCTACTGACCAGTGGCACTACAATTTGCTTGGCAAGATCTAATGACAGACTTTTTCGAATTCGACGCAGGTCGCGGATATGATAGAAGCATGCCCTACATGTTTGGGATACGTGTTCTCTGAAATTCAGACTAGTAGTGTCAGACTTTGTTAGAATATGTGATGACAAGAAACTGTTTTGACTGGTCAAATACATCTAGCGGGATTTTAATAGGAAAACTATACCAGCATTTTTGGCTGATGCAGATGGATTTGTGTCTTGACGTAGAATTAAGCATGGTAATATTTAAGATTTTTTTCTCGCTGAAGTTTGGTCCCAATGAGAAGAAATTACGTCTTGCTAGCATGTCCGACATGTTTGGTTTTAAGCAGTGGCCCTTACGCTAGCGTCACACGTAGTCTATGCCGTATATGGCAAGGGTCTCCTGACTTTTCAATTCATTGCTGAATAGTTTGCATGATATATATTTCCTTGTGATGTCAAATAAATCATTCTAAGTCTGAGTAGTGGTCTTATATTACGTGAGCTTCTTTGAAATTTTGGGGAAATGTACTAGTTCCCATTGAAATTTTGCCCGACGTAGTCCTACTGTACTCTACTTGACGAAGTGACGGCTCGGTCCCGTCACTGTAAGATTAAAAATAGTTATAGTGTGCCGTAAACCCATGACATAGGTATTCAAATGAATCAGAAAGAGCTAACTAAGACATGTGTGATGATTTCGATTTGAATAAAAACCCTTTGGTTTCCATGGTTTATATACCAAAATATTCAGCGCTTTTGGGGTTAAATGACAAACATATTGAGCGCTTTTGGGGTTAAATGACAAACATATTCAGCTCTTTCAGGGTTAAGTGTAAACGCCACTGGCATTCATTGTAATGTCAGTTAGCATTTTTGTTCGATTGTGACATTTAGTCTGACCCCATGTTGTGGTCCGAATTATTTTGTGCTTTGAGACCCTAACTCTAGCTATGAGTTGGCACTTTTTGAATCTGCCATTTTCATAGCTGACTCTCAGCTGACAACATTATCAGGTGAGCTCTCAATATTTGCGAAATAACTACATTTAATATAATGATATGTAGTGAATAATATCAGCTTGAATATAACGAAGATTATATTTATTATTACGTGTCAATTAAATTAAATGGTAATTCATGAATTTTATTATGAATCATAGCTGCTTAACATTTTTCCATCTCTCAACCAATCATGAAGCGCTACATGGTACATGTGACCGCCGATAAACATTTTTTCATGAATAATTTTATTTTTTTCTGTAATTAGACCATGCATAATATAATGTAGCTACCTGGCGAACGCAGGCATTTGTGTAGCATTTGTGCAGCGTCGGCCCAACGTCTTTGACGATGGTCCAACGTTGTACGAATGTTGTGCAGATGTTGTGTTTTCTAAGTATAAGCTAAAACTAAGCTACTAGTCTTAATTATTTTGCCATATCATTAGCCATTATTTATTGTCAATTATAGGTTGTCAATTTCGTTCAGACCAGCACAGTAGCTGGCTGAATGCCCTTACTAAGCTTGGCCCTGGTAGCGCCCAGGAGCTGAGGAGTGAGGTATGTATTCTATGGCTTAAAGTAATTCTTAATTCTTGATCAGTTCAAACACATGATTTAAAGACAGTTTAACGTTGAAAATGTGGAAATTCGTGATGAAAATGCATTTGTTATCATGTAATTTAATAAGTATTAATTTGCCTTTAAAGCTTGGTACTAAGATTCTATTGAGTTGATCCATCTCCAGTTTACGAGTTCACCACTAATTTTTTGAGATTTATCGCCATCCATGTTGTAACTTTTGCGGTAGATTTCATAGTGACGGAGTTATTGCATTTATTGGGTGAATGTAAGACATGCTCATATTTTTGTTACTTTTCACTGTATTAACAATTTGTTTTTGTTACAGATATGACAGTAATATTAGCTTTCAGTTTGGCTCAAAGTAGAGCCTAATCTAATCAGCAGCGGCGATATTTGGGAGAAGGCCCAATAGTTGTAAGTGTAGTGTAGAGCTCGGATTTATTAAATATAATACCTTATTCCTGTCTATTATGCATAATTTCTAACGGAACTAGTAATTAAAATATTCCTATTTATGTGTAAACTTTCGCATTTAAGTAATAGTTAGTGGCGGCTGCTAGACAATTGTAAAGATTATCTGTATTTGTGATATGATTATATTTATAACACTTTCAGTGACTATTGCAATGAACGGAAAGCTGAATTTCAGAATTGTATCATTTTTTATTATATCTTGCTTATTGTATGCTTAATAAACTTGCTGGTATTATTTTTAAATAAATATTCATATTGTTATACAGAACCACCAGTACAGATCAGATAAATCAGATCAGATGCTATAGAGAATAAAATCATAACTGTCTGTCTGCGTGTTTTCATCCTTTCACCCCCAAGTGTTGTCCTGCGTTCTACATTAAGTGACAAAGATATTTCCATTTTATGATAAATAAACATCTCTGGGATTGAACTATCAGATTATCTGAGCGGACACTATAGTCTGTCCGACGGTGGAGAATGGTCCAAAATGAAAGTTAGGTTTTCGATATCCAGTCAGTCCATTCGAAAGCGATTGTCACAAAATTGTGCAAACATTATTATCTGATAATTTGACACTAACCCTAAAATTTGGCGAAATTCCATTCAGCATTTCAAAAGTTAGATCATTTGGCATGTAACACAATTCTGAGAATAAACCGGAATGAAGTTATTGGGTTTATACATGGTATAAGAAATACATAAGATAGATCTATCTTATGCATTTCTGATGTTATAGAGGAGCGTCATAATTAGACAATTACTACATGTCAAGTGATCTCACTTTTGAACTACACAATCTTTTTTTACGAAATTTTCAGGATCGATGCCAAATGACTAGGAAATAGGGTTTACAAAATTTCATGAAAATCGCTTGAGAATTGACTGATTAGATACCGAAAGCTAACTTTCATTTTGGACCATCCTCCACCGTGGGACAGACTATACATACGGCTATATCAGTTTATTTGGTTTTAAACACTCGCTATACATCAAAGCATCATTTTTCTTATCTGAAGAAAGACTTATTTTTTTAAATCTAGGGGTTTTAGAACGTTTTTTTTCGTGGACCTGTTTCCGTAATAACTATACTATTTTTTTATTTCTCACCCACTTCAAGTAAAGTCGAGAATTGCGACAGCAACTCGCGGCTTGTAGTGGATGAGAATGACAATGGTGAATTCAGGCTTGGAAGGGTAAAAGCGTATACATGCAAAAATAGCCCACTTACAGTTGCTTCTCGCACCCACAACTTCAAGGGGGTGAAAATTACTCATATCTGAAGTTTTCATTAAGGCCAAGCATTTACAATTCTTGATGTTTAAACACACATTTCGTTCCCGATATCAGTGATTTAATCGGCTAAAAAAACTGTTTCAAAACGACAACAGTCGCACTCAATAAACCCTGTGCCTTATTGACATCAATATTGCCGAGTTGGCACGGCGCAGCCATTTTATGACTTATAACCACACTTCCTGCTGGTCAGCAGCAATTCCTTTATGATTTCCGTGGTCCTTGTGGATATTGGGGGTTGTTCAGACAAACCTGCAGACAGTAAGCGTTGATTCAATGTCGGGCCACCTTCTCCGACGCCGGCCCGACATTGATCCAACGTTAAAGTAATATATCGTGATGTTGGGCGCAGTATACAATATCTGGGTAAATCAACATTGATTAATGACCATAGGCCGGAACACAATAAAGGCTCCATCGATGGTGGACCGCCATTTATTACGCATTATTACCCTATCAGGCTCGAGTTAATCTTTACTGGTCAATTGACCAAGATGTTAGTCCGAATGCTCTGTTTATAAAGAATAAACTTCTTTTGAAACAAAACATCTAAATTTAGTTGAAAGAAAAATCATAATAAGGGGTCTTGTCAAGTTAAAAAAAAAAAAAAAATGTAGCATAATAATATATTTACTTATAAAATCAAATTACATTTGATTTTGGATCGGTCATTTGTTGCCTGGCATTATCTTGCCTGGATCAGGTGAATCTTTACAGGACATAAACTCCAATTTCTTATTATCTGATTCCATAAAATCGTTTTTATCTACATTTCCTTGCAATCGCTGCATCTTGAACACATTTTGGTGCCGCCACTTTATGAAATAACAAAAAAAATCAGCACGCAACATTAGGGAAAGAATACTAAAAAATTGGCAATTGAAAAGCATTCGATAATAGCACTGCATTCATAGTCACCCAATTAAGCCCACTTGTAAAGGCACAGGTTTGATATGTAGACGAGTGCTGAGAAGTAAACACATCACTTCGTACAGCAGCGCGGGGGCCCTGGTATGGTGGGTAAAGCTGCCTGCTTGAAAAAATTGAGATCACGGGTTCGAACCCTCCTCTGGCCTTCGAGGGCTGTGTCATCTCATTCATCGCACCATCTTCAGGAAATTCTCCTGGCCCAGTTCAGCCAATATGTGCACAAAGGTGGCCTAAACCACCATTCATTTCATTTTTACCTCATTCAGCGATGCCGTATGCATGTATACTGTAATTTTATTTATTGCCTCTACATAATTGTGCAACTGATAGTAAATCAGTGTCATTCAGTTGTTGGACAATGAAGAAAAGAGTGACAAAAGACAACGAGTTGTGTATGTATATCATGATAGGTGGCGGTTACCATTCAAGTACGCTAGTCACACTTATTTACAAAGAGATTCTTTGAAAAAATAACTGAATAAATCTGGTATAATTAATATGAATAAGGGCGCGTTCTCAACTTATATTTTGATATATTATATTGATACACTCTATCAACTCCAATATGATAAGAATGTCTTATATGGCTATGACCATGACTGCTATGTAATGAAAATAAATGAAATGAATCGGGCTTTAGGCCACCTTTGTGCACATATAGGCTAAACTGGGCCAGGAGAACCTCCTGAGGATGGTGAGATGATTGAGATGACACTGTCCTCCAGACACAGGACTCGAAATTCGAGCCCTGGCGGTCTGAGGCCGAGTACGCTACCTCTCGGTCACGGAGGCTCCCCACAATACTGACTTTCACACGTGGATGGGGAAGAAACATTTTTGTTTCTTTCAAACCGCCGAGACCGGGAACCGAACCCCGAACTCTGGCGTGAAAGGCAGCGGTGCTAACCACTACCCTAGGGCCCCCGCCCCTGCTATGTAATACTAAGGGGAATAAGCTGGTAGTCATCTCCTTGCTAACACACGAGAAAGATAAATGTGGCACGCTGCATCATATATAATGTCTTTAGGTGTACGTTTAAAATCATCTGAAAATTTAAGATGTCATTAGAAAACAAAAATTACAGACGAGAGTATTAAACGTTCAGGAACATACATGTAATGATTTCAGACAATAACACAAGAAAACACACGTCAGACATTTGTTGCGCGTTATATCCTGATATCTAGGTCAGGTCAACCTTTACAGAACATTGACCCCAACAACTGATTGTATTATTCTTGTCTCTGCAAAGATGATGTGACAGCTGGTCGTAGTTTGTTTAAAGAAACTGAAATAATCACATTTATGAAGTTCATTGGAATCGGCGCTTCTTGAACACACGTTGTTTATGTTTTAACCCTTTAAGCCCTCACGTTGCATTAAAGCATAATTTTACATCCTTGAAAACAGATTTAATTCTCCTACAACTAGACTTTAGAACGAAAATTTCCATGAAACTGGTTTACCAATACATGGTAATTTTCTTTAATTTTTAAACCACTTCAAGTCATTTTCATCCACTACAAGTCGAGAATTGCGACAGCAATTCGCGGCTTGTAGTGAATGAAGATGACAATGGAAAATTCAGGCTTGAAAGGGTTAACCCTTGTCCCGCTACGCCCGGCTATATACGGTTTTAATCAGATTTAAAACTAAATAATATGTCACATATAGTTTGTGATAGATGCTCAGTTAGTGTGATAATTGAACAATTAAAATATTTTAGCACTTTCACCTTCAAATGAATAAAAAAAATCTAATAGAAACAGCTTAGCAGGACCAGGGTTGGCGCATGCACCTTTAAAATTTGAATATATGTCAAGAATTGATTTAAATAGCAACAAACCTTCACGCACCATGCATGGTAACAGTGTTAGAGCGAAACTCGTCCGAGAACATGAACGCTATGCAGTTGGGTACGATTAACCAGATTGATTTAAGCACTCGTCATTAAATCAAGCCCTCGCCTAAAGACAAATGTTCGATATAAGGACGAGTGCTTACATGTAGGTAAGCAGAGTTCATTATCTCTGAATTCTCAACGTAAGTCACTGACATCGTCGGTCAGTGAGGAATAGCGTTACGTATAGGATAAATCCCGAGGAGCTCTACATTCTTAGCTATGAAAATTGTCGAGGCCGAAGGCCGAGGCCTCTTTCACAGCTAAGAATGTAGAACTCCGAGGGTTTTAACTGACTTAAAACACATCCGAACATAATGAGGATCCCTCGATATGAACAGATCGGTCACACCTGACTGATTTTAATACCATAGACCCACCATGATAATAAGTTTCTGATAGGTCAACAATAAGTCTCCATTACCGGCTTAGAATGTAGTGGTCGGACAAAGAAAATAATGTAGTGGTGTATTTCAATGTGACTGAACGAGCTGCCTAGTTGCATCATGATAACCACATACCGATTACCCTTTGGAATACAATTGTCGCATTTATTTATCATCCTTTGATAAAAATTGAGTTAATTTAATATAATGCATCAGGTCAAAGTATTGCTTACATTACGTTCTTACTTTTTGATACATTGTATTATTTTTATAAAAATCCAGACTTTTTCATTCGCCTTGAGATGCAAATTGTAAGATACATTTATACCAAGTTAGTGAATGGTACCAGTGATCATACCAAGTTAGTGAATGGTACCAGTGCTCGTACCAAGTTAGTGAATGGTACCAGTGATCATACATACTACGTATTATTTCAGATGGTAGTATATATGCTACAAAAAACAATACGTACCTGCAAGGGGTGGTAATAATGTTTTACTACAACCCTGGTTTTCTGAACTTCTGCCAAACCAAACTAATGTCTGCTTATTTTTTTGCCAACCATAATTAGATGTACGATTGTAATTTAGCTCATTAGTCTTACGCTAGGAAGGCAATACTACGTGATTAAGTCACTAATTTAGATGCATTGCTTTTGTGAGTACGTTTTATGGCAGTCACCCAGTGCAGATTAATGGATACTCTCAGACTCGCTGCAGCAGAACAATTGTTCAGAGCCAAGCGACATGAACCCTTACAGCGCGGGGATCGACTTTATACATCAGATTCTGACGTCTGTAGACGTCAGATTCTGACGACTAAAGTCCACCCCGCGCTGTAAGAATATTGTTTTTAGTGGTCGTAGAACCATAACATATTATGTATTCAAATTAACCAGAAATAGCTACCTAAGACATTTATAATGATTTCAAATTGAAAAAATAACTTTGGTCTCCATGGTTTACATTCAGAGCTTTAAGAATTGACGTCTTACTTGGAAAGCAAGCATTAGTGTGATTTGTACTTGGGGGGGGGGGGCAGAATTATTTAATTGCACGTACGTTGGTACATGCATTGAGGTTGTGATACAATATTCGTGCGCTATAAAATAAAAATGATTTCAATGATATTTTGTAAAATGTAATGGTTTATTAGTTTACTAACGATTTCAAAATTACGTGTTACATATTTTTATATTTGTTTGGATAGTTCACACATATATCATTTGCTGAAGACAGAACCAGGATTACGCTGGAATAGAACTCGGTACCACTATATATATGTCAGACAATCATTTATTGTCAATTACGATAAATTAGCATAAAATTAAACCTACTATTTAACCATACTCAAAATGATTGTATGACTGGATGACGTTTTGTGCGAAGCCATTTGGCAATTTTAGATATATTTTATATTCTAAAATGACACAGCTGGATGTACGAAATATTGTACTTTTAAACTACTTGCAAAATGTAAAATCTTTAAATTTGAGCAATCTGCATCTGTTAGAAAGTAATTTGTTTTTATGATTTTGTGCGATTTTATCACAGACTATGAGAGGAATTGCATTAACCTGTAACCTTTAGAAACAACGATTTGTCTGAGTACAAGATTACCAACGATAAACGATTGGAGTATAAAGCTGTTTGAAAGTGCTATAGTTAATTGGATATGCAAACGGTGTTCATTTGAGTGCGATATGCGAAACTACAGCACTCGTTCAATGAATAAGGTGTCAGCCTTTAGGCGAACATCTTGTCTATTGAATTGAACAACGTTTGTATTTTCTTACACTATCATTACAGTCACACATGACATAGCTGCCGTACATAATGCTGCATCTGCAGCTAGGGACAGTAGTAGAGTTGATACTGATTTATAACTGCCGTACATAATGCTGCATCTACAGCTAGGGACAGTAGTAGAGTTGATACTGATTTATAACTGCCGTACATAATGCTGCATCTACAGCTAGAGACAGTAGTAGAGTTGATACTGATTTATAACTGCCGTACATAATGCTGCATCTACAGCTAGAGACAGTAGTAGAGTTGATACTGATTTATAACTGCCGTACATAATGCTGCATCTACAGCTAGGGACAGTAGTAGAGTTGATACTGATTTATAACTGCCGTACATAATGCTGCATCTACAGCTAGGGACAGTAGTAGAGTTGATACTGATTTATAACTGCCGTACATAATGCTGCATCTACTGCTAGGGACAGTAGTAGAGTTGATACTGATTTATAACTGCCGTACATAATGCTGCATCTACAGCTAGGGACAGTAGTAGAGTTGATACTGATTTATAACTGCCGTACATAATGCTGCATCTACAGCTAGGGACAGTAGTAGAGTTGATACTGATTTATAACTGCCGTACATAATGCTGCATCTACAGCTAGGGACAGTAGTAGAGTTGATACTGATTTATAACTGCCGTACATAATGCTGCATCTACTGCTAGGGACAGTAGTAGAGTTGATACTGATTTATAACTGCCGTACATAATGCTGCATCTACAGCTAGAGAGTAGTAGAGTTGATACCGATATACATCTCATAGTGAAAACAACAGCACAGAATCAGAATAATTTTCCAAAGATGGTGATTTTTGACAATGACTAGCCATTGTACATGTATGTAGACTGATTGGACTTGACTTGACCCCTGTTTCTCTCTCAGAGTGTGACAGCCTCAGGAGAAGCGAACATTCCTGTAATGGCTTACATAGGGTACTTATTGTACTTATTGATCAGAAAATCTTAATTATATATAGACATCAAAGCTGAAGAGACAAAAGACAAAAACACAGTCCAATATCAAGTCCAGGGGATACAAGAGTCGCAACTGTAACTTAGTGGTTGTTGCGACCATTTAATATCCAGCGGAAGATGTCCTCTAATGTGGGAGAAACCAAGAAGGCATTTTGTATATTGAAATATATACATTTTTTTTAAATAATTGCAGCTTATACCTACTGACATACACAAAACAGCAATGTTGTTATTTTTTTCAGAAAAACGTAGTCCAACATGAAACCAGCTTTTCGCCATCAAACAATTTACCACTTTTTAATCTTACAGTGACCGAAAATTACCCGATTAAAAGGCAACTGATTGTTATATATGAAAATTAAAGGTTCAAGTGGAGTAGAAGTGTCCTACATGCATTTGTTTTATTAATCTCGGTCTAGATAATATAACCAATAAACAAAGTAAATTTAGCCCTTTCAGTTTATAGATATCAGATCTGACGTCTGCAGAGTCAGATTCTGACGTCTGCAGAGTCAGATTCTGACGTCTGCAGAGTCAGATTCTGACGTCTGTATACGATCCCCGAGCAGAAAGAATTGAACAATTTCTAATGGTCTTAGACCCACAACATACAGTACTGATTTAGCAAAATGGGACAAGCTTTTTCAGTGGGGCTAGCCCCGGCTAACGCAGGCTAGCCCTGGGCTAGCCCCATGTTCTCTCCCCACCCCATTTGGGGCTCGCATGTATGCGCCCAAAGTTATAAAATCCTTTAGCCGGGCCGCAATGTGCGTTTTGGTATAAGTTCATATAACTGGAGCCGCGCTCATATCGCCGGGGCTCAAGCCAATTTAGAGCCTCGGCGAATTGAGTCAACGCCTGTATGTGTTAGTCAGGCGCGCTTCTCGTCTGGTCCAGTTTCAAGCTCGACCGGTGCGCCGGGCGAGCCTGACTTTCCAGGTGCCTGCTTTTTCATCTTCAGTTAGGTCTATTCCAATGACCGTAGCTTTATAAAACCACCCATTTTCTGAATTTATACACTGAACTGCTTTTCCAATACTAAATATAATGTCTAAATGCTACAGTCTAAATGCTAAATGGCTAAGCAGAAATAAATGAGGACTGCAACAGGTCTACATGTATACGCGTACGGACACTCAATTATTGCACGTTTAAATCAACTCAGAGCTGTTCAGATGATGCTGAATGTGGTCAAGCTGAGCGCGACCTGTCTTGCCCAGAGCGAGCCTGGCCAGCCCGGCGAAATGACACATGGTTCACAGCATCCATGTTAGCCGCCACACAGTATATTGGGTGCAAGCCCAAGTAGGATTTGGGCGGGTATATTTTCCTGGCCCGAACCGTGTGGGGGCTCGAGCCCATTTCATGCGCTGGGCGCAACCAATTCTGCGCCTGTCTCGCCGGGCTTGCGCCCGGGCTAATGACGGGCTGGCCAGCGTTAACGCAGGCCAGCCACTGATGAAAAATTTGTCCCATTTTGTGAAATCAGTACTGTAGGTATTCAAATAACACGGAATTAGCTGACTAAGACAGTTGTGATGATTTGAAATTGAAAAAACCCTTTGTTTTCCAAGGTTTAGATTTTTCAGCTGTGTAAGAGTTAAATAAAAATACATTTAAAACCATCACATTATTTTTTAAATGTGGCTGCAATAATTATGTTTATGACTTCACAATGCGTATCTCGGCCCAGTTCTGTATGTCAAAACAATGCTCAAATATGGTACAAAACAGTAGTCATTGTGTTAAGTCGGATGTCAATACAATTGACCTTTAAAGAGCTAAGTTTTTCAATTTAATTTTTCACCCGCTTGAAATTGTGTCTCGCTACCGCGACCCACAACTTCAAGTGGGTGAAAATTAATCGCATTTGTTTAATTTGAGACTAGGCCTATACGTTTGCAAATCTTGATGTTGGAACACTCATTTCATTCCCAAAAACTGTGATTTAATCAGGTGATAAAAAGAAAATAGATAGATTAAAAACGACTGTAGTCGATCTTAGCGCTTAAAGGGTTAACACTTTGAACGCTAATCACCACAATACTCGTTAAAGGGTTAACACTTTGAACGCTAATCATCACAATAATCGTTTATTCACATTTTTATGAGCATAATGAAAAACACATTTTAAATGGGAAACTTTGTTCTCAAGAAGCAATATTGAAAAACGTTTGCCTCCATTTTTACCAATCTAAATATTTTTTATCACTTGAAGTTGTGGATCGTGTCAGCGTGTCACACCTTCAAAAGGGTGAAAATCCCCATCACACAACTTGGTACATGTAGTTGAGGGGATGATGTGTGTGTGTACCACATAAAGTAAATATTGAGTTGCTTATAGAACACCCCCGTGGCAAATATAAATAGCAGAGAGATTTATTTGCCAAGTTCTACCTCATCCATCATCATTATGGAGATGTATCACAAGAACAAAGATCAAACACAAGTAGTGCAGTGAATATGTGCCAAGTGGCGATAGGTGCAGCGTCATCACAGAACTCAGAGTCACCCGGATGTCAGGTCGGCCTCTCATTGGCTGCCGAGTGAGTCTCAGTGCGTCAGGGTCACCCCGGCGACTGGTGAGCGTTCTATTGTTTACATGTCCTTAAAGGCAAAGTGTCATCAAAAACAAACATGGCGCATTGGTTATATGTAATATGGACGTGGGAGATGAATTTTATTATTTTGTCTAAATGTTCTCACTTCAATGAAAAACAGAAAACGTTTAATACATTGTTTCTACACTCGAATAGCTTCAAGTGAATGTGAAGAACGAAGTCGAATTAGGAAATATGTGAAATGCATAATGATCTGTGTTGACTGAGTACAATGGGATAATATCTACCTTTACATATAATTTAAATGTATTGCCACCATGCATGCTAACTTGGCATAGAATCACTCTGCATGTTCCCTTTACTTTGAATTTGTCAGTTACTTGTAGCTTGTTAAATTCAATGACCAGGCGATCACGTTGATGGCGGCCTCGTGGAGATAAACTAGTCGAGGTAGTCCTCTTGAGTCAATGTAGTTCTTTGTGTGTTATGTGATGCTCCCTTTCAACCATTTACTTATTTTTTATGCTGTGTCATTGTCATTTACGTTTATTCCATGTAAATTGGAGCACGGATTCTTGAATTTTTAAATTATATTGGCATCACATATTGCTACATTATCTGATTATGCAGAATATATCATTTCAACCGACTTAAAATTGTGACTTTGAAAATTAGACTCCATACTAAGGCTTGACCGTTTCAGTGTGGGGACCGACTTTAGACGTTAGATGTTGACGTCCACTTAAATAATAAAATATTTATAATGGTTGTAGATATACACCATAGGTATTCAAATGATGCGGAAAGACATTTCATTTATTCCAGGGCGCTATCGCATTCGTGGGGAAAGAGTCATACACGGTGAGCACGAGGGATCCCTTATAGGTATGTAAGTAAATTGTTCACCCACTTGAAGTTGTGTCTCGCGGGTGAAACTTACTCACATTTGTTTAATTTGAGACCAAAAATTGTAAAGTTGAATTTGACAGTGGGGGAGGGGGTTGGTCCAGAGCGCGCTTGGCCCACGCCCGCGATGCGCCCGCTGCCTGTTTCGCCTGCAATCACACGTATTGAAAATCACAGATACATGTACATCACACGTATTGAAAATGCGCGAGGGAGTTTAACCCCTTCGCGCCAGATTTTTCTCAAATATGTGACCTTCCAAGGTACATCAT
This sequence comes from Flabesymbios commensalis, assembly GCA_964017125.1. NCBI lineage: Eukaryota > Metazoa > Annelida > Polychaeta > Terebellida > Flabelligeridae > Flabesymbios > Flabesymbios commensalis. The sequence continues at coordinate 104,992,751 of OZ024904.1, read as the reverse complement.
TGGGCTATATTCAACACCAGTATTTATATTAGTATACAGTTGACAAAAGTATGCTTCCGATTTGTGGACGGGCGGCGGGAGGGGGGCAGTCAGACCCTCAGTCCCCCCTGGAATAAATTCTGGGATACATTTGTGGGCACAGACTATGATTAAAAACCGCCCGTGGGGGATTTATTTTTATATCTGACACAGATTTGTCTTTTATGTGTCCATTGAGGCTTATTTATGGCTGGGTACCTTATGTGTCCTGTTTTTTTATGCAAGTGTGACTAAAATTCAAGAAATAAATTTGCGACCAGTAACTTAAAAAAGGGTGTCGAAAATTTAAAAATGTGAAAATGTTTGTCTTTTTTCTGGTGCAGTAGAATGCTGCAGGCATGCGCATATTTTACTGGGCATTTGATTTGAGATATATTCCGGAAAAAATATAATAATTGCCAACATTTATCCAAAATATTTATTTCTGCGAACTATCAAAACTGATTGTGTGTTCTTTGTGAGTTAACATTGACATTCTTTTTTTCAAAGCTGAGTTATTCTTTTGTTTGAAATCAAACATTTTAGATCCAGTTTTAATACCAGGACTCCATTTAAAAAAGGAATCAGGTATATGAGTGTTAACTGTTTTTTGAGCAGCACGGATAACGTATGCTTCCTGTTTTTTTATAACTTTGTAATAGAACAGTAACTGTGACACAGTGTGAATTCGTGGAATTTTCTAGTCAGACAGACTATGCTGGGAGGTACTACACAAGTATTTCTGTCAGTCACAACACACCCCCCCCCCCGCCTCCTGCAAACCACACAGCAAACACGATACTTTGACCCAATGCTGACTTCATATTGGTCAACCGTTTTCGACGAGGGTCCAACATTAAGTCAGCATTGCGTCAATGTCGGTTGCTAACTGCACGCACGCCTAAACTAATTACAGTTTTGATGCCTCAGTAGTTGAGTATCCTCCCACCAGGGGTAATTATAGATATGATGTTATCTCTGAACAAATAGTCACTTACATCAGTCTGATAGGACGGGGCAGTGTTCAGCAAACACCTAGCCGAGGGCGTAACCAAGATAAACTGTCTGGGGAGGCATAGGGCTGAAAATATGAATATGTTGCAACAATAAGTGACCTCTTCATTCATTAATAGATGGCATTATTACTCACTCAATTAGAATCTTTATTTGATGAATAAAAATTTCCAAAACTTTTTATTTGAGATGTCAATTTGCAAAAGCTCGTAATAATTTATGTTTGAAAGCATCGCTTGCACTTACAGGAGGTAGATTTCCAAATGTTTAGTCTCAAATTAAACAATTAAATGTGAGTTATTTTTCACCCGCTTGAAGTTTTATGTCGTGGTAGCGAGACACAACTTCAAACCTTCAGACACAACTTCAAGTGGGTGAAAATTTGAATAAGTTAAACGGGTGAAGGGTTAATATACATACGTTGAGGAACATAGAATGTTCTACTCTAACATTCTACTCTGACAGAGTTGCTGGTATATTATTTTCTTATATTTATGAAGTTTAAATTTGCTTCTTTTTTTAAACGAAAACTAAAATACAATTCAAGCATCCCTCAATACTGAGCAGTTCTAGCATGTTTAAATATAAACGTCTGTAGACGTCAGATTCTGACATCTAAAGTCGATCCCCGCGTTGATAGTAAAAATATTTTTAATGGCTGTAGACCCATAACATAGTTATTTTATTGCATCAAAAAAAAATAACTAAGACATTTATGATGATTGAAAATTGAAAAAAAACCTTTGATCTCCATGGTTTATGGTTTACATAACAACATCAACATTGTATAATATAATATCATACAAACCATGACAAGTTATGTAACATTTACGAGGATTTGGGAATTCCGGTAGCATATATTTTTATGCAAAATAAATATGCCTGAGTTTGTTGGAAGTCATCTGGCCACCCCACCCCCGCTTGCCGTAGCTGCCTACACCCCTGTTGGTTTGCTCAGTTATTCACACAGCTATTACCGCCAGAAAATGTGTTTTTCTCGTGTTTTCTGGCAATTGTATTGTTCATCTACATTTCCGTTTCTATGGTTCATAAGCACCAGTCATAACTGTGACCTCTTGAGTGCTACATCTGAAAACATAACCCTTTAAAGACTATAACGAGTTGAATTGTAGAAGGATTGCTATTAAGCAACACTATGTTTTGTGTATATCTTGATTTCCTATAATTTGTCCACATATAGGCCTATTTATTTTGAGCATTCTGCCAGGTTAACGTTTGCCCCAATATTGTCCTCGTATGTCTGTACTGACCCATTAGCCGCTACAAAGCTGAAAAATAATGTAAAAAAACATGGAGCCCGAAGGGTTATTTTCAATTTGAAATCATCATAATTGTCTTAGTTAGCTCTTGCCGTTTCATACGAATACCTATGTTATGGGTCTACGACCGTTACTATTTTTTAACCATTTCAGTGTGGGTATGGACTTTAGAATCCAGAATTCGACGTCTAGAGACGTCAGATTCTGACGTCTAAATTCGGCATAGTCAGGGGGCCAAGGAGGTGAAATTTGGATAGTGAGACCATCTCTGCTATATTCGTGATATATATTCTGATACAGCTGTCTCTTTGGCGTATGAAAATGTTTGTCGTCATTGCCAACTCTCTTGCAAAAGATATGTAAATGGCGTTGGTAGCCATGGTAACCGATTAGCTATTTTCACCCTTTTAGTGTGTATAAAAAGATCGGTGATGTGGTCGAAAGTCCACAGAGATAGAACTTATCAATATATTCTATCTTGTGATACCTTGTTGGAATCAGTAAGGCTTTGTAGGCCCTACTATATACAAAATTAGGATGTTGCAACATTTTGAAGGTCACTACAAGGTCAAATTTACATATATCACGAAGATTAACATTTTCAAATGTTTTTATAGATTTTAGAACATGTTACAGTTTTTGTCATGCACGAAATGTTTAAAAGTATTATACGGATTCACCCTATGTTGAAAGTCAATATATCCCAAAAAACATGTTCATGCTTAAACGCGACCTGTCCGTCACCGTTACCATGACAACTGCTCTGAAATGTATGCTGTTCACAACAATTACGAGAAAAATATTGTCAATTTAACACGTGTATTACTACTAGTCTATCCGTGTCATTAGCAAAATCATAGTGGTAGCCTACCATCACAAAAAAATTCTAAATAACTATCTTCGTTTGTAATGTTTGATAATCCCCCGTTTAATTATTCCAGTTTCCATGATTATGTCAAAATATCTACATTTAAAGGACGATTTGCATAAGCTGTAAGTCATCCATAATTAACGCTCGCACACACAACACGTTACTTGCTGCTATGTAATATAACGTGACTTTGTGACGTCATAATTATTAGCATAATGTAATAGCGTAGCGTCATATATCGTCATTTATATAAATTCACGAAAATTACGCCATTACAAAAAGACTTTATATCATAACTAGAAACGTATTCATCGTATAAAATTGAGTAATATATGTAATCCGCCATTTATGAGGACAAGGATTACGATAAAGCCAGTCATAGAGCTATAAAACATTCAGGAACTCATGTTTTCTTGAAATTTTGCAGTGAAGTATTTATAAAGGTCTCACGAGTCATACATGGGTTTGAGCAGAAATGCCTAATTGTATTATTTATATATGGTTTGACGCTCCTGAGGGCGGGGACTCTGGTACAATGGTTAAAGCTGCCTGCTTAAAAAGTCGGTGATCGCGGGTTCGAGCCCCACTGTGGCCTTCAAGAGAACAAAACGTTTCTTCCCCCCTTCACTCGCAAAGATTCAATATTGTGGGGAGCCTCGGTGTGCACATATAGGCTAAACTGGGCCAGGAGAACCTCACGAGGATCGTGAGATAAATGAGAAGACACTACCCTCAAGACACAGGATTCGAAATTAGAGCCCTGGCGGTCTGAGGCCTAGCACGCTACTATGGTTACCGCTGTCGGTCACATAGACTCCCAACAATATTGAATCTTTACGAGTGAGCGGGGAAGAAGCATTTTGGGCGCGATCCTGTTATAGTGCATGAGAATTTACTATAGCACAACATTGTAGCTTTATATCACATTTTCATAAGTAAAATGCAAGGTCGTGAAATCATGTGATGGCATACATTGTTATTGTGATGTCATACATTGAGGGCGGGGGCCCTGATCTGATGCAGTGGTTAAAGCTGATTTGGAAAGTCGGACATTTTGGCTCGAACCCCACCCTGGCCTTCGAGTTTCAAAGAAGCAAAATGTTTCTTACCCGCTCACTCAATATTCAATATTATATATAACTGTGTGTTTTGGTTGGTTAAACACAAAAAACAACCTCTATTGTAATAACAGGGTGTTTCAGTGGATTAAACACAAAGAACGACTTCATTTTACTAACAGGGTGTTTTGGAAGGTTAAAAACGGCCCCTATTGTAATAACTGGATTTTTTGGTAGGTTTAACACAAAGAACGACTTTATTTTACTAACTGGGTGTTTTGGTGGATCAAGTACAAAGAACGCCCTTATTTTAATAACAGGTTGTTTTGGAAGGTTAACCATTTTGGTTAGCTTAACACAAAGAACGACCAATTGTATGGGTGCTTTGGTAGGGTCAACGCAAATAACGCCCCATTTTTAATAACTGGGTGTATTGGAAGGTTAAAAAACCGCTTCGATTATAAGCCTGTTAGGATCTAAAAAACAGCTTATTTTGATTAGTTAAGAACAGCTTATTTTGATTAGTTATCGCCTTACAATCACAATCACATTGTTTGAAGCGGGATTGAAAAGTTAACAAATGTAGTCATTACGCCAGTATCTACCCGACATGACCTGCAGGCTGACGGGTGACGGATCAAAATGACCGACATTTTATTTACACAGCCAGCTGTGTAAAAACCACACGCGCCGTCTACAGAAAAACTCGGATGCCATTAAATTGAGACGAATATTTCAAGAGTCTATCTAATCTATATAGACCAATATCCGCAGGCGTGAACTTGTGATCATATTAGAACTATTACATTTAAAAAGGTCACTGTGTCAGAGCCTTGCGATGTCATCAGGGTAGCCATGCAGTAACCTAAAACCCTAAAACGCCTTTTAATAATAGTCAGGTTTTATTTTAGACACCGTGGAAAAAACTATAAAAAAAACTATTAACATAAAAGTTTATATGGTATCTTAGTTGGGGGTTTGCACAAATTTCGCCGGTCCTTTTTTTAATTAATAATAATTAAATGAATAATTAAATGTGGCCCATCTGCATGAAATGTGTCGCATATCGACCACGTACAACTTGAGAAAATGAAAATATTAACGAATATTGTTTTTCGTAAAATGTTGATGATTTATAGCCTATAATTATCATTTTAAGGCCACACGATTTTGATTATCAGATTTTTTGTTAATTTGTTTTCAAAATGACCGCTGGCGACCATCTTGGATTTTAGCCCTTTTTATAAAACGGTCGTAGGTAACCAAAGTCAACCCGGCAGATTCTGAAAGTACATATCCTGGTCTATACAAAATTTCTAGGTTTGACCGGAAAATCCTGTTTAGCCATACGGAAATATTCTTTCATAATATAAAGAACTCAGAATCAAATAGTTGCCATTACTTTGAAGACAATTTTTTCCATTTTTATTTTTTGAAATATTGCCCCATTCGCGGCACCAAAATGATCACAACTCTGCTCCGGATCTGGACTATGTGATGTTGTTTGTGTCATGTTAAAGCTCCAGCTCTGTGCTCTCCAATTGTACCGTAAACTCCATATTGTATGTGTTCAACATGAGGCTCGTTATGTATAGATGGGTCACAAATGGTTTATAGCGATTAGTTACTTTATATTAAGTCTAGTACAAGTCGTGGTAAACGTGGTTCTCAATTTTTCAATTTTTTCGTTTCCTATAACATAGGAGCTTGGTCAATTATAAAGATTAGTCATAATGAGTTATCCATCAGTTTGTTTTTTCACGTGTTTGGCTGATAGAGTGGCCTAGTCTATGTCCACATACAATTATTGGGGCGTCTGCCAGCTAGGTTATGTGTATGACGATTTGTAAAATACTGCGTTTTCGATTGCACGCAAATAGTACCGTGTTCAGTCATTTTGATGATGAAAATGCTAGATAGTCGCATCAAAGGTAAATGAGCGTATATCTCACTCAAATGAGTGAGAGATACGATCAATAGGCTCTGATGGTCGTATTGTCACTCCCCCACTTTCGGCAGCTTTGTATTTGTACTTCAAATAAAGTTTAGTAAATTTAATTAATATGTTTCATCCGCAAATGTCACACATTTTAAAATAATTTCTCTTCGTTTATTCGAAAATGGAATAACTGTCACCCGCTTGAATTAATAACTGACGTAGACGAGGCATAACCTGAAAGGAGTGGAGCTCGCATTCTGTAACGCCTAAAGGGTCAACAATGCGGACATTAATAGCACTAATACCGGCGTGAAACAAAACGGTTATGTTGCCATAGCTCCCACGCATGCGCATTTTAGACAGAGTATGGCCAGGATGACGTGGTTTATCTCTGTGATCTGTCTGGTTGGGGTTATAAATTATTCCTCTCGATTGTGAGCCAGACCCAATGACAACAAGTGTAAAACGGACATCAGTAGCCGGGACCTCCTCCCAGAAAACACGCGATGCTCAGACAATGATGGTTGGATGTCGGGCTATCGTCGCAGAGGGTGGCCCAGCATTAAACCAACATTAGATCAAAGTTTTCTGGATCTCTGTCTTCCATATGGCAATTACTAGTCCGCCACCTGTTTTTGTTATCCTGCGCCAGACCAGAGAATACCATGGTAGCTCGATAGCTAGGCGCAGGGACCACAAACCTGAGGTCCAAGTTGGGTATTCGTCATATTATACAACATAAAGCCATCTCAAAGGACATTATACTCACTGCCACATTAACGTGTAGTGCATGTCCCCCCCCCCCCCCCCGATTTCTCATAAAATTTAACAATCCGGCAAATTTCGTGAAATTGTAACTAGCATTTTAAAAGTTAAACTATGTGATGGAATTTAGGGCTTAAAACAAACTTTTAACCAACTTTTAACCAATTTAATGTGTTTGCAGAGGGACATTGTAATTAGCAATGTACTATATGTCAAATGCTCTATCTTTTCAACTAGACAGTATTTTTTATGACATTTTCACGGTTTTTGGCGCGAAAATTGGTTGCAAATCCACTGAGAAATCTACGAACAAATGCTGTACAAGTTGCACCTGCCTACAGCTTCCACTGTTATTTCGTAGTTTCGTACTTACCTTGCTTCCACTTTCATAAAGATTATTGCTTAACAAATGGAAGTTTATTTCGTTCACTTCGGAGATTTATCCACCATCAACTGCAATGACCATTTTTGTACCCATGTATTATGTATTGGTGATGTTTTTTGGTAACACTTCAATTTCTTCCATCATCTTAATGTAACATAATGTTACCTAATATGGTAATTATGCTACTGTGTTATTACCATACATACCGTTTCATTTCATGTCACATTATTAGTGCAGTCTAACATACGATGTTTTATTATGTGTTTGTTTGATGAGCGGTGATCGTTAGAGTTCATGTCCAGGTTTGTTTTGTGTGGAATTTAATTCTGACAAAACTAAATTTGCACACGCACTGGGAATTGCGATATCGTACGTTGTGATAGATTATATTTGGCTATGTTATTAAATTCAGCAAGCGAAACCTCGTATTCCTATTTTATATTTGTTTCAATTGCTCAATAAAATATGTTTATACAAAAAAAATCGGTAAAATCGCTTCACTATAAAAAGGCTTTTCACAGTAAATTATTTTAGTGGATTTTGAAGGGATTTCACTATCATAGCTGACAGAGAACAGAAAGCATGACATGGCTTTGGACCACAGAAATATCACATCCTCTAACTTTCGTAAAAATGCGCGATGCGTTTGATTGTGTGTAGATGGTTTATGCTGACACTAGGTCACTGTTGCCAGCATGTATATTCACCTTACAGCGTGTTCAATCTGTTTTAGTTGCAGATTGAATCATTGGTATTGTGTGTAGTGTCGCATTGGGAATGTCAATTTTCAATGTTTGATCTCAAAATAAACAAATATGAGTCATTTTTAGTTCAGTTGATTATTTAATTGTTTACTCACTCGAAGTTCTGTCTCGCTGCCGCGACCCACAACTTCAAGTGGGTGAAAATTCAAATTATGAGTCATTTTAGTTCAGTTGATAATTCAATTTTTCACCCACTTGAAGTAGTGTCTTGCTGCTGCGACCCACAAATTCAGGTGGGTGAAAATTCAATTTCTATAGCTTACTGCTGTATGGGTCAATCTTCAAGAGCCCTAGTATTTACTCCCATGTTTATTCAGCATGAGATATAAATTGCTACCTCAAGTAAATACAATGTGATGATTTTAACCATTAAGGCGCTGAATTAATTTGTAAAAAACATCGCAACCAAGGAGTTTTTTCAATTTGAAATCATCATAAATGTCTTAGTTAGCTCTTTCCGATTCATTTGAATACGTGTGTCATGGGCCTACAACCATTATACATAGTTTTACTCTTACAGCGCGGGGATCGACTTTAGTCGTCAGAATCTGACATCTACAGACTCTGACGACTATAGTCTATCCCGCACTGTAAGGTTTAAGAAACACCCATTGCAGGCAGGCCTATTATATTTTAAATTAAAGCTTCTTATTGCGATTAAATTTACCATTTTACATCCAATATATGTTATTGAAAAAAAACCCACGTGGTGTATTTATACGACATGGAGTTTAAAGGGTTAACACCGTCATGATAGCCTGGCGCTGGTAACTATCATAACGCAGATAAAATAAGCATATCTGTGATCTCTGCTTGTCATATCACATAGAACAACAGGGGGAGAGGAGTGCATCCTGTGTGACATAAAACAACGCGGAGAGAGGAGTATATGCTGTGTGTGTTAACTGTTTGATCCTCCTGATCATAACACACAGTTTTCACCTCAATCAAACTCCTGAACGTTAGATTTTAACCATTACGCTGAATTAATGCTGTGTAAATCATGGAGACCAAAGGGTTTTTTTCAATTCGAAACATCTCAAATGTTTTAGTTAGCTCTTTCTGATTCATTTCAATACCTATGTTATAGGTCTACGGCCATTACAAATATTTTAATTCTTTCAGTGCGGGGACCGTCTTTTACGTCAGAATCTGACGTCTACAGACGTCAGATTCCGCCTTATAAAGACGGTCCCCGCACTGACAGGGTTGAATGTGTGTATTTTCTTCATTTCTAACCGGATAATATATATATTATTCGGTTAGAAATGAATATAATATACACAATCAAAATCGAACTTTCTGGATTTATTTCATCCTAAAAGCGGTTGTTGATTCAAACACAATTGAAACGGTTGTAGATCAGACATATTTTTTTCTGATTTACCTGTTTGATTTTAGTTTGAATCAGCTTAAATAATATTCATCATTTAGAAAATGTATTATTTATATAGTGAAATAAATATGTGTTTATTTTAGTTGGAAAACCAATAATTCTATTCTATTTTAGTGTTATTTTATAACGTAGGTATGCGCTTGAGCTTTCTGATAAATGACGTATGGGGAATTCCCTGCCCACGTGATGATTATATTGGGCAATGACTAGGAGGGAACCCCCCCTCCCACGCGTCCCACGCGTGTGCTGATCAACACTTACCACGAACATTTGGCATTTGTCACATAATCAACACGAAGGATCGCATTCAACCGAGTGTTATTGGTACGGTAGCTTTTTATACAAGCTCACAAAAAGGAGGCTATGTACATGTATGTCATTTGTGTGGTAGCAAACCCCAGAGACAGCGTTGGTGTACGTTGTAATCATAATCGTCCGATCACCATTTTTAATTTCTTAGGGCAAAAGTAGAATCATAACCGTAATCAAATCATATAGTTTTAAAATATTGTAATTGGGATCGTAATAACGAAATATTAGATTGTAATCGCAATCATAATTAAAGAATCCCATAATATCCATTCACGCGTCAATGAACGATATCAAAACACAAAACAGTTTCATCCCAAGTGATTAATTGAAAAGACTAGGGTAACATTTTTCCCAGCTTCGGTCACAGAGACTGTTCCACCAAACTAAGGATAATACTATATTAGGTCAAGCGAACATCATAGCTCAATGTTCAACTCAACGTTTGCAGAATTATTTCCATAAGATTATAAATATGATATTTTACTGATGTTTTATTAGGTATAAAATCATATCACGTGGGAAATTCAAACGAGCAACTTGTTTCAACACATCAAGAATATATAATTTAAAGTGAATATCCCACCACCTAGGTTTAGTCGTGTTTGTCAAAATGTCTACACATTCCTGATGCGTTAACAGTGGGCAATTTATTTTCCATTATTAAAATATCCTCAGACTAAAGTATGTCAACAGTAAAATATAACATGTTTTCAAAAACTTGCTTCGTCTTGGTGGAAATGTTTGTGTTCTAAATGTTTTTGTCTCGTAGAATAATTAATTTATTTCACTATACACCTCACGCGGAATACAGGGCGTCAGCTGACATTATCTGCGACGCTGATCAAACAGCATAGCAACATATAGGCCTACTGTGTTAACATCCTGAAATTTACTTACACCAGGAATTGGCCCGGAGCTGGCCAATGTCGTTGAGGATTGATCAGTGTTGAGACAGCATTCGATCGATTGATCAAATTGGTTGGATATCAACTCTTCCAGTGCGGGGATCATCGTCTGTAAACGTCAGAATCTGACGTTTACAGACGACGATCCCCGAGTGAAATAGTTATATTGGCTGTAGACCCATAACATATGTATTCATGTGACGCAGAAAGAGCTGATTAAGATATTTATGATGATTTCAAATTGACAAAAACTTTTTGAATCATGCAAAACTATTTCAGCGTTTGAAGGGTTAATATAGTTTTCTAAGCAGAAATGATCCTTCTCGGCTATTATTCATCAGATAATTGATAAAAACATCTTATTATTCCCAGTAATAATGTAGGCTAGTATTATGTAACATTAACCCTAGGACTGTATATAAACGGGTTCAGACATATTTCAATGCAGATAAACTGATACTGATGATGCTTATATTTTGTAATATGCTCATTTAATCAACCAAGCCAATTCGGGCGATGCTGGAAACCCCTTACTCTGAAGTCGACTAATATCCAGGAATTCACAAAAAACCTTAACCTGTTGTGTCAATGCTGGGTCAACATTACAGGCGATGGGCCAACATTGAAATGACATAAAGTGGATCATATTTCAGGCTTGTAACGGTTCATTAAATAAATCTGAAAAGTGATTCTTTTCTGCAACTATTATCAGACAAATGATGAAAAAAATTATTAGCATTCAACGTTTTAGATGCACCTTTATTAATGATATTTCAGGAAACGCTCAGTTGTTTTATTGTCGAAGCTGATATTGGTTCATTGTCTCTTGTTTCCTTGTGAAGTGTCTTTAAAGTGACTCTCTGACATGCGAGCATACGCAATGGCTGACCGCGAAAATTAAAAATAAGCAAAAAATGTTTTAAATAAACAAAAAATCAAACAAACAAACCATCTAATCAACCAACCAACCAAACCAACCAAACCAACCAAACTAACCAACCAACCAACCAACCAACCAACCAACCAACCAACCAACCAACCAACCAACCAACCAACCAACCAACCAACCAACCAACCAACCAAGGCTGTCAAACAAATATTTAATAAGAATCCAGACCCGAATAGACCGAATAAAGAAATTTTAGAACTATTAAAAATTAATTTAGAAAACAATGATTTTGTGTTTAACAGCCAATGGTACCTACAAACGTGGGGAACTTCGATGGGTGAGAAATTTGCACCAGATTATGCTAATTTGTTTTTGGCAGAGTGGGAGGATAAAGCATTAGAAAAATGCGTCCTAAAACCCTCAGTGTACTGGAGGTTCCTAGATGATATTTTTATGATCTGGGAACACTCCAAGGAAGAATTTTACAAATATGTGAAAATTTTGAATACCCATCACCCTTCGATTACTGTGAAGGCAGAGTTGAGCTCGGAATCAATGCATTTTTTAGACACAGTGGTTTATAAAGGAAACAGATTTAAGGAGACAGGTACATTTTAAACCAACAGATACTTTGGAACTGTCACACAAGAAATCACATCACCCAAACCATACTTTTAAGCGACTAATTATGTCACAAATCCTTAGATATCTTAGAATATGTAATAACAAACAAGATGTAATGATAGCGTGTAGAAAACTCTTTGGAGCACTAGTTAGAAGAGGTTAAAAGAGTATAAATGAAAGATATATATGTACATGTATATACAAGAGTGTTAATTTGTTAAAAGCATATGACAATATAGCCTACATGGTATGACAAAGATAACTAAAACCATATTAAGTGGTTAATAATAAAAAAATGGGTATTTCGATATTATAAATGTCTACTACATGAAATAAAATTAAAAGGCATTACCAAGATGACATAGGGGTCTATTCAATCAATCGCCCATTCAATTAACGAATCAAGTAATCATTTGCTCAACGAAATAATTATCGATCCAATGATTTTCTTATTTTCACTAATACACATGTAGTAAGTCGTAGTTTGTGCACACACAATGCGTTTTCTATGATATGTGGTAATAGTTGCTCTGTACCATGGGAAATTGGGATGTGTCTATGCGGTGACACCCACTGCCATGTCTATACTACTACTGAGGGAAGGAAACTTTCAAGTCCTCGTCATTTCAAAATGAGAAATGGACTATGTAGACTTTTGTTTTCTACCAAACAAATGCTACCATGGCATATCTAGTTCTTGTAGCAAATTATTTATCAATTTTCAAACGGAAATCTCATAATTTACGTGCATTAATAATCATTTTACGAGCTCGATTCTGACAGAAGCACTATTTCCAACAAAATGAGCCATGTCGTGAATAATACAATGCAGTATTCAGCTTACTATTATATTGAGAAGTTACTGCCTTTTGGGTTTACACGATATACACACGGATACACTGAATAGCCCCTATGTTGAGCGTGCGGGCTTGAACAATATGCCTGGTATGTTGAGATTGTTGCTTCCACGATTTCAGTGAGTTACCGACCTTGTATAGAAAACCAATGAGCATAAGCTGACCCTATCCCATCCAGCTGGGCTCTGTACTATGCCATGCGACCATCGGGATATTTCCTCTAGTCGGTTTATGTGTTGTCCTACACTGATCATCCATAGATAACGGAGCAATCAATGACATACCGGTCTGGAGTCTTGAAGTTGAACTAACTTTCAGCCAATTACGTTGGTATGTTTGGGTCAACGTCATATCAATACAGTAATGTTTGGCTTCAGATATCTATTCAAACCTGAAGTTGTTCCTTTGTCTAGCTCATATTGATCTCATCGGCTTCTGTTCTTGGTCAGGAGATAACTCAATCTGGTCCTAGACTTAAGTGAATCAGTCGATCATCAGAAACAATTCAAGGCCAATTTACTGTCTATATTTGCCCTCGGAGATATGTTGACCCAATGTTGTGAGAAAACCGGGTCAACTTCGTAAACTGTGACCAGCATCAAACCAACATTGTGTCCACGTCTTGTGGTTGCTGGGTTTGCAATGCCGACTTTCTAAAAGTGAATGAAGCTAAAGCTTTTTTGAATTCCTTACAAAGAAATACAAAACGACTCTTTGAAAATGATTGAATGTACCAATATTCAATTATTTTATCTTTCTTATTTTTTTTATTGTTCTTTGTAACTGACAGAACAATGTAACATATACCACTTATCCACGCCATTCCCATAGTTATTGATGATGACTATATTATTCTCTACACAGTTTATATCACTCTGTGGACATATAACTGGAGTTTAGGTAGGTGTATCACGTAGTGGGTCTGTGCATTGACTTGTTATATAACCTATCTATATTAAACCAGATTGTCGATCGCGATAGCAGACACACTATTTAACTTGATAATTAAACACATGAGTATTTGCATGTATATGGTTGTCAGCCCTGGTGCAGTGTGTAATGGCAGTATCGAGGGCGGTACCCAGCAAACACGAGGCGTTGGCCCAATGTTGGGCTGATGTTGGGTCAACATCTCGTGTTCGCTGGGTAAGCTGATTGTATGCCTTACACCGCCATGCACGCCTATAGCCATTTCATAACGTCTCCTGTTCGCTGGGTATGCTGATTGTATGCCTTACACCGCCATGCACGCCTATAGCCATTTCATAACATCTCGTGTTCGCTGGGTAAGCTGATTTGATGCCTTACACCGCCATGCACGCCTATAGCCATTTCATAACATCTCGTGTTCGCTGGTTAAGCTGATTGTATGCCTTACACCGCCATGCACGCCTATAGCCATTTCATAACATCTCGTGTTCGCTGGTTAAGCTGATTGTATGCCTTACACCGCCATGCACGCCTATAGCCATTTCATAACATCTCCTGTTCGCTGGGTAAGCTGATTGTATGCCTTACACCGCCATGCACGCCTATAGCCATTTCATAACATCTCGTGTTCGCTGGGTAAGCTGATTGTATGTCTTACACCGCCATGCACGCCTATAGCCATTTCATAACATCTCGTGTTCGCTGGGTAAGCTGATTTGATGCCTTACACCGCCATGCACGCCTATAGCCATTTCATAACGTCTCGTGTTCGCTGGGTAAGCTGATTTGATGCCTTACACCGCCATGCACGCCTATAGCCATTTCATAACGTCTCGTGTTCGCTGGGTAAGCTGATTGTATGCCTTACACCGCCATGCACGCCTATAGCCATTTCATAACATCTCGTGTTCGCTGGGTAAGCTGATTTGATGCCTTACACCGCCATGCACGCCTATAGCCATTTCATAACGTCTCGTGTTCGCTGGGTAAGCTGATTGTATGTCTTACACCGCCATGCACGCCTATAGCCATTTCATAACATCTCGTGTTCGCTGGGTAAGCTGATTTGATGCCTTACACCGCCATGCACGCCTATAGCCATTTCATAACGTCTCGTGTTCGCTGGGTAAGCTGATTTGATGCCTTACACCGCCATGCACGCCTATAGCCATTTCATAACGTCTCGTGTTCGCTGGGTAAGCTGATTGTATGCCTTACACCGCCATGCACGCCTATAGCCATTTCATAACATCTCGTGTTCGCTGGGTAAGCTGATTGTATGCCTTACACCGCCATGCACGCCTATAGCCATTTCATAACATCTCGTGTTCGCTGGGTAAGCTGATTTGATGCCTTACACCGCCATGCACGCCTATAGCCATTTCATAACGTCTCGTGTTCGCTGGGTAAGCTGATTGTATGCCTTACACCGCCATGCACGCCTATAGCCATTTCATAACATCTCGTGTTCGCTGGGTAAGCTGATTGTATGCCTTACACCGCCATGCACGCCTATAGCCATTTCATAACGTCTCGTGTTCGCTGGGTAAGCTGATTTGATGCCTTACACCGCCATGCACGCCTATAGCCATTTCATAACGTCTCGTGTTCGCTGGGTAAGCTGATTTGATGCCTTACACCGCCATGCACGCCTATAGCCATTTCATAACGTCTCGTGTTCGCTGGGTAAGCTGATTGTATGCCTTACACCGCCATGCACGCCTATAGCCATTTCATAACATCTCGTGTTCGCTGGGTAAGCTGATTGTATGCCTTACACCGCCATGCACGCCTATAGCCATTTCATAACATCTCGTGTTCGCTGGGTAAGCTGATTGTATGCCTTACACCGCCATGCACGCCTATAGCCATTTCATAACGTCTCGTGTTCGCTGGGTAAGCTGATTTGATGCCTTACACCGCCATGCACGCCTATAGCCATTTCATAACGTCTCGTGTTCGCTGGGTAAGCTGATTTGATGCCTTACACCGCCATGCACGCCTATAGCCATTTCATAACGTCTCGTGTTCGCTGGGTAAGCTGATTGTATGCCTTACACCGCCATGCACGCCTATAGCCATTTCATAACGTCTCGTGTTCGCTGGGGGAGCTGATTTGATGCCTTACACCGCCATGCACGCCTATAGCCATTTCATAACATCTCGTGTTCGCTGGGTAAGCTGATTGTATGCCTTACACCGCCATGCACGCCTATAGCCATTTCATAACATTTCGTGTTCGCTGGGTAAGCTGATTGTATGCCTTACACCGCCATGCACGCCTATAGCCATTTCATAACATCTCGTGTTCGCTGGGTAAGCTGATTGTATGCCTTACACCGCCATGCACGCCTATAGCCATTTCATAACATCTCGTGTTCGCTGGGTAAGCTGATTCGATGCCTTACACCGCCATGCACGCCTATAGCCATTTCAATATCTTTTTTAGCCAATTAAGTATATGTTATTAGGAATAAAATGAATGTTTAAACATCAAAATTTACAAATGTTCAGGTCTCAAATTAAACAAGTATGGGTAATTTTCAACCACCTGAAATTGTGTTTCGCGGTAGCGAGACACAACTTCAAGTGGGTGGAAATTTGTGGGTGAATAATATGTGCAAAAAAACAGAATTGCCTATTTCTATTTGTCTTCAATTCCCCAGGCTGTTTTTGATCGAGACATGAATTCTGCCGCCTTTATTGGATAACGGCGCCGTATATGACAACCATACATGTATAAGTCACTCAGAAAATAAATGCCGTTTTTTATTTAACATGAAATAGTTTCCTGACCTAGCCGCTAGGGAATGCCCTTCGACCCGAACATGGGAAAGGTCATCTAGGGAGGGCTAATTCGCAGTGACATTACTCGATGATGGTGAGAAAAAATATTATAAAATGTGAAGCGTTGATTTACAAGGAGCAGTCTAGCCATTCATCAGCCATGTTATGTCTTTATATCCTATCTCAATCTCAAGAAGAGCAGGAAATTTAACTTGATGAAAGATCCTAAGCGCATATTTTGCCGTATTTGAGCAAGCTCTTGCTGTTAAACAATTGTTTTGTTGTTTTGTGTTATTTTCAGTTTATCCATGTGCCCGGATTGACTTTGTATGCAAGAATTGTTTTTATGGTGTATTTGACAACATTTTATGTGTGATGTATTTTACAATATAAAACGTAAAAACGTAAAAATAAAATCTCAATAATATGTAAACGTGTTCTTCGATGCTGACCCAACATCAAAACAGCATTGGGTAAATGTCAAATGTGTGCTTGCTATGTTCTCCAAATTGTACTTGAACACCCGAATAATTGCTCAATCAAACAAGGCTTCCTTGATTACTGATTCTTATATTTTTTAAAGGTTTTTTTCTTAGGTTTTTTAAAATTTGAAATCATTATAAATGACTTAGTTAGTTCTTTCTGATTTATTTGAATACCTACGTTATGGATCTGCGGCCATAATAATATCTGGGATTAATCTTTTCTGCACCGAGTGATATTTCTATGTTTACTCACATAATTACGCGATGAATGTTATTGGTCAATTGCATGTACCCTGAGAACGAAAATAAATATAATATTATTGCTATTAGAATTTTTTCAGTAATTTTTCAGTGCGACGATAGTCTTTAGACGTCAGAATCTGACGTTCATAGGCGTCCGATTTTGACGTCTAAAGACGGTCCCAGCGCTGAAAGGGTTAAACCGCTAATCACGATAATAGCCGTTTTTAATATTTTTTTAGCCGATCGAATCAATGTTATTGGGAACGGAATGTGTCTCTAAACATCACGATTTGCAAATGTTAGGTTTCAAATTAAACAAATACCAGTAATTTTCACCCACTTGAAGTTGTGGGTCGCGGATTCTGACACAACTTCAAGTGGGTGAAAAGTTAAATAGATTAACTTAGCGGGATAGGAGTTATTAGGGGAATAAGTCATTTGAATAGAGTGACCCTCAGACGTTTCTGGACGCCATCTTGAATAATGGAAGAGGCTCCAGCGGGAATCACGGTGAGTTTTAGTATGGTTTTTTAATGGTATTTCGGAAGTTTTCCTGAAAAATTCAGTTTTGGCATATTTTTTCCCTTTCCTGATTACATTATTAACAGATTAACAGTATTCGCCCAATATGGGCTAATATCGAGATACGCGTTCTTTTATCCACATGCTATTTTTTCTGCACGGTGCTTTTTGTCTATAGCAATAATGGTGAGAATACCCGAAAGACAATATGTCTTCGTTTTTTTTCCAATCCTAGTGGATTGTGTGGATTAAGTGGTGGTTAGCTGCTTTCTTGCTTGAAGGATCTCGTCATGTGAACCCACCGACTTCATTGTGTTTGGAGTTCACGTCCCAGTAAACACAGAACATTTGTATAACATTTTACGTTGAACCGACGTTGTGCAAATTTTATACAAATGTGTTGTGTTTGCTGGGGTTACTTTTGTCTCCTTCTCTTTTAATTCAGCATATTAGTAAGCCTAAGCAAGAAAAGCACCAGTTAGGCTAGATATAGAGACGAAATTCCTGATTTCTAATTATTGACAACCATGTCAAAAATAGGAAATGCGTGAATTTCGTCTCTATATCTAGTCTAACTGATGAATGCGCAGCACAAAAATTATAAAAAATGGCAGTTCTAGTCTATGTACATGTTTACATCATATGGGCATATTAAGAACCCGAAATAAAATCACCGATTTTTTGATGATTTTAGCCTGGGCCAGTCCCTTTAAGCTCGGACCACGCAGTCGGGATAGACTGTTTATCAGTGTTTATAGTGAGAGACACCTGGTGAATGGATCCGAAGCTCTGTAATGATTATGGGTTTGGTATCAGAGCTTTCCAGCTCATACACGCCGTTGCCCCAATGCTGGTTTAATGTTGGATTACCGTCTACGACGCTGACGCAACATTAACCCTCTTAGCGCGAGTCTGACGTCTGTATTGTATTGTATTGTATTGTATATTTTTATTATAGTGACATGTACAAACAGATTCAATGACAATATAAATATGTTTACAATATAGTACCCAGCCCATTTGGGCTTATAAGTCACTCCAAAATGTATGTAGTAAAGAAAAAACATATATGCTGAACGAAACAGCCAAAAATCAACATTATTACACAATATTGTAAATCCCTGCAAACACCAGGATCGACCTAATGTTGGGGTAGTGCCGGGACAGCGCCGAAGACATGGACCAACACTGAACCAACACAGAGTGGATACCCTCCCAGCAAACACGGGACACCAGCCCAACGCCGGACCAATGCTGGCCCACCGTCCACTACGCTGGCCCAACATCGGTCCAAACACCGGGCGGACGTCCCGCGCCCGCTGGACTGTGTTCGCTTGAACCAAATATATCAGTAACGTTAGGTACAAAACAGTCATATCTGTCACTATACACAGTGACAGATATGACCCCAATACCACAAATAGAAATAATATAATACAAAACTACACTATATATAAGTTGATGTTATTACATGCCACATATCACCTGTTATACATATTATCAGTACGCCTATCCCATGCCTGACAAATATAAGTACCTAGAAATCTGCAATTAGTTGACATTATCAGTTCAAATTTATCAGACATTGTGGCATTTACGGGAAAAATAAATTTATTATTCATAGCGTGTCTCAAATCATTATATAAAGGGCATTCACATATAAAGTGAACCTCACTTTCTACCACACCCATATTGCAATTTTGACATAGTCTGTCTTTGGGGCTAACCCCTCTGAAACGTCCTACTTCAATTTCTAATGGTAAAATTCCCAGTCGTATTTGTGAAATTAGTGAACGTGCTTTCCTCGACACGATTTTAGATAAATATTCTTCTTCTTTGAACAAGTTTTTGAAAGTAATATAGGTTCTCAGTTTTGGTTTAACTAATATTTCGCGTTGCCATTCGCGCTCCATAACACCATACAACAATGTTGAAAAATATTTCAAATCAACTTTTAATAAATTATTAAAATCGTCTTCTCTATCAACCAACTGGAAAATTTGTTTAATTTCATCTATCCAACTGTTTCCATTACCAAAATTATTTGCATATTCCCATTCAAAAATATGTTTTGTCAGCCTGTTTTCATCTAAAGAAAGCAAATGATTCCATAGTTGTAACATTTTTAGGAGTCGTCTATATTTTGGTAATATCCATCCCACATCACCCTGTATTCCCACTACTGGGGCTCTGTTATGTACACCCAAAAAGTAAGATAGCGCACGAGTTTGAACGCGGTTACATTTATGATAATATTTAAATCCCCATACACCTGCGCTATAATCCATTACTGGGATAACCATGGCATTAAATAATTTGGTAAAGGTTAAAAATCGTATGTTCTTTAGTTTACGGAACTTACTTATAACAGCTCCAAGTGCTCGGCCTGCAGCATCTGCGAGATAATTTGCACATTCAATAAAATCCATATGTTCGTGAAAAACAACTCCGAGATATTTATATTTACATACAGAATCAATAACATTTGTTCCATAATAAAATTTATACTGACTCAATTTTCGTCGTTTAGCTCTAAAATGAACTACGTTGGTTTTGGCGAGATTAACACATAAACGCCACCTCCTACACCAGGAATATACACAATTAATCATTTTTTGCAGTTTATCTTCTGAATCAGACATAATAACAACATCATCTGCATATAACAAAATAGAAACACATCGACCATCTATATCTACTCCACATTTCAAGGCATTTAACTCATCAACAAGGTCATTTGTATATAGATTAAATAGGGTAGGCGATATAGTATCTCCTTGACGAACTCCATTAGTTACTGTAAAAATATCTGTCAAGTGACTATTAATTCTGAGTTGTGAAATTGTACCAGCATACAACGACTTGATCGCATTATAGAAGTTGCCATCAACTCCGTTTACCAATAGTTTATATAACATTAAATTTCTATCAATCGAGTCAAATGCCTTGGAAAAATCGATAAATGTTGTAAAGGTTGGGAGGTTTAATTTCATTCTATTACGTACAATGCTAGACAAAGAGTATATATGATCTTCACAACTACGTTTACACCGAAAGCCATTTTGTTCATCAGACATTTTTCCTGTCATATCTAAAAATTTGGATAACCTATTATTCAAAAGTGAGCTGTACACTTTTCCAATGCACGACAAAAGACTAATACCTCTATAACTGAGTGGAAGATTAGGATCATTCATGGCATTTTTAGGTATTGGTGTTATTATAGCCTTCAACCAAACTGATGGCGTACATGTGTTTTCAAAACATAACCTGAAATATCTGTATAATAAAATATCAAGTTTATGGGTCTTAAGTATTTCATTCGGAATTTGGTCTGGGCCAGATGCTTTATTATTTTTTAATTTATTAATACATTTAACAACTTCAGCAAAGGAAATCACATCATTAAGAAAATAGTTTGACTCGTAGTTAATGTTGTTATACATATTTGTTTCTAATTCGTCTTCTTGACTTTTTGCGTTCTCATAAAATTGGTCGTCCCAATCTCCTTGCCCTGTTTGGTTATATAAACTTTCAAATTCAGTTTTCCAATTATCTAATACTGTTGGTATATCAGTTGTCGTCATACCATCTTTATCAAAATTGAGTGGAATATTACGTGGTCTACTACCCATTCGTTTTATATGTGCCCAGAATGCATTTGGGTCATTAACGTTTAATTTTTATATGTTTTCTAGTGTATCTCTATTATAATTTCTTTCAGCTGAACGTAAACTTTTATCAAATATTTTTTGTGCTTGTACAAATTTATTTTTTAGGATTAATTTTCTGTGTCTATCTCCTTTATATTTTCTACACATTTTTTCTTTCTCATGCATATCCTTCCATAATTGGGACAAATTCGTATTCCAATAGGGCTTATATGGCTTATGACGTTTTCTAGTTACATTACTGGCTTCTTTATATTGACCACATCTATCCATTTCAAATAATATTATTGTACATAACTTGTTATACACATCATCAATTTCTTGTTTGGTATGTTGGCATTGTTCAATGCGGGCGACTAATTCATACAATTCGTGCTGCCACTCATCATTATTCATAAAGTCGGAGGGGGGTGCCGTTACACAATACCTTCTGGTGGCACTAGCTGTACTCGTCGTATCGTCTTGCCTGCCCCCTCCAGCCCGGTCCGGTTGTTCACATACAGTGTCATAGCTACATAATAGAGTGGCAACCAGCATGGAATGATCAGGAGCTTTACAATCATGGGCCAACATTGTATATAAATCATGTTCTAGTAGTATATCGCTAACCATGTGTACATTAAAATCAACAATGTTGCCATAACAATCATGAGGTGTCAACATATAGTCGACCACGGACTTCCCTCTATTTGACACACATGTAAAATTATCCTTCTCTGGGTTTATCCTGCCATTCAAAATACACATCTTAGTTTCTTTCAAAAAATCAATTAAATTGTCTCCATAGTTGTTTTTAACTTTGTCAATAACACATCTTGTTATTAACTCATCTATATCACTAATACAATCTGCTGTATCTCCCACGCGAGCATTGATATCACCACCAAAAATAATAATATCAGCTTCTGAACTTAAATATAATTCGCCTAGTAAATGCTCGTAAAAAACAGTAATATTTGCCCATGGTGATCCTTCTGGAGGCAGATAACATGAGTATAACCTAACTATGTAGTCAGTAGCTTTGTTTACAAGCTCAATGCCAATAATACCTTGCACACTTTGATCAACTATATTAACATTAAAATGTCTAAACAATGAATCACGTACAAATATCCCCACTCCTCCAGAGGCTTTTCTAGCCTTTTTATGAATACCTCTCCTATTAAAGCCAAACCACGTAAAGTCTGGTATACTTATCAGATCGTTATCTTTCAAATGTGTTTCACTAATCATAACAACATCTATATTCATCAAACTAATTATATTACACCTCTGTAGACGCTGATTCTGACGTACATAACAATGACGGTTCTCGCACTGAAAAAATTGATATATTTGTAATGACCGTAGTCCTATAATATAGGTATTCAAATGAAACAATAAAAGTTAACAATTACATTTATGATAATTTCAAATTGAAAAAACCCTTTGGTCTCCATGGGTTATACAATAATAATTCAGCGCTATAAACAACAACATTAGGCCAACGTCTGGATTCATTGTAAGGTGTGTTTAATATTTGTGCTTTGTCTACCCCAGTCGTTGTACAAACCCTGCACACCAATGTTTGAGCAGGCCCTATGACAATCTCGCACAGACTGCAAAGGGTGTCAAGTCGTACTAAGCGTTGTCATGCCACAATTACCCTTATTCTGCTATTATTCACAGTCAACATCTTAAAATTAACGATTTCTTGTTTAAATAATAAATATTGGATTTTTTTTGGATTAAACCCTCCATTTGCCATATTACACGCCCCGCATCAAATTTCACCTTTGACAGTCAGTCATGTGCCCAAATGGGAACTGTCATTCTGCATGATGCATGGTAAATGGAAGTGAAATAAATAAGTTTATGACAAATTCTAGTTTATTTACAGGATACACAAGGAAGTACTTCACAATAAGCACACTTTAGCTGTAGTCTACAAGCTTTTCAATTTTTGTTTCCACCATGGTACAGTACGACGTATTTGGATGGAAACAGAAATAGATAGATGGTTATCTATTTCTGATCGAAGGTATAATACATCCAATTTTTAAGGGTGAAGATATGTATGATCCTCTAAATTACAGAGAAATAACTGTAACTGTAAATATAAGTTGTAAAATTTAATCCGCTGTGTTAAACAATAGATTGCTAGCATGGGCTGTAGAATCAAATGTTTTAAATGATGAGCAAACGGTTTCAGGAAACTACGCAGCTGCATAGACCATATGTATGTATTCATCTTGCCGTATCAGGTCTGACCGCCAGACTACTTCTGCCGGTAGAAGACAACTGGATAGATGAGGATGGTATGTATTATACACCACGGTAAAAAATCGACTTCTGCATAAGGAAGCATTTGCAAGTTTTATAGACGCTAAAAAAGCATTCGATAAAGTAGATTGATGATTATTTGTGGTATAAACTGCATGATATGTTTGTGAAAGGAAAAATATTTAATGCCTTAAAATCATTGTACACTGACGTCACACGTAAAGTTAGTGTAAACAGCCAATGTACAGACTCATTCCCTGTAAATTGTGGTGTCAAGCAAAGATGTAATTTATCAAAGACATAGTTTCGCTGGCAGGTACTGCTGGTGACCTGCAATTGCAACTGAATGTTTTGAACCAGTGGTGTCATAAATGGCGAATGACAATGAACCAAACTAAGAGTAAAGTTATCTATTTCAGATGCAAAAGGACGAAGCAAACAGTATCAAATTTTAAATGTGATGATATAGGTTTAGATGTAACGAGTGAATATAAATACTTAGGTTTGTGGTTTAATGAGTTTTTAGATTTAAAAGGCACAGTGAAACATATCGCAAAATCTGCGACAAGAGCACTCGGTGCAGTCATATCTAAGTTCAAACGGACTGGTGGTATATTATTTGATTGTTATAAGCAGTTGTTTGACAGTATGGTAAAACCTGTTCTGTTGTACGGTGCTGGCATCTGGCGGACAGAGAACAGGCAGGTGATTAATACCGTTCAAAATAAGGCTTGTCGTTTTTTCCTAGGAGTGCAAAAAACTGTTAGTAATATAGCTAGACGAGGTGAGATTTTTAGACCTGTCAGAAATTGGAAGTGATTAGATTGTGGTGCAGATTATGTAATTTGTCTGCGACCCGGCTGACTAAACATGTATTTCAATGGTCTTTTGATTTGGCACAAAATCGAATGAAAAATTGGGAATATTTTGTTCTTTAAATGTACAGGTTAAATGATCTTGATTTTTTAAATGTTATTCAACCCAGGTTCACCCCAGCTATAATCCAACCATCGTTCTCAATACTAAAAACAGCAGAAAACCAACAATGTAAAAATGATTTATTCAACGACCGAAATTTAATAAATGACAATAAATAACAAACATATAGATGTTTTAAAAGCAGTCTTGTAACGGAAGATTAAGTAAAGTTAAACATACCATGACATGAAATGAAATGAATCGGGCTTTAGGCCACCTTTGTGCACATATAGGCTAAACTGGGCCAGGAGAACCAAGACATGAATAGATGAACGTCGCATATTATCCATGTTAAGATGTGGAACTTAGCCTCTCCATGTAGAGACTGGTACATGGTATCGGCCCGCGAAACCTTAAGACCAACGTATATGTACATATTGTAATCAAGATGAGATAGAAAATGAAGTACACTTTTTAATTGAATGTGATATTTATGATGACCTAAGAGTCGAGCTTTTTAGTAAATACGCAGAGTTTAATACTAATTTCACTGATTTTAATGCTAATGATAGATTTTTTTATAATGAACTGCACACCCTATTTATATGCGATCGCCAAGCTTAATATTCTTTATATGCATAATAGAAGAAAGTATTTTACATAGTAATTTAGCATGTGTCTCATAAGCCGAACACCGGCTCCATGTCATATATATTCTGGCTAAAATAAATTGTATACTATGTTTTATGACAAGTGACACAAAAATAAACAATTGTACTACTTTACATTTTATTTTGGTTTATCTATTACACCTCTAAAATGTGCCAGGGTGTGCTGTCAAAATATGGCAAGATTTCAGGTTGAAAAGCCGGTGGACTCACAGACACTAATGCAAATCCAATACTTATTTGAAAAAAAAGGGGAGGCTAGTAACATATTAACGGAATTAGTCACCAAATTAGATATCTGTCTTAAATTTTACAGCAACATTTTTGAAGACAAAAGTTTATAAAACGTCCGAATGGCCTACATTCATAACAAATTTGTGAAGCTAATCATTGTTAGCATACACGAATTGACTAATCACAGAAGTATTGTTTCACATCAGTGTTGACTTCCGAACATTTGCGCAATTGGATTCAACAACTTTATCCTTTGTCCAGCTAGACCGGTATATATGCAAATGGATTCAACCGCTTTATTCCTTGTTCTGCTAGACCCGTATATATACAAATTGATTCAACTGCTTTATTCCTTGTCCTGCTAGACCCGTATATACAAATGGATTCAACCGCTTTATTCCTTGTCCTGCTAGACCGGTATATATACAAATGGATTCAACCGCTTTATTACTTGTCCTGCTAGACCCGTATATATAAATGGATTCAACCGCTTTATTCCTTGTCCTGCTTGACTAGTATAGATAAATGATATAAACTGCTTCATTCCTTGTCCTGCTAGACCCGTATATACAAATGGATTCAACCGCTTTATTCTTTGTCCTGCTAGACCCGTATATACAAATGGATTCAACCGCTTTATTCTTTGTCCTGCTAGACCCGTATATATAAATGGATTCAACCGCTTTATTCCTTGTCCTGCTAGACCCGTATATACAAATGGATTCAGCTGCTTTATTCCTGGTCCTGATAGACCCGTATATACAAATGGATTCAACCACTTTATTCCTGGTCCTGCTAGACCCGTATATACAAATGGATTCAACCGCTTTATTCCTTTTCCTGCTAGACCCGTATATATAAATGAATTCAACCGCTTTATTCCTGGTCCTGCTAGACCCGTATATACAAATGGAATCAACCGCTTTATTATTTGTCCTGCTAGACCCGTATATACAAATGGATTCAACCGCTTTATTCCTTGTCCTGCTAGACCCGTATATACAAATGGATTCAGCCGCTTTATTATTTGTCCTGCTAGACCCGTATATAAAAATGGATTCAACCGCTTTATTCCTTGTCCTACTAGACCCGTATATACAAATGGATTCAACCGCTTTATTCTTTGTCCTGCTAGACCCGTATATATAAATGGATTCAACCGCTTTATTCCTTGTCCTGCTAGACCCGTATATACAAATGGATTCAGCTGCTTTATTCCTTGTCCTGCTAGACCCGTATATACAAATGGATTCAGCTGCTTTATTCCTGGTCCTGCTAGACCCGTATATACAAATGGATTCAACCGCTTTATTATTTGTCCTGCTAGACCCGTATATATAAATGGATTCAACCGCTTTATTATTTGTCCTGCTAGACCCGTATATATAAATGGATTCAACCGCTTTATTCTTTGTCCTGCTAGACCCGTATATACAAATGGATTAAACTGCTTTATTCCTTGTCCTGCTAGACCCGTATATATAAATGGATTCAACCGCTTTATTCCTTGTCCTGCTAGACCGGTATATATAAATGGATTAAACTGCTTTATTCCTTGTCCTGCTAGACCCGTATATATAAATGGATTCAACCGCTTTATTCCTTGTCCTGCTAGACCCGTATATACAAATGGATTAAACTGCTTTATTCCTTGTCCTGCTAGACCCGTATATACAAATGGATTCAGCTGCTTTATTCCTGGTCCTGCTAGACCCGTATATACAAATGGATTCAACCGCTTTATTCCTGGTCCTGCTAGACCCGTATATACAAATGGATTCAACCGCTTTATTCCTTGTCCTGCTAGACCCGTATATATAAATGAATTCAACCGCTTTATTCCTGGTCCTGCTAGACCCGTATATACAAATGGATTCAACCGCTTTATTATTTGTCCTGCTAGACCCGTATATAAAAATGGATTCAACCGCTTTATTCCTTGTCCTACTAGACCCGTATATATAAATGGATTCAACTGCTTTATTCCTTGTCCTGCTAGACCCGTATATACAAATGGATTCAACCGCTTTATTCCTTGTCCTGCTAGACCCGTATATACAAATGGATTCAACCGCTTTATTCCTTTTCCTGCTAGACCCGTATATATAAATGAATTCAACCACTTTATTCCTGGTCCTGCTAGACCCGTATATACAAATGGATTCAACCGCTTTATTCTTTGTCCTGCTAGACCCGTATATATAAATGGATTCAACCGCTTTATTCTTTGTCCTGCTAGACCCGTATATATAAATGGATTCAACCGCTTTATTCCTTGTCCTGCTAGACCCGTATATACAAATGGATTCAACCGCTTTATTCTTTTTCCTGCTAGACCCGTATTTTCACAAATGGATTCAACCGCTTTATTCCTTGTCCTGCTATACCCGTATATATAAATGGATTCAGCCGCTTTATTTCTTTTCCTGCTAGACCGGTATATATAAATGAATTCAACCGCTTTATTCCTTGTCCTGCTAGACCCGTATATACAAATGGATTAAGCTGCTTTATTCCTGGTCCTGCTAGACCCGTATATACAAATGGATTCAACCGCTTTATTCCTGGTCCTGCTAGACCCGTATATACAAATGGATTCAACCGCTTTATTATTTGTCCTGCTAGACCCGTATATATAAATGGATTTAACCGCTTTATTCCTTGTCCTGCTAGACCCGTATATACAAATGGATTCAGCTGCTTTATTCCTTGTCCTGCTAGACCCGTATATATAAATGAATTCAACCACTTTATTCCTGGTCCTGCTAGACCCGTATATACAAATGGATTAAACTGCTTTATTCTTTGTCCTGCTAGACCCGTATATATAAATGAATTCAACCGCTTTATTCCTGGTCCTGCTAGACCCGTATATACAAATGGATTAAACTGCTTTATTCTTTGTCCTGCTAGACCCGTATATATAAATGAATTCAACCGCTTTATTCCTGGTCCTGCTAGACCCGTATATACAAATGGATTCAACCGCTTTATTATTTGTCCTGCTAGACCCGTATATAAAAATGGATTCAACCGCTTTATTCCTTGTCCTGCTAGACCCGTATATACAAATGGATTAAACTGCTTTATTCCTTGTCCTGCTAGACCCGTATATATAAATGGATTCAACCGCTTTATTCCTTGTCCTACTAGACCCGTATATATACAAATGGATTCAACCGCTTTATTCCTTTTCCTGCTAGACCCGTATATATAAATGAATTCAACCGCTTTATTCCTGGTCCTGCTAGACCCGTATATACAAATGGATTCAACCGCTTTATTATTTGTCCTGCTAGACCCGTATATAAAAATGGATTCAACCGCTTTATTCCTTGTCCTACTAGACCCGTATATACAAATGGATTCAACCGCTTTATTCTTTGTCCCGCTAGACCCGTATATATAAATGGATTCAACCGCTTTATTCCTGGTCCTGCTAGACCCGTATATAAAAATGGATTCAACCGCTTTATTCCTTGTTCTGCTAGACCCGTATATATAAATGGATTCAACGGCTTTATTCCTTGTCCAGCTGGACCCGTATATATACAAATGGATTCAACCGCTTTATTCCTGGTCCTGCTAGACCCGTATATACAAATGGATTCAACTGCTTTATTCCTTGTCCAGCTAGACCCGTATATATACAAATTGATTCAACTGCCATATTCCTGGTCCTGCTAGACCCGTATATACAAGTGGATTCGGCCGCTTTCTTCCTTGTCCTGCCAGACCCGTATATATAAATGAATTCAACCGCTTATTTCTTGTCCTGCTAGACCCTATATACAAATGTATTCAGTCGAATTTTCTCCGTTGAACTTCCCCCCTTGTCCGACTAGACCAGTGTATCGTTCTAATAAGAGTTAGAAGGTCACTTTAGAGTTAGAAGGTCACTTTACAAAGTTCAGGACCTTCTAACTCTAAGAAGACGATATATAAGTTTTCAAAACAAAAATAAAAAAATAGCACTGAAAATGAAAACTGTGATAATTTATCAAATAATTCGATTTGTGAGACGACTATTTTCATATATAAACAGTAATAAACACTATTATTGTCATTTGAAGCTTGAATTTACGTTATCAATCCCAGCTTTAATAAACTAATATTTTCGTTATTTAAAGCTTGGATTTACGTTTTGAATTCCAGCTTTAATAAACTAATATTTTCGTTATTTAAAGCTTGAATTTACGTTTTCAATTCCAGCTTTAATAAACAAATATTTTCGTTATTTAAAGCTTGAATTTACGTTATCAATTCCAGCTTTAATAAACTAATATTTTCGTTATTTAAAGCTTGAATTTACGTTTTCAATTCAAGCTTTACTAAACTAATATTTTCGTTATTTAAAGCTTGAATTTACGTTTTCAATTCCAGCTTTAATAAACTAATAGTTTCGTTATTTAAAGCTTGAATTTACGTTTTCAATTCCAGCTTTGATAAACTAATATTTTCGTTATTTAAAGCTTGAATTTACGTTTTCAATTCCAGCTTTAATAAACTAATATTTTCGTTATTTAAAGCTTGAATTTACGTTTTCAATTCCAGCTTTACTAAACTAATATTTTCGTTATTTAAAGCTTGAATTTACGTTTTCAATTCCAGCTTTAATAAACTAATAGTTTCGTTATATAAAGCTTGAATTTACGTTTTCAATTCCAGCTTTGATAAACTTAATATTTTCGTTATTTAAAGCTTGAATTTACGTTTTCAATTCCAGCTTTAATAAACTAATATTTTCGTTATTTAAAGCTTGAATTTACGTTTTCAATTCCAGCTTTAATAAACTAATATTTTTGTTATTTAAAGATTGAATTTACGTTTTCAATTCCTGCGTTAAATGAATTACAAATAGAAATAAGCGATCCCGCAGAACAAAGGTTAATATTGGGTGTGCTATGTTTTATGGCATACAGAAATAATTATAGATTTTTTCTGAATGACGTATCAAACCGATATTGCTACTGTATCCTTCAATTATAAATAATCAGACAGTTGATATTTTCCGATTGAGTTGTTTCATACTAGAAAAATATACATCTTCATTAAGAATTACCATTAGAGCAAATTGCGTTCTGAATGCAGAGTGATGATAGTGACTAAAGAAGCAGGTGGCATGACATGAGGTGGTTAGCTAGAACGATAACTGTCGTAAACGGTGGCCTGACATTCAATAGGTCCTACATAATAAATGCCTCGTTTTTACATGGTTGAATAGGCCCGTGTACAACAGAACATTGGACATACTAGTATCAGGATAATTTGTTCGCCCGTCCAGTATCACAGGAGACACGTAAGTGTATTACTATTGATTTAACGTATCGTCGCTCTCTTTTAGCAGCCAGGTGGGCCTAAGTTGCCAATATATATTCTCTGTTAAATATATGTCAAAATGAGGCTAATTATCAAAAGAATTAAGAAGGCGTCAAATTAATATAGCTACCCCTTAAAATGGGTAAAATAAAATATTTTGGGGAAGTTTGTTATATTATTTCAGCATATATCATTAATGCGTAGTATATATTTTAAATTACACTTGAGAAAACATATCTTTATAATCATGTAGGTTGTATTTTGCTGTTGCAGAATGTGGATGAAGAAACTCATACTGATTACACTCTTTATCGGAACATGCTGCATATTTCTAGACGCGGTCATCACAAACTCTTTGGATATCAGAATAACAATGAAAGGTGGGAAATTGCGGCGAATGTTTGCATTGTTGTCTCAAGCAGCGACTTATGTGCTTTATGGTAAACTTCAGGTGGAGATGTATGCTCGTGAATGCAAGGGATCGAACCAAGAGATAAGAGAAAGTGTTGCCAGCAGCGAGGAGTTGCACAACATAGCTAGTATTCGGCTGGACAAGAGAAATGACAGCCCATATATTCCCCAAATCCCTATACCGAGGAAGCATGGCAACAAAACACAGTCTCTCCAAGTCAAATTTCTGTTCTGGAACATGTTTCACGGCAGTAAAAGGTGGTGGCATACGAAAGGCCAGCATTTATTTAGAAGATGTGGGGATTGTTTGTGTAGTTTCACTTACGACAAGCGAGGTTTGGAGCAGATGGATTCTGTGTTGTTTGAGTACAATGATGATCTTCTGAGATCAGAAGGTGGGACACATCTTAATGTGCCGTTTATACGCTATCCCCACCAATACTGGATTCTGTATAACCATGAACCAGAACGTGGTGATCTCAACAACCAAGCTTTATTTAAGAACTTGAAAGGTGGAGTCTTTAATTTAAGCGCAAATTACAGAAATGAATCTGACATTCCTCTAAGGTACGGCGAGTGCTTGCACAGAAACGACCCAACCTACTCCACGAGAGATGTTAATTTTGCAGAGGGAAAGAGTGGACTTGTGGTCTGGCTGGTCAGTAACTGTGCAGCAACAAGTCGAAGACTAGCTTATGCAAGAGAACTACGAAAGCACATTCCTGTTGATATTGCTGGTGCTTGTGGGACAGAGGAGATGATGAACTCGTTTGGCCCTAGTACTTATACAATACCATTACAAAAATTGAACAAGTACAAATTTTATTTGGCATTTGAAAATACGTTTTGCGAGCAATACATAACAGAGAAAGTGTATAAGGTTCTTGGTGATGATAGTAAGGTTGTTCCCATAGTGAGGGGAGCGGGACCATATAAGGACGCATTACCCGCCAACTCTTACATTGATGCTGCTGATTTCTCAAGCCCCAAAGATCTGGCTGACTATTTGACCAAACTAGATCACAATGACGACCTCTATAATGAATACTTTAAAGCAAGGCAGCGATTTATCTGTCATAACTATTTTTCAAATACTTACAACTGGCCTTGTGCTATCTGTCAGCAGGTTTGTGCTTTAAAAGAAGCTGGTAAAAAAAAGACACTGGACCAAAATGAAATAGATACATTATTTTTATCATCTAATATCTGCTACTATCCATAGGAAAAAAAAAACAGTTGCTAAACTTTTTTAAACACATTTAAACACATTTAAGATGCATGTCACCATCCTCAGGAGGTTCTCCTGGCCCAGTTTAGCCTATATGTGCACAAAAGGTGGCCTAAAGCCCGATTCATTTCATTTTCATTTTTTAAGATGCATGAATGCAAAACGTTTCTTCATATGCATACATATGTACGCTATATAGGTATGCATATGCATACCTGGAAATGTGTAACAGTATAATAATGTAGTATAATATGTCTTTATTTAAAGTGTAATGTACGTTCTTAATACTTTTCTCCATATGAAAATAATATAAAAGTGTGTATATTTATCCCTAAAATGGAAACAAAATAATGGTTGTATAAATATGTATAACTTGCTTTGCTGTATACTCTGTATGAACACAGATAGATCACCCAGATGCGCACCGATATGCAAGTCATGTACATGTATAGTATAAAAATAATAGGTCTACAACAATTTATAGCAATGCAGTGGCTCTAATACGTTTTAAGATATTAACCGTATCCTTACTCAAGTACAAATTCTGCCAGTTGAAATTCTACATACATCTATAGTTAATATAAGCGCGTAAAGACGCAAGGAAAGTGTTAATTTCTTTTGGTCTTAGTGCCTTTCGATAAAATCCAATATTTAAAAAATCCGTAACAAGCAATTATTGTTATCACATCAACAATATGTGGTTCGCAATGTTCACTTATAATAACATCAAAAGCACTAATGTCTCGCTGTAAAAGGGTAGACAATAATGTTTCAATGTCAATCATGTTCACACCTCCATGGATGATCTCTTGTCGTAAAATATGGCGTTTTATTCGATGTTTTTTTCCCCAAATAAAATTAAACAGTAGCGTCTTAATTTTTTTGATTATATTAATAGGAGGAATCAAATTTAGTAATGGAAAAGTTATTTTATAATTAATATTTTACCGAAAATGCTTAATTCTCTTTTTTTTCCACATATCTAGTGTTCTTTCTAAACTGTCTATTTTTTACTCCAGTTGAGCTCTTCACATGCACTATCATTTTTTCCTACATAAATACCTAAGCATTTGACAGGTTTTGAAGTGAAATGTATTCCTAGATAATCGTAATCAGTCTGTTCATCTGTTTCTGTCAAGTCTATGCCTATTGTCTTGTTTATATTTAGTTCTAAACCAGCCACATCAGTGAAATATTTTATTTCTGCAAACAATTCTTTTATGTTTTCTTTATTTTTCAAGAACACCGTGCAGTCACCTGCATATTGACTAAGTTTTATATTTTTTGCTTATGTATAAAGGTCGCTTCTAATCCATGAATGTTTTTTTATTTTTTTCTCATAATAAATGCTAGAACCTCTACTACTAAGATAAACAAAATGGCTGATACAGGACACTCTTGTCTAATAGCCCTCTCCATTGTAATCTTTGATGATAGATGTCCATTATTTTTTAAAAAGAAAACGGGGTTGGTTAACATTGTCTTGATCTATTGACAAAACATTGGTCCAAAATTGAACAGTTTCAATGATTCGAACATAAAATCCTTTTCTACTGAATCGAAGGCTTTCTTGAAATCTAAAAATAAGCGAATTCCGTTTTTATATTTGTTGTTTTCGATTATATCAGACACAAGTTTAATATTTTGGCCTATAAATCTGCCTTTGATATACCCAGTCTTGTCGTCATCTATACCACTACAAAACTTTTTGCATACGCTTAGCCATAATTATTGCCAGAATTTTGTAATCTGTATTAATCAGACTTATTGGTCTATAGTTGGCTATGTTTTCACGCTCTCCTTTTTTATATATTAGTGACATCACAGATTCTCTCTGTGACGGACAAAACTCTGATTTTACAAAAGCTTCATTAAAAACATAAATAACAAGCTGTCCAAAATCAGGCCAAAACTCTTTATAAAATTCAGCTGTTAGACCGTTCAATCCTGGAGATTTTTTTAATCGCAGATCTTTTATCACATCATTAGCTTCTTCTATTGTTACTAATCCTTCGCAGATTTTCATTTTTTTCTCTTGTAAATTATTTTTCACATCAATTTTATTTACGTATCTTTTAATATTATCAACATTTTTTCTACGTGTGGCATAAGAAATATTACGTACTGCGTCCCCTTTTTTCTGCCCATTCTGTTCGTGCACGAATTTGAGCTCCTTTAGCTTTATCCTGTATCAGGTTGTCATATTTGTGTTTTAATGTCTTACGAAGCTCTTTTAATTTATTGCATTTTTTTCCTGCTTGTTTTTCGAGTGCTATGATATTATCTACGTGGGATATTTCTTTCTCAATGGGTTCTATGGAACATGTTTTACGCCTTGCTTATAGAAAATTCTTTGAATCTAATTTTACACATATCCCAAATTAAGCCTTTATTATTTATGTTTTCTTATTCTTCAATTGTGTTTTTAAATATGGCTTTAATGCCAATTTTAAATTCATCATCGTTGAGAGCAGAACTGTTTAGTTTACAGTAGCCTGGTCCTCTAGCTGTTTTTCTAGACCGTAAATGTATCACAACCGCCTTGTGATCTGGGACTGCTGCAACCTTAACATATGCTTTCTGCAATTTTGGCAAGTTTACTAACATCACTAATGTTGAATGTGGCTCTGAGAGCTCAGATAAATATTTGAACACCCCTAATCTGTCGAGAAAAAAAACATTATATGATATGCTTCACAAGAAAACAGTAAAATAAGTAAATTGTTATTCCTTTTAAAAATTGCAGACGTTTTAATTCTTAGGGGCGCTCAATTTTGGGCAGGGGTCATATTATGCGACATTTCGACCTCTGGGGACCTCGAACTTTACTCATTTTCTTTTCTCATGTGGTCATAGGGATGCACTCATTTTGAGGGCTTAAAGGTTGCTACAGGTTTATTTTAAAATCGTTTATTTTGGCGGGGTTTTACTGTTCTATTTTCTATACAATATCTTGAATATCTCACTTACTGTCGCGTTTCAGAATGTCCCCCCTTGCTAAAATGTTCCCCAGGTGGTCTACTATCAAAATCAGGTGGGTGATTCCGGGGCCATTTTTGTACGGAAACGCACCTTGGCTCCAATACGACCAAGACAACCTGTGTATCCTCCTGATCTCATCGTCATCGTACGCATCTAGTGAATGAGTTCGACCCCTGAATACCCGTTGCTTTCTAAAGAGTCGCCGAACACCACTTGGTTTCTGGACTAGACTACATTACAAAATAACCAGTTCCCATCTGCAGGTATATTTCCGTTAAAACGTGGTGCAGAATTAGAAACAGATCACTCAGTAGAGTATATCATTGGTAATAATAACATTAAACTAATAATATTTGAATATTAGCTGCATTTCCACAAAGCCTACGATCATAAGATATCACCATGATTTTTGTGATGCACAGCACATCGATTTACTGACATCGCCATACAGAATATACAAATTGAAAGCCCACTGTGAGTGTTAAAATGTAAACATGAATGTACACTTCTACTTAAACAAATACAACTTACAACAAATTAGATAAGATGACTTGCGTAACTATGATAGAATGCACCAACAACAATATAGGTGTATGAGGTAAAGGGGGAGCAATGCAAAAATAACATCTAAATATACAGAAGAAAAATATATAATCTGCAGCCTTAAAAACCAATCGAAGAAGGCTATAGCACAAATACGTTTAGGCACACACGATCTGGAAATTGTGAGAGGCAGACGTGCCAAGCCAACACCTATACCAGCAGAGGAATGAATGGGTAACTAGTGTAATAGTGGGGCAGATAAGTTAAACAATCGTGCAAATGGTGATACAAGCACCAAAATTGGTATATATAATCATCAAAGTCTATTTCTTCGAAAAAAATTGTTAGCCACCTAAATTTCAAAATGGCCGCCATTTGCCAAAATGGTCGCCATCAGCGATGCATAAATATTACTTTTCGTCATCAAATTTGACTCAATGAACCGATTTTAATGATGTTAGAATCAAAATGCATGTTTTTGACACTAGAGAAGCTACATCCTACCACTTTAAAGCGAAATTTTTTTTAACTGATTTAAAATATAATATATATGCTACTTTAACGTAAGTTACATCTAATATACTTCGCGATGCAACTATGTGATATAATCGCGCAAGTACCAAATGCAACATGAACATGCGGAGAGCCTGGTGACATGGGTACTGAAATTGCGTCATCCCATTTAGACTAATTAGCAAAAAAAGTAATCACTGAATAATTTCAAAATGGCCGCCATTTGTTAATATGAGCACCACAAAAAGACCCATTCTGATAATAGACGTCGCGTATAAATGATAATGATGATTATTTTTAAAACACCCACACCTCCCACTGCATACTTTTTTACATCCACATCACATTTGGTCAATGCTTGGCAGCTGGTTGCCACTGGTGACATGGTCTTCCGGACGATATTTCATTCATCTCCATCTTTCTTCTATCCCCAGTCAGATGGACTCTGTATTTCCGGATGGCTGACTATAGCTTGCTACATGTTCTCTGATTACAGTTGGAGGGATGGTATAGTATGCGAGCAAACATGTCCAAATTAGCGTCACTCACATTAGTTGTTTCACTCGATCTCTCAATAAAGGACCACCTAACTCTGGCGAGACGTTCTGAGCAGACGTTCTAAATGCGCCACGCTGACTTCCCCCTCTGCCTTGGAAAGCAGCTAAAACGTCACATCCAGTGAAGGCGTGAAAAATATGAACTCCTTGGCACTTATGTGGTCCAATCTGGGATACTACCTCATGAACAGGGATCCACTGTACGTCACCCCTTGTCCAAATCCTAGTTCTTGCAACGATGCCATGACAGAGACTGCAATGACAACTACATCTGTGGCCTCAATTATCAGTGCTTTATAGCCTCTATTGCTGCATGTCTAGCCGCTAAGCGTGTACACATACCGGCGTGTCGTTCTCTTCATGTGGGTTGTGTCTCTCTAGGAGATGTGACCTCACGAGGATTTCCCATCTCACTAATAACAGACAATCTTCTCACATTGCCAAGGAAGGATGGTTGAGCAGTGTTATTCATGGTGCAGTTTGTCATCCTTCATGCCAGAGTCCTTCTCACATGCTGTAATACCCGCCCAACCTCTCATCCAACCACCACCCATCTTCTTAGTGCAGAATAATCATCAGTACACCACCATCAGCCTTGATCAGGGTATTGTTCTGTTCATGTGCCTGGGCAATGGCCAAAGCAGAGAACACTCTCTCAGTATTGTGTACAACAAATGTCCCTTGTAAAATTCCTATGCGATCTCTGGGTGTTTTTGGATGAGGTGCGTCATATCTCTGATATGAATGGAGATCCATCGTTATCCTTCCTTCGTTTCTCACGCCAGTCATCGAAGCTTAGAATTTGTTCTACGCCGCCTTGTTGGCCATCACAGTAGGCCTAGTTGATGTATGGAGTCATCATTAGCTGTGGCGACTACAGGCCATAACTTGATGGAATCTCCTACATGTAAGCTACTTGGAGCCATAAATAAGGTTAGGTGAGCAGTGAGGACTAGTGCCAGGAGTACATACAAAGGATGTGGCTGACTCTGAAACAAGAGTACTACCTCTACCACTACACCCTACACCCCAAACTATAAAATATACTAATAATGCATATTATCTGGTATGTTCGCTATTATTTAGCGTCTTTTTTGCTGTACATATGCCATAAAAGGTGAAAATACACATTTTTGGGGCCTTTAAAGGACAAAATTGTGAATGTCCGTGCCTGAAAACATATCTTCAGCAAAAAAAGTCATTCAAATCGGTCCAATGATTGAAATTTTATGGTAAATGGTAGGCTAGTATTTCTGCATTGTCAATGGCGGCCATCTTGAAAAATGGCGGCCATTTTAAAAATTTGCGTGGCTAACAATTTTTTCGAAAGAGTAACCAATAAAGAAAATATATGCAAATGTTGTTGCTTGCGCCACTATTTGCACGATTGGTCTCATGTATGCACTTTATCTGCTGCATTATAAAGACGATGTAGGAAACGCAATACATTCAAAGACCCAGGATATATATTTAAATATTTTTACAAAATTGAGATTTCCATGTACTATTGTGAGCTTGTATTTTCAAGCACAGCGTAACATTTGTGAAGCAAATATATTTGAGTTGACTTGAATTTTATAATAACAGTTTAAATCATAGAATACTGTAATAATAGTAAATGAATGAATGAATGAATGAATGAATGAATGAATGAATGAATGAATGAATGAATGAATGAATGAATGAATGAATGAATGAATGAATGAATGAATGAATGAATGAATGAATGAATGAATGAATGAAATCTTATATAGCGCATGTATCCAGCCGGAGGCTGTTCAGAGCGCTGAACATCGAGAGTAACTTAGCAAGGCCTGTTATCATTCAAATTCCAACTCAGTGTCCTGGGAGATATACAGCTGAGATGCCATTGAGGCGCATCAAGCTATTTTCATTCCAAGCAAATTCGCTTTATGTGCCAAGTACTAAATACATATATATTAAAATTGTATTTCAAAGTCAATCGTCATTTGACATATTGTTTGTTCTTTTTTGCATAATGCAACATCTATAACAAAGGGGTTGTCTTTGCTTTGTCTGATGAATATTTTGATATTATCACCTGCACGCGCAGCCCGAATATAGCGTACATTCACACTCTTTATAGGGTACTTTTGAATATGATGATGGAATATCGTAAGTTTGTTATCAGCTACAGCATCCATGATGCCGTGCATCCCGAGCTTGAAGGAGACTTCATAACCTAAATAGAAAGCAGTATTCACGTCATTCCAGGAACCCATCATTTCACAAACGTGGTCACTATCTTCACAGTCAGGTGGAACCACTGCTGGCAATCTGAGATGTTCACCTTTAGGAGCATAGGGGCCATATTTTTTTTTCCACCAATCTGGAATCGGTGCAACCTCTCGTGTGCTCCTATTGATGGTAGTTAGATGGTCTGTTTTTGTACAATACAATTCATCTGTTTTCGGATCAAATAGATTTGACAAGAAGGTGGCTGAAGCTTTTCCGCTATAAACGAGTTCAGTAGATAAACATAGCGCAGGAAAACTGGGCTTGGCGTGAATATTGTAAAATTCTGACAAAACATCAAACTTGGAAGAATTATCATAATCTGTAATATTTGACAAGTAATGTAAAGGAAATGACGTCATCAAGCCAAACACATGACTTATCTGCCACTTTCCTGAAAATAGAAAAACAACGACTTAATGATCTCTCAATGTACCTATTTAATACTTATTTAACACATTTGTATGTCCTGATGTTTGCTTATGGGGATTGTTGTGGGGACAAAGTTGCTGGTACTGAGCTGTTCAGAGCGTGTGTAATGTTGGAAAATAAGATATTCAATGGAATGCACATGAGCTATCAATCAAATGTTTGAAGTTTGTTTCTTTTTGTTTATCTTCTCAATATGTATATAATGTTATAAGCTGAAATGAAATTATTACTTTTCCAACAGAATGGCATCATAATCATGATGAGAATTCCACTGACTGTATACAATTGTAATGACATTTAAGTCCAAAACTGAAGTTAGACTGGATTGAACACAGATAAATAAAGATACATGGTTAATAAACTCAACTTTTATAATAAAGCGATAATGCTAACTATACGTAATATAATGATTCTCCCGCATGCGGGTAGGCCCACCCATCGTTTATGATTCTCCCGCATGCGGGTAGGCCCACCCATCGTTTATGATTCTCCCGCATGCGGGTAGGCCCACCCATCGTTAATGATTCTCCCGCATGCGGGTAGGCCCACCCATCGTTTATGATTCTCCCGCATGCGGGTAGGCCCACCCATCGTTTATGATTCTCCCGCATGCGGGTAGGCCCACCCATCGTTAATGATTCTCCCGCATGCGGGTAGGCCCACCCATCGTTTATGATTCTCCCGCATGCGGGTAGGCCCACCCATCGTTTATGATTCTCCCGCATGCGGGTAGGCCCACCCATCGTTTATAATTCTCCCGCATGCGGGTAGGCCCACCCATCGTTTATGATTCTCCCGCATGCGGGTAGGCCCACCCATCGTTTATGATTCTCCCGCATGCGGGTAGGCCCACCCATCGTTTATAATGATTCTCCCGCATGCGGGTAGGCCCACCCATCGTTTCATACATTCATGCTACACAAACCCACCAATCCGAGTAGATTTATTCGGATTGCATAAATGTATGAACGGTCATTAAAATTCATTGTTCAAAGAAGCTATATTTTATTTATTTCATGAAGCCACCATCAAGTCGAATGCACCAAATAGATAACACTGAAATGAGCTGTATATTGTGGGAATATAGATAAATACAACTTTTCCGCAAATTGTCTGCTCTACAAAGTATATATATATATTATAATAGCCATACCGAAAACAAAATCAAAAACGAATATGTGCACAACTGTCCATAGGTCGTTCGTTTAATCCACAACCAATGGTAATTTTTTTATAATGGTGTTTGTGTACTAAAGTCAGTAGCGCATTCTGTTAATCCACATAGTAATTATTTTTATAATGGTGTTTGTGTGGCTCTGTACTACTGTCAAGAGTGGGATCTTTTAATCCACAACGGATGGTAATTATTTTTATAATGGTGTTTGTGTAGCTCTGTACTACTGTCAAGAGTGGGATCTTTTATTCCACAACGGAGGGTAATTATTTTTATAATGGTGTTTGTGTAGCTCTGTACTACTGTCAAGAGTGGGATCTTTTAATCCACAACGGAGGGTAATTATTTTTATAATGTTGTTTGTGTAGCTCTGTACTACTGTCAAGAGTGGGATCTTTTAATCCACAACGGATGGTAATTATTTTTATAATGGTGTTTGTGTAGCTCTGTACTACTGTCAAGAGTGGGATCTTTTAATCCACAACGGAGGGTAATTATTTTTTATAATGGTGTTTGTGTAGCTCTGTACTACTGTCAAGAGTGGGATCTTTTATTCCACAACGGAGGGTAATTATTTTTATAATGTTGTTTGTGTAGCTCTGTACTACTGTCAAGAGTGGGATCTTTTAATCCACAACGGATGGTAATTATTTTTATAATGGTGTTTGTGTAGCTCTGTACTACTGTCAAGAGTGGGATCTTTTAATCCACAACGGATGGTAATTATTTTTATAATGGTGTTTGTGTAGCTCTGTACTACTGTCAAGAGTGGGATCTTTTAATCCACAACGGATGGTAATTATTTTTATAATGGTGTTTGTGTAGCTCTGTACTACTGTCAAGAGTGGGATCTTTTAATCCACAACGGATGGTAATTATTTTTATAATGGTGTTTGTGTGGCTCTGTACTACTGTCAAGAGTGGGATCTTTTATTCCACAACGGAGGGTAATTATTTTTATAATGGTGTTTGTGTAGCTCTGTACTACTGTCAAGAGTGGGATCTTTTATTCCACAACGGAGGGTAATTATTTTTATAATGTTGTTTGTGTAGCTCTGTACTACTGTCAAGAGTGGGATCTTTTAATCCACAACGGATGGTAATTATTTTTATAATGGTGTTTGTGTAGCTCTGTACTACTGTCAAGAGTGGGATCTTTTAATCCACAACGGATGGTAATTATTTTTATAATGGTGTTTGTGTAGCTCTGTACTACTGTCAAGAGTGGGATCTTTTAATCCACAACGGATGGTAATTATTTTTATAATGGTGTTTGTGTAGCTCTGTACTACTGTCAAGAGTGGGATCTTTTAATCCACAACGGATGGTAATTATTTTTATAATGGTGTTTGTGTAGCTCTGTACTACTGTCAAGAGTGGGATCTTTTAATCCACAACAGAGGGTAATTATTTTTATAATGGTGTTTGTGTAGCTCTGTACTACTGTCAAGAGTGGGATCTTTTAATCCACAAAGGAGGGTAATTATTTTTATAATGGTGTTTGTGTAGCTCTGTACTACTGTCAAGAGTGAGATCTTTTAATCCACAACGGATGGTAATTATTTTTATAATGGTGTTTGTGTAGCTCTGTACTACTGTCAAGAGTGGGATCTTTTAATCCACAACGGAGGGTGATTATTTTTATAATGGTGTTTGTGTAGCTCTGTACTACTGTCAAGAGTGGGATCTTTTAATCCACAACGGAGGGTAATTATTTTTATAATGGTGTTTGTGTAGCTCTGTACTACTGTCAAGAGTGGGATCTTTTATTCCACAACGGAGGGTAATTATTTTTATAATGGTGTTTGTGTAGATCTGTACTTCTGTCAAGAGTGGGATCTTTTAATCCACAACTGAGGGTAATTATTTTTATAATGGTGTTTGTGTAGATCTGTACTTCTGTCAAGAGTGGGATCTTTTAATCCACAACGGATGGTAATTATTTTTATAATGGTGTTTGTGTGGCTCTGTACTACTGTCAAGAGTGGGATCTTTTAATCCACAACGGATGGTAATTATTTTTATAATGATGTTTGTGTAGCTCTGTACTACTGTCAAGAGTGGGATCTTTTATTCCACAACGGAGGGTAATTATTTTTATAATGGTGTTTGTGTAGCTCTGTACTACTGTCAAGAGTGGGATCTTTTAATCCACAACGCTAAAGGGCGATGACAACGAGTTAAAGGGCGATATAAAGGCATTAAGATCAACTAAAAATATTTACATTGTAACGAAGATGCATTAAAAGGTAATGAAGATGTGCGACAAGGAGGCATTAAACAGGCATCGAAGGTTGAATAAAACGCATCAAAGGGCGATAGAGAGGCGTTAAAGGGCGACTGAAAAGCGTTAAAAGGTCTAAGGGGCGGTGTTAAAAGCAGTTATGGGGAAATGATCAGGCGCTGAGGGGTGAAAAAGATGCTTTGAAGGGCGACAGAGAGGCGTTAAAGTGCGACTGATAATTTTTGAATTGCGACGATATGTCAAAAGGTAAAGAAAAGGGCTACAGGGAAACGTTAAAGGGCGATAGAAAATCGTTAAAGTCCGAAGGGGGTGCGAAAAAAGGTGACAAAGAGGCAATAAAGGGCGATGGAGAGGAGTTAAAGAGCAAGGGGAAATAGCAGTCTGGTTGTGTAGACATTGGACGTCTGTGTAGTCTAGCGATTTTTGTGATTTAGAAACATATTCTCATACTTCTAATATCAACTTAGAGTGATGACATATGCTCATTCCATCCATCCCAGGAACACACACACAAAACATATAACCAGAATACACCATATTTGATTGGTCAATGTGATGTTGCTGATTTCGAATATGTTAATTCCAATATCAAATTTTCACAAAATTGTATAAAGACGATATTTTTATGATCCACAGAATTTAAGAGTACAAAATTATGTCAATTCATACAGAATATATCAAAATCAATCAAATAGAAGCATGTATTAGGCCTATACACACACATTAATAGGATAAATAAATTATTACCATGGTATCTAGGAACTTTTCTATATGTCCTGAGGTCTGAGGAGTATACAAGATTTCATAATTGCAGGAAAATTACTCTGAGCCTCATATTAATCTAAGCCTTGTGTTCTATTTTTTAGTTCAGAAACGGCTGTGACGAGGATAAATCACCCTCATGTGCTCTAGGTTCCCCATGCCATGTTTATTGCTTAGCAAGGGAGGTAGCCTGGTAAATGGTCAGGTCTGAGCTACGCTCTGCAGCGTCATAAATGCTAGGTTTGATCTCTGCTCAGA
Organism: Flabesymbios commensalis; assembly: GCA_964017125.1. Taxonomy (NCBI): domain Eukaryota; kingdom Metazoa; phylum Annelida; class Polychaeta; order Terebellida; family Flabelligeridae; genus Flabesymbios; species Flabesymbios commensalis. Next base: position 104,948,274 of record OZ024904.1, on the reverse strand, counting down.
CTTAGACAGCTATGGGATGAACGGGAACGAACAGGCATTATTTGGTGATGCAGATGCATTAAAGGTCAACAAAAAGGGGTGAAAGGGCGAAGGAATCGCGTTAAATGTCGATGGAGAGGTGGTAATGGCAAATGGGGAGGCGGTGAAGGGCGACGAAAATGTGATGAAGGGTGGCAGAGAGGAGTCAAAGAGGGACGCCGATACCTTTAAATTGTGGCGATGAGGCACTAAGGGGTGGCGAAGATGTGTTAAAACTCGATGAAGAGATGCTGAAGGGCGACGGAAAGGCATTCATGTGCGAACGGTTATTTTAAAAGTTGAAGGGGAGGAATTACAGGGTGATAGGCAGGCATAACAGGGTGACGAGGAAGCAATAAATGCCAAAAATTAGGCATTAAATGGCCATGTGAAGGCATCAAAGGGCGAAAAATGTGAATAACTTTTAACTAGCTTCACATGCGATCTCATAGCTGAAATGTTATTGATTCTAAAATACACTATTTTCGACCTGATTATTCAAGGCCAAGTCTTAGATATGACCGTCCAAAGAAAATGTCCCACGATTTTGTATAGGGTCAATCTGTGGGTGGAACCTTCAGCCACGCTAGGACTGTTAATCAGGGCTAAATGCCGCAACAGCCTTTGGCTGATTGCCAAATTTCAAATGCGACATAGGCTTATACGCCAGTTGCAATGAGCTGGCCGAATATCATCTACAATGCTTTGCCTGTTAAGGTTTATATATTGCGTGAACTATTTGCTCCATAATGCAACGTATCCACCACCTCCTCTATATGATACAACCAGGGTCAACTGATAATTTAGACAGTGTATCTCTAATACTGACATGGAGATGTGTAAAAAATATACTATCTTGCAAATGTATTACTAGCTTTAAATTTTATAGAATCTATAAGTAAATGACGAAAAGGTGCATGCACACACAAGCTATTGCTGTGTAGGCCCTATACGGCATTACGGATTTCTATTTGATATCTGCTTTGCCGTGGTTTGTCTGCAAAGTAAGTGACAGTCTATAAAAAAAACATTGAATCTATAGATACAAAATTTCAAGTATGGCTTTTTCCTTCATTCAATCACTGTTGCCACTGAGTGACGTTTGTCGCAATCAACAGCAAAACATCACAGGTTGATGAAAATCCCAGATTTTCATGGTTTATTTATGTTTTTACGAAAAATGAATGAATTTTCAAGGCCTGTAGTGCTTTTTTCATATTCACGGACTTAACCCGTTTTCAAGGACCCGTGGGAGCCATGTATCAAAGTGTAGGGAAATGCTTTACAATTCATCTCAGAGCAGCTAGTATCCACAAAATTACCTGACCCCTCGCTGATTTATCGAGTCTTGGCTGGCGCCTCCAACCTACACGCTGACATTTCAGGATGGTTAGAACCCTGTGGCGAAGCGTTAAATGGTGACCGTGAGGATTTAAAGAGAACGTTTAGGAGCAATGGAAATGCGTTAAAGGGTGACGAACCAGGTGCTAAAGGGGGATGAAGAGACGCTAAAGGGCGGCGAAGAGGCGTTTCACGGGCAACAGAGAGGCGTTAAAGGTCAATTTTAAGGCATTAATAGGTGATGTAGAGGCATTAATGGGCAATAGGAAGGCATTAAAGGGTGATGGAGAAGCGTTATAGTACGACAAAGCAGCGTTAAATGGCAGCAGAGAGGTGTTAAATGTCGTTGAAGATACACTAAAAGACGACAAAAAGGGGTTAAAGGGAGATGGAGAAGAGTTAAAGGGAAATGGTGTATTATTGTTTTACTGTATCTATATACATGTCAAAGTAGATGATAACAGATGTATTGTGACATTTGCTTGTTACAAAAAATTAATGGTTCGTGTTAAAATTGACCAAAAAAATTGTATTACTTCTAGTTAAAAATAGCATTTTCGATAGGCATAATTACAGGTATCGGCTGTAATCTTTGTGGTCATCTTTGATCTTTAAAAATACTTTGGAATTGTTTGTCTGTCGAAAATAATATCCAATTATTTTTTAAGCTTTGCAGACAAGGCGACCATCTTAGATTTTACCAACAATGCATAGTCTAAAGTAGTTTCTGGTTACACCACTAGGTCGGGCTTACCCGAAAACCCTATGGTGCACACCGAAATCATGAATTTGCTTTCATTCTGTGGAATTTATTGTTTGATCAATTTATTTGACCTTAAATAGATAGCGACCATATTTGTTATTATCAATAATGCAATGTCTAATGTACTTTCTGGCCACAGTACCATAACTACATGAAAACCATACGTTAGACACCAAAATCATGAATATTATGCTTATGTTCTGTTGAAAATTATATCAATTTATTGTTCAACCTTGCATAAATAGGGGCCATCTTGGATTTTACCCAGAAGGCAATGTTCAAACATATTTTTTGACCACACCACTATATGTCATGCAGGCATCCCCGAAAACCCTTTGGTAGACACCCAAATCATGAATCATTATATTCTGTTGAAATTATATCAATTCATTGTGTGACCTTGCACAAATGGCGGCCTTTCATTTCACTATATTCACAGGTATCGGTCTCAATCTTAAGGTTTTTCCTGTTTCCCGGCGATTGGTGGCCATTTTGAAAAATGCAAATTATGTTAAGACAAGTATGTAAAACAATATTATTTTTTTGTCAATTTAAATCAGCTCATTATTACCTTTAATTTGAGTCTATTTGTAGGTCTCTATCTCGCTTTTGATTTTTTTACTGTTTTCACCTTGTGATTAGCGGCCATTTTGGAAATATGCAAATTAGGTTATGAAAATGATGTATAACAATAATATCAGTTTGACATTTGTAATCAGCATATTATTACCATCAATTTGAGCCTATTTGCAGGTCTCTATCTCGATTTTGACATTTCCACTCTATTTACCCCTATCAGATGGCGGCCATTTTGAAAAAATGCAAATTAGAAGGTCAAAACGAGGTCAAATTCCATTGCCCTATATCAGAATTCGAAAAGGGTTTATTGGAGGTCATCTGTGCTAAATTTCATGATTTCTTCACAAAGTGCACACTACATTGACTTATTCCATAGACTACCAGGTGGCGCTTAGATATGAATCTTATTTGGAAAGCAGCTTGTGGTCACGTGGCTGCTGGCAAACCTCTATAAAAAAGTTTAACCCATACAGTGCGGGGATCGAATTTAGTTGCCAGAATCTGACGTCTGTAGACGTCAGATTCTGACGTCTAAAGTGGATCCCCGCACTGTATGAGTAAAACTATTTATACTGTCCGTAGACTCATAACATAACACCCATGACATTCGGAAAGAGCTAACTAAGCCAGTTACGACGATTTCAAATTGCTAAAAACCCTTTGGCCTTCAAGGTTTTAAAGAAAGCTTTAAGGGTTAAACAATAACACACAGAAGAGGTTCAAAACTCAAGGTTAAAACACTGACATATACGTGTATAAACCATGGATGCCAAAGGTTACTTTCAATTTGAAATCATCGTAAATGTCTTAGTTAGCTCTGTCCGCTTTATTTGAATACTTATTTCGTGTTTCTACGGTCATTAATAATAATAATAATAATAATTGAATTTATATCGCGCACACATCCAGCCTTTAGCTGCCCAAGGCGCCTTACAAAGTATATCATAAAGACATAAGCACGTTGGAAGGGATGAGTAGAAAACAGATGGCGGCCATTTTGTATTTTGTCATTTTTCAAATAATATAAGTTTTTTGTTAATATAGCTCTAATCTTGATTGATGGCTATTATTTCGATGCAAACTCAAGTAAAAAATCAATAATTATTGTTACAGGCAAAATGCACAAAATTACATATTCTTTAAAAAACAGATGACAGCCATCTTGTATTTGTCTCTCACCAGAATATTGCGAAATTTGAAAGCACACATAACATCCAGGCTTATTTATAAGCATATCTGGATTAAAAAACCGTGGCCCAAATGTGGATACATATAAAAAACGTTTGATGAAATGGTGTTTTCCAGCGGGGTTTTTTTGTCGTGGATTTCGCTGATTTTTAAATTTAAATTACGTTTAGGCATACATGGAGCGATCGATCAATATATATTGCAATGATTTATATACCATAAGAAGTGGAATTCAAATACCGTTAATTAACAACTGCAACTGCTATATATCATATTAATATGGTATATAGCAGTTGCAGATCAGTTTACTAGAACATAAATAACGTACATTCAAGTAACCCTACCCCCTTATTTAAAACTGTGCGACGTTGTTAATAACATATTTAGGGTACCTCTATAAAGTCGTCAAAATAGAGTTTGCATTCCTCTATTTTCAATGTTAACTTTCGATTTCGTGTTCAGTATATCACAGGGCTCCAAAAAAACTTAGTTTTGTTGATATGTGGGGGGGGGGGGGGGTGCATGGTAGCCATATCTAACCCATCGCCTAGTCGGTTTAATGATCTCAAATTTCTGACTGGGATGTATGGGTTGATCACTATATATTTTTTCTTCTTTCAGTTCGGGGATCGACTTTAGAAATCAGAATCTGATGTCTATAGACGTCAGATATGATAAAATGAACGCAGACGGAGATATTCTCTCACTTAAAAACACATGTGACGCACTGATATTGTGTTTATTTTTAGACAATCTGATAATGTCGATGGTGACTAATAGTGCAGTAATGCAGATATCTAATAGAAAAAAACAAATGAAAAAACTGCAATGCCTTCAATGCCTGCGTAACTGGTTATTATACAAAAGTAAAAAGAACGACATAAGACGATAGATCGAAGAAAACGACCATGATTTAGAGCTAATACTTTCAAACCAACAAATATCTATCTATATGTGGGAAGCACCGCGTGAGGATGACTATCTATCATTTTCATAGCATTATTATAGTGTGGTGCATTGTAATATCCATCATAACATAAGATTACATGAACTGAATTATTTTGACCAATTAGATAATGTTTTGTGTTATTTCTCTCTTAGCCAGTCTACTCTAGTCTATAATTATACTCGTCTTATGATCGTTTAGAAAATCATATATATATATATTGTCTTGCGTTTGAGCTCATTTAGCCAGTCCTCAGGTTCGGTTAAAGGGTCTTTAGGCTTGCTTATCCAGTCCTTAATCTCGTTCATCCAGTCCTTAGGTTCGCTTGGCCAGTCCTATCTTGTATTGTATGTTAGGGTAGTTTTCTGGGCAGCAATCATATTTAACGTCAATACGCTGGGCTGAGGTAAACGTCACAGCATAATGCTTGTTCTCATGTAGGTGCGATGTATCCACTTCCTTAGCTCCGTCCATCAAAACTATGTCCATCTGGTAAACACAATTATAATACCCACATTACTCATTTCATTGCTGATCATTGCTAACGTTCTTAAAATCCGTTTTATTTGCAATAGTCTGGTATCTAAATAAACAAATTTCTAACCTCCAACTATATTAGGACCAGTATGCGTCCAACATGTTAAATATCTAACTATATTAAAATCATTGTACGTCCACACATGTTAAATATCTAACCATATCAACACCATTGTACGAACAACACAGTTGGTCGCTCACTATATAAAGACCAGTGTACGTCCAAAATGTTAAATCTCTAACTATTTTAAAACCAGTGTACGGCCAAAATGTTCAATCTCTAACTATTTTAAAACCAGTGTACGGCCAAAATGTTAAATCTCTAACTTTGTTAAAACCTGTGTACGTCCGAAATGTTAAATCTCTAACTATATTAAGACCATTGTACGTCCGAAATGTTAAATCTCTAACTATATTAAGACCATTGTACGTCCAACATGTTAAATCTGTAACTATATTTGGACCATTGTACATCTATCATGGTAGATCCATAGCTATATCAAGATCATAGTACGTCCAACATTTTAAAGCTGTACCTACATTAAGACCAGAGTAGGTCCAGGATCCGAACTTAAGGTTGCAGACAAACTCTGTGCCCTCTGGAGTATCCTTAAGGTCATCATCAGTGTCAGAGCAGCGGATTTCCTGGGGATAGGGCGGGATCCATAAAATACTGCCATCACTGGAGACTACAGTGAGATAACGCCTTGTCTCATCATGGCCTACAGCCGGCAACCTGTAGAAACAAAGAGATTACTGTAAAAACAGACAGTACACTGTATAAACAAAGAGAATACTGCCATCACTGGAGACTACAGTGAAATAACGCCTTGTCTCATCATGGCCTACAGACGTCAACCTGTAGAAACAGAGATATTACTGTAAAAACAGACAGTATACTGTATAAACAAAGAGAATACTGCCATCACTGGAGACTACAGTGAGATAACGCCTTGTCTCATCATGGCCTACAGACGTCAACCTGTAGAAACAAAGAGATTACTGTAAAAACAGACAGTATACTGTATAGACAAAGAGAATACTGCCATCACTGGAGACTACAGTGAGATAACGCCTTGTTTCATCATGGCCTACAGACGTCAACCTGTAGAAACAAAGAGATTACTGTAAAAACAGACAGTATACTGTATAAACAAAGAGAATACTGCCATCACTGGAGACTACAGTGAGATAACGCCTTGTCTCATCATGGCCTACAGCCGGCAACCTGTAGAAACAAAGAGAGAACTGTAAAAACAGACAGTATACTGTATAAACAAAGAGAATACTGCCATCACTGGAGACTACAGTGAGATAACGCCTTGTCTCATCATGGCCTACAGCCGGCAACCTGTAGAAACAAAGAGATTACTGTAAAAACAGACAGTATACTGTATAAACAAAGAGAATACTGCCATCACTGGAGACTACAGTGAGATAACGCCTTGTTTCATCATGGCCTACAGCCGGCAACCTGTAGAAACAAAGAGAGAACTGTAAAAACAGACAGTATACTGTATAAACAAAGAGAATACTGCCATCACTGGAGACTACAGTGAGATAACGCCTTGTCTCATCATGGCCTACAGCCGGCAACCTGTAGAAGCAAAGAGATTACTGTAAAAACAGACAGTATACTGTATAAACAAAGAGATTACTGCCATCACTGGAGACTACAGTGAGATAACGCCTTGTCTCATCATGGCCTACAGACGTCAACCTGTAGAAACAAAGAGATTACTGTAAAAACAGACTGTATACTGTATAAACAAAGAGAATACTGCCATCACTGGAGACTACAGTGAGATAACGCCTTGTTTCATCATGGCCTACAGCCGGCAACCTGTAGAAACAAAGAGAGAACTGTAAAAACAGACAGTATACTGTATAAACAAAGAGAATACTGCCATCACTGGAGACTACAGTGAGATAACGCCTTGTTTCATCATGGCCTACAGCCGGCAACCTGTAGAAACAAAGAGAGAACTGTAAAAACAGACAGTATACTGTATAAACAAAGAGAATACTGCCATCACTGGAGACTACAGTGAGATAACGCCTTGTTTCATCATGGCCTACAGCCGGCAACCTGTAGAAACAGAGATATTACTGCCATCTAACAGTAGGGTGACTGAGGAAGAGAGAAGTAGTCACCGGGTTACATGTACTTCTCATCTAGTTTCGATGAGAGTAAGTGTGAAGAAACATCGTAAGTGTTGAAGCAATGTACAGCTCTATTAACTTTAATATACAGGTCCGTAACTGACTAACAACTACACAATAAGCCAGCGCCGTCTATTCACTGTCCACATTTATATATTTTTATCTACCATGGGAACTATTACTTTTCCAGTCTCCCAGGCACACCAGCCAAAGTTATCTCATCCCGTTGTCCATAACATCCGTAGTCCTCATAACAATCGCTGGCACTCGGTACAAGAGTGAAAACATATCTGACACAATGATTAATAGGTTTCTGGGTGTTTCTAGTTCTACGTGACAAATATATGATTGATAACACAGTTAACACTTTAAGAACTAAAATACACTCTGTTACATATCTCCCTTCCTTAAGAAGAATGAAAAAGAAAAATCTAAATTAAACAGATTCACTTTTTAATTCAGGAACAGTATTAGCGGCGCCAGGCTGTAAAACAGGATAAATTCGGAAACGTGGTACGGGATCCGCCGCCGTCAGAGCCGTGGCCACAGACTCTGGTGGAGGCGTATCCATATTCGAGGTTGAAGGTTTGTCAGTTCGAGGCTGATTAGCCCTGCTTACGCACAAGCCTTGTTTTCGCCAGCGAAACCAGAGCCCCACCACAGCAAGCAGAGGTATCGCACCTAGACCGACAAAACTCAAACGCCAAAAATAACTGTGGTTAATAGAGGATGAGAGATCCACCTGAACAAAATCTGATAATTGTAATTCTTGTATCTGTTGTTGAAGCAGGTTCAATCGTGTAAAATGATCAGTAATCTTAACAGCAATAATAGGTTCTATGTACGAGTTAACTGGTAACGTGAATTTGAAATCATCAGTTAAACAAGTATTATGAAGAAAACGAAACTGACTTTCAATCGTCCAGTTATCCGCTGAAAGTGTACATGAATAGATCAATGTCACAGAAAACACTCCTGGCGGTATAGTCACAACCAGTGAGGGTTTTCCATGGCATCTGTAAGTGACAGTTATACCTTGTGTGGCAATAATATTTACATTAACATCCGATAGAAATATGACAGTAGAATCTGACTGTTCTACACTACTTATATCTGCAAACATTTGAGGTGGAGAAGGCATAGTTTTGCTCAGTCGAGCATAGCATTTATGATTAAACACAGGTTCATTACGAATTAAATCAATTGTACACGGGTAAATATAAGGGTTAAGTATATACATGCGCTGTACATACAACTGGAGCCATGCCTACACAATTAGGTTCATGTACAATCTTATCCGTATTAGTGTCATGTAATAAACTACTAGGTAATTGGATGACGCTGAAATGATCACTGACCGGATACGGCCATACGACAATTTGCAAATAGCGCCAAGTTATAGATGATACGAGAGGTATCTGAATTTTATACACAAGAGTATCGTCAATAGACAAAGGGAAAACATCAAGAGTTCTATAATACCAGTCAAAGGGAGTAACGGGTTCGACACCATCAGGAGAAACTTAATGTAGAACGTCTAAGAGCACTTCAGGGGGGAGTAAAGCTTCAGTCAAGCGTCCTAATTCGAGACTTTCCTTACGATGAAGCCAAAAATCGTGATCAGCAAAGAAAATCGCGACAAATATGTTCAATATGAGAAATAAGAACTTCAGTGTTATGTCGTATAAACATAAAGTTTATGGCGCGCCGTGACTTTTCAATCCGTTGATTCGTGAGTTGGGTAAAGTTATGAAATTGTTCGTCTAGGAATAATAATTGTTCGTCGGTTTTCTTCAGGCTGACAGCATTTTGATTGATTACAGATAGCAGCTTAGATGTGTCGTGGATAATGCGCTGCTGATTGTGTCGTGAATAATGTGCTGCTGATTATCTTTCAGTTGAGATAATGTGTGATGAACTTCACGCACTTGCTCTTCCGTAGCTGTCCCAAATAAAGAATTAGAAATTGTGCCGATAAAATTAAACAGGCCTCGCTTTTGTTTTTTATGATGATTATTTACCTTATGCGCAGTCTCTGATCTCCACCAATAAGAAGGATTTTGACATCTTTGTTTCACAACACGTAATCATTCGAACCAAATGGGTATCCATCTGTCACTTGACTCGTAGTTTGAAACAGTTCGACGAGAGAAATGTACTTTGTCCATAAATTTACAGAATGAGACTGGCATAATCGGTTAATTTATACTTATGCGAAATGTCCATTGTCCAGCAATAATTATTGCTGTTTCAGTTTCTTTCACTTGAATACCGCTCGGAATCGGAACAGTCTGGTATTTCTTGAGCAGCAAGTAGGCGCAATAAAAACACAAAGAGAAACATTATTTTAGTCATAATGACAATTAGCAATGATTAGGAGGAGTCAGTTACTGTACATGATTTCACAGTATATGGTGTAAAACGTGTCATTCGCCCAGATTCAGGAATGGCACGCGTGATCACCATGCGAAGTGGTTGCGTAACAGCTGACGCAGGGGAATCATTATCATCCGCAGTAACTGGCTCATGGGGAGGGGTGTCAGGTGCCGACTCTAGTTGAGCAGGGGGAGCCGCTTCAGCGCCAATCTGGTCTATCCAGGATGACCAAGAACTGCATGTAAATTTCCTTAATATCGACTTTAAAGATCTATGATATCTCTCCACTCGTCCATTAGATTGTGGGTGATATATCGTAGATTTTTGATGTTTAATACCGTACTGTCGCAATAGACCTTGTACCTCTGAATTGCAAAATTCCAATCCATTATCACTGAGAATCACCTCTGGCAGACCGTACTGTGGCAGGTAGCATTGTAGCAGTACATTTGCCACTTTTGAACCAGTCTTGTGTGATATAGAAAAGGCGTCTGCCCAGCCTGTGAGATGGTCAATAAATGTCAACAGGTAATTATGACCGCTACGAGAACGAGGCAGAGGGCCTACAATGTCCATTGCTACAATTTTGTGTGGGTTATGGGCAATGGGCATTGGGCGTATTTGTACAAAAGCCTTGTTGCTACTATACAGTTTACATGGACCACATGTATGTAATTGTTGTTTTATGTCTTTGCACATTCCAGGCCAAACATAATTTAGTTGGACATGGATACTAAAATACCATCGGTCAAAGCGTAAGTGCCTTCTGTAGATGCAGAAGCCAGTAATTCAGGAAAATGTAATTTTTGATGTTCAACATATTGTGCTTTTGAAATTTTATCAAAAACAAGAGGAAGGTTCCATTCTACAACTAACACAGGTAATGGCTCAGGAATGCGTACGCGTGACAGCATGTCAGCGCGTGCATTATCTTTGTCACAACGGTATCTGATCGGTGCTCCGAATTCTGATATATGAATAGCCCATCTCTGGAGCTTTGTGTTGTCTATTTCGTCAGCAAATAATGCTTTTAGAGGCTTATGATCAGTTATGATCACAAAATTAGCACCCCAGTGATATGTTCTGAGCTTTTTCAGAACATAAACAATCGCATATGCTTCCTGTTCTATGACAGTGTATCTTTGTTGAGTTTGGTCTAAGGTATGAGACAAGTAATGTACTACTCGCTCAATAGTCCAGGCAAACTATGAAATGACCCACCACAAATTGCAACAGAGATAATTCCTTCTCCATCAGTCTCAGAAAGTGTCATAGAAAAACATATTAAAAGTCACAAAGAATCGCAGTAGTGGAAGAGTGCCTAATTTGCATAAATTCAAAATGGCCGCCAAAAAATGACTAAGTCTTATTTTGGCGATATCTCTGCTAATAATCAATGTAGAATCGTGATTTTGGTGTCTAATCATATGTTTTTGGGGTCAAGGAATCGATCGAGCACATCATTTAGCATATCAGACAGTCTCTTGACAACATAAATGTGATTGTCGTATATGACGAATGCCGATTTGCGTAAAATTTCACGTATTTTAATCACCCATCACTATGGTGGCCACCATGTTATCAGAAGTAATGTCAGGTTCTTAGCTGACTTGTCGACTGATTTAATGATTGATTAAGTGTTGATGAGAAACCTCAAAACTACAGATGGTTTGACGATAGGAAGTGGCATGAATGAATTGCCGCGTCTCGTATGGTTTCTCTCAACGCCGGCTTGTATGGGAGACCCAGGAGGATTTGGACATTGCCAGCTTTTTTCCATTTTTCTCATACCATGTTCATGTGATAAAGCTCATCTTTTGTCTAAAGAAAGAGACTCACTATACCTATGGATAGCCATATGTGTTTTGAACATTCTATGCAGAAGAATAACACCATAGAGAAAAAATCAAATTTGTCCAGATCCTCCCCCATGTGTGGGTGATTTGGACATGGATGGGGAGCATTTAGACATAATTAGAATCAATAACAAGAATCATGAAAATCAACGTTTTTATACATTGAGAGTCATATTATCTGAGCCATTTTATAACTTTATTCATTGGGATAATTAGTCCGTGGTACAGATAGCAAAAAAATTAGTACCAAATGGAGGTACCAAAAGTGGTTTTGATTTTTATTTACCCATACATCTCAGGAGTATAAAAAAGTATGATGGACCTCTGTAAGTGGTAGCTTAAGGTTAGAAAAATCACTTTGTTCATATGCACCATCGTGTCATTCTAGGCACTTTCTTGGCGAATTTCACCGTTAAAATCCTATGAGTGATTATCATTACGATGCCTCTGAGGGATATTCACAATGCAGCAATTCATCCAAAAGACTAAATACACAATAGTGACTAAACAAACACTTCACACAAGTTGAAAGTAATTTATAATATGCTACAATAACCCTTTAAGCATTAAAATTATTTTAAACAAGAAACCATGCAATGTTGTTGTTTTTCAGACAGACACATATCAAGTTGATTGTATAATGTAGTCATGCAGATAACTATTAACTATAAGTATACCATATTATGATTATATCTTAAAGCGATTTTCCAAATTACACATTGTAATCATTTAAACACATGACCCTTTAAGCGCTAAGTACGCCTATAGTTGCTTTATTTAATCCGCTTTGTTAACTCACTAAATCACTGTTTCTGTGATAAATCGGTGATAATTAGGTGATAATTTAGTTATTTAAATGTAGCGCTTTAACCCTTTCAGCGAGGGGGTCGAATTTGACGTCCATAGACTTAAGATTATAATTATTGTCTAAAAGACGATCCCCGCACTGAACGATTTAAATATTTATATTAATAATGGCCGTGGATTATTAATTACGTATTAATTACGTATTAGATAATTTAACATAGCGCTTGGCGGCCATTTTGAATTTTAGCAAAAAAAATATGTTTCACTCCGGGAAAAGCCTTGGGAGTTTTTACAGGTAATAAAGGAAGACATACTGGTAGTCTATAGATTTAAAAAGCTTATATGTATCTCAAATACTAATGATAATAGACTTACTCCCAATTAAACATAAAATGGCAGCCATGTTGGATTTATTCGTTTACGAAACGCTAAAAGTTACTACTAGCTTCAGAAATGAATGCAGCATTAGAAATCAAGCTGAAATGAGGTATTACATTAAAATATATGTCAAATAGTTCATGAATTACAACTTCAACATGGCGCTTGGCGGCCATTTTGAATTTCGTCAAAAAAAAGGATGTTCCGCTCAGGGGAAACTTTGGGACTTTTTACAAGTAATAAAGGAGGACATAATGAACACTTCCTGAAATTCGGAATGAGTTTTGTCATAAAAAAGTGAGAGTAATATCACAATAATCATGTCTACTGCAACTTACTTGTTGAACAAGACAACATCCGGGTTCCAGAAGTGCTTGGTGGCCATGTTCAGCTGACTGAGACCTCCATAATTTTCTGGATCCCAAGTCAGAGCGGGGTCTGTCCAGCCCTGAAATAAATAAATGAAATTATCTGCAGCGGATTGCAATGATTCTAAGTCAGGGCGGCGTCTGTCCAAGCCTGAAATAAAGAAACTTAATAATCAGCAAAATATTACAATACCATGATTTCAAAAGAGAGCGGCGTCTGTCCAGCCCTTAAATTAATAAATTAATTGATTACCATAATAATATAATAAACATGATTTTAAGTTCAAAGTGTGTCTAGCCCAAAAATAAACAAATAAACTAATCAGCAGAATAAGATTACAATAATCATGATCCAAATTTATTTTGAATTGGTAAATCAAATAAAAAAAGTTTATGTTTAAATGTATTTTCTTTAATGTGCTTATATAGATTTAGTGTATGATGAGTTTGTGGTGTCAGCAAATAAAAAAACGAAATTCCGTAATAGTCGCCACAAACGAATGATAGAAAATGGTATGTTTTGGACATTTGCATAATTACACATTGACCGGATGGTGCTTTTATATTGGTCCACCCTGTGGCCTAGCTAAATATAAACAAGTACATACCAAACAAAAAAAAAACGTTTTCAACACATATGTCTACAAAAAAATCATAATTGAAGACTTACCAGTTTCATCCAGAATACTCCTTTGAACCTGAATGACTCTGGATCAAACTCAAAGTCTACTAGTGAGAGTCCGTGCTTGACGGTGACCACATCACTGAGGTCTGAGACTGGTCGGCTCTGCATCCTCTGGGGGCCATATCCCCTCCTCCTCGGGAGCCTGGTATAATAGGTGAATATATCAGGTAAAATATGTGAATTTAGCAGGTAAAACAGGTGAATATATCAGGTAAATACAACTGAATATATCAGGTAAAACAGGTGAATATATCAGGTAAAACAGGTGAATATATCAGGTAATTACATGTGAATATATCAGGTAATTACAGGTGGATATATCAGGTAAATACAGGTGAATATATCAGGTAAAACAGGTGAATATATCAGGTAATTACAGGTGAATATATCAGATAAATATATCAGGTAATTACAGGTGAGTAAATACCACCTGTAGGCCTAAATAAAGGTGAATAGATGTAGATTATATCAGTTTTATCGTGCCGCATACCAGCCTGACCTTGTTTTATTCTCCACACAGTGCAAAATACAGTTGCACAATTAGAATTATAACATAAGCAAATCTAGCAATTTGAATGCTCATTTATCTCTCTCTTTCAAAGCTTTTTTGATTTAAATGTAAATAAAAAGGCTGAGAACGTCTAGACGAGATTAGCACTTTAAGGTTTTTAGTAGTCCACTCCGTTATTTCGTTATAAGGTGGCGTCACTTAATAACCCCTGTGATTGTTTGGAGTTTGGTAGGCCTACTTGGTCCACCTTAATCTCAACCCCTGTGATTGTTTGGAGTTTGGTAGGCCTACTTGGTCCACCTTAATCTCAACCCCTGTGATTGTTTGGAGTTGGGTAGGCCTACTTGGTCCACATTAATCTCAACCCCTGTTATTGTTTGGCGTTTGGTAGGCCTACTTGGTCCACCTTAATCTCAACCCCTGTGATTGTTTGGAGTTTGGTAGGCCTACTTGGTCCACCTTAATCTCAACCCCTGTGATTGTTTGGAGTTGGGTAGGCCTACTTGGTCCACCTTAATAACCCCTGTGATTGCTTGGAGTTTGGTAGGCCTACTTGGTCCACCTTAATCTCAACCCCTGTGATTGTTTGGAGTTTGGTAGGCCTACTTGGTCCACCTTAATCTCAACCCCTGTGATTGTTTGGAGTTTGGTAGGCCTACTTGGTCCACCTTAATAACCCCTGTGATTGTTTGGAGTTTGGTAGGCCTACTTGGTCCACCTTAATCTCAACCCCTTTGATTGTTTGGAGTTTGGTAGGCCTACTTGGTCCACCTTAATCTCAACCCCTGTGATTGTTTGGAGTTGGGTAGGCCTACTTGGTCCACCTTAATCTCAACCCCTGTGATTGTTTGGAGTTTGGTAGGCCTACTTGGTCCACCTTAATCTCAACCCCTGTGATTGTTTGGAGTTTGGTAGGCCTACTTGGTCCACCTTAATCTCAACCCCTGTGATTGTTTGGAGTTTGGTAGGCCTACTTGGTCCACCTTAATCTCAACCCCATGTGATTGTTTGGAGTTTGGTAGGCCTACTTGGTCCACCTTAATCTCAACCCCTGTGATTGTTTGGAGTTTGGTAGGCCTACTTGGTCCACCTTAATCTTCACTTAACGCGCTGAAATATTTGTATGTAAACCATGGATACCAAATATTTCTATTCAATTTCAAATCATCATAAATGTCTTAGTTAGCTCTTTACCCTTTATTTGAATACTTTAGATTTCAGAATCAAATTCTGACGTCACAAATCGATTCCTGCGCCGAAAGGGTTGAATCACCACGTGGTGTGTTAAGCCCCAGGACCACCCATCATTTGATCCACCACCTACAAACCACGTGGTGTCTTAAGCCACAGGACCACCCATCATTTGATGCACCACCTACAAACCACGTGGTGTCTTAAGCCACAGGACCACCCATCATTTGATCCACCACCTACAAACCACGTGGTGTGTTAAGCCCCAGGATCACTCATCATTTGATCCACCACGTGCAAACCACGTGGTGTCTTAAGCCCCAGGACCACCCATCATTTGATGCAAACAGCTACATGACCAATAGGCCTACTTACCGAATGAACTTGTACCAAACTTACAACAAGCAAAATCAGCACGCAGCGAATCATTTCTGAAAATAAACAAGTACAATGATTTAACTTGTGTTCACGATATTGAGAGTAATATTTCTGGAACAGTTTCAGATTATGCCCATGCTAAGATTACCGCCGGGGGTATTCTGGAACAAGTTTCAAGCTACCCCCTCTGAATTAATTAATATTACCCACTTGAATATTTTTACTAACGAAAAGCATTTCTAAGTTGTATTTTTTTTAGCAAAAATGCACTGATCCGCATACGCCTACAACATGCATAGGCTGACAGATCTACACGCCTACAACATGCATAGGCTGACAGATCTACACGATAGGTTGCTCCATACGCCTACAACATGCATAGGCTGACAGATCTACACGATAGGTTGCTCCATACGCCTACAACATGCATAGGCTGACAGATCTACACGATAGGTTGCTCCATACGCCTACAACATGCATAGGCTGACAGATCTACACGCCTACAACAGGCATAGGCTGACAGATCTACACGATAGGTTGCTTCGAACGTGTTTTTTTTCAAAAAATTCTATCAAAACGTAAGCATGATGTAGATCTACGTAAGTGCGGCAAATAGTACATAAATTATGACGTTGATTTAAAAATTTTGGTAAAGTTGTCAAATACGTAAATGTGACATAAGGAGACGTTAGGCCTAAATCAAAGTCTGCGACGTTTGCCATTGTTACAGCGTCCTTGACGTAGCCTACATCCGACGTTGCTTTGGATGTTTTGATATAGATGGGTAAATACTTTACGTAAAATGTGCTGTAAAACAATAGTTATTAAATCTACGGTAAATGAAATGAAATGAATCAGGCTTTAGGCCACCTTTGTGCACATATAGGCTAAACTGGGCCAGGAGAACCTCCTGAGGATGGTGAGATGACTGAGATGACACTGTCCTCCAGACACAGGACTCGAAATTCGAGCCCTGGCGGTCTGAGGCCGAGCACGCTACCTCTCGGTCACGGAGGCTCCCCACAATACTAACTTTCACACGTGGATGGGGAAGAAACGATTTTGTTTCTTTCAAACCGCCGAGACCGGGAATCGAACCCCGGACTCTGGCGTGAAAGGCAGCGGTGCTAACCACTACCCTAGGGCCCCCGCCCATTTTAAATCTACGGTGTACGTTGGTGCAATGCTAACTTTTCTGACGTTGTTTGGACATTGCGTACCACGCTGACACAACGTTGACACACGACGTCGGTGTGTCACAACTTGAGTTTATGAACAACGTTGGTTGTATGTCAGAGACGTTGATTTCACACTCGCTCCTCGTCACCTGTCAACGCTGGTTGTATGTCAGAGACGTTGATTTCACGCTCGCTTCTCGTCACCTGTCAACGTTGGTTGTATGTCACAGACGTTGATTTCACACTCGCTCCTCGTCACCTGTCCATATTTAACCCTTAAAGCGCTGAAATATTGTTGTACAAATCTCGGAGACCAAAGGGTTTTTGAATTTGAAATAATCATAAATGTCTTAGTTAGCTCTTTCCGCTTCATTTGAATACATATGTTATGGTTCTACGGCCTACGGCCATTATAAATCGTTTAATTCTTACAGTGCGGGGATCAACTTTAGACGTCTACAGAATAGTCCAGGCTGTTAGGGGTTTCTCAGTGCACTTTTGGAAGAAATTGCCATTTTTTGCCAAGATGATCTGTAACATGAACTCTTTCGATCCTAATATAGCGCAGTCAATTCTGACACGATTACCACATAATTAACCTCTAATTAGTATCCTTAATTAGCAAAATCTGGACAAAAATCCACAGAAAATAATATCTCAAGAATCGGTGGGTCGATTTTATTGATTTGTTATCTGTTATCTGTTTGGTAGATAATTGACACAACAAAAATATTTTTGAAATCATTTATTGTCAAGGTCACGTAATGTGTCGAGGTCAAAGTCAAAATCGAGGAAAATTTGACAATTTCGGACATCAAATAGCGCATTTAAAATGTTTCAAATTATCCAACATTATTTGATATATTTTTGAAAAAGCCCATCATCTGTAACCTTTCATTTGAGGGTTTAATGGAGTATTAACCGGGGTCGTAATTGTTTGTCCACCCATAAGTTGTCTTTTCCACACATGTGTCGTAAACGGATCAACGCTATGATTTTAATTATTTTCTTTTAATACACTGTGCATTATAATAATAATAAGTTCTTCTATAGCGCACATACAGTGCTCTGTGCGCTTTACACAATTAAAGGTAGGCGTTACAGAAAAGATGCTTCTTCAAGGCGCTTTTGAAGACATCTAAGGATTCACACTTCCGCACTGAATCCGAGAGTTCGTTCCACAGCTTTGGCGCTGCACTGAAAAACTTCTGCCTCCGTACTGTAAGAGTTTAGTCTTGCGCCGACAGAGAAGGTTTTTTTATGATGAGCGAAGGCTTCTGCTTGGAGTGTAGCTTGAAACTAACTCAGATAAATATGATGGCGCGCTGCCATGGATAGTTTTGTACGTGAGTAGCAGTATCTTGAACATGATTCGCTCTTACACTGGTAGCCAATGGAGCACTGGTAGCCTTTAAGCACTGGTGTTATATGATCATCTCGATTGGTGCGTGTCACCAGGCGTGCTGCGGTGTTCTGAATACGCTGTAAACGCTGAATAAGCCTCTTGGGGAGGCCGTACAGGATGCTGTTACAATAGTCCAGTCGAGCAGTGATAAAGGCATGTACCAACTTTTCAGTGATAGATTGAGTCGGAAAATGACGAATCTTTCCAATGTTTCTGATGTGCAGAGAAGCAGCACTGCAAACGGCACTGACATGTTTGTTAAGGGTCAGACAGCTGTCCAGTGTCACTCCAAGACTCTTCACATTCTCTGCAGGAAGAATGTTCATTCCACCAATTTGTAATGGTCTCAGAGAATGTTTGGACGAAAATCCAGCCTTGTATGTGTAGAGGACCTCTGTCTTCTCCCCATTTTGCTTTAGTCTGTTTTTTACCATCCATATATCTATGTCACGAATAAAAGCTTTCAGTCGCTGCATGAATGTTTCCGCATCTGTGAGCGAGAAAGAAATGTACAATTGTGTGTCGTCTGCATAATGTGATAACTTAGTCCGTATTTCTTGATGATTTCACCTAAATCAGCTGTATACAGTGTGAAAAGCAAGGGTCCAAGAAAAGACCCTTGCGGAACTCCGTATTGCAGTTTGAAATTACTTGATGTTTCATCTCCGATCACCACTTTCTGGTACCGATCTTTTAGGAAGGATGCAAACCAATGGACTGCAGACTTCGATAGATGTAATCGTGATGACAGCTTCTGCAAGAGGATAGATACGGTGATCGATGGTATCAAACGCGGCGCTAAGGTCCAAGAGTACAAGACATCCGACTTGTCTACATCCGCAGCAAGTAACAGGTCGTTCGTGATATGTAGCATAACAGTTTCGGTGCACAAAATGTCATGCACTATTATATATTGCATAAAGGTCTAGGTCAATCAATAACTTCAAGGTCAAAGTCAAGGTAATATTCGAAATATATTTGGAACCTGGTGGTTTTCTTTTGTGATGGGCGTATATGACATGGAATTAATCAATTTACCATTACATGTTTAATGCCAATTTCAATTATATGATGGGGTTTATTTCAACGTGTTTGCTTGTTTGTTTTTTATCTAAGCAATAAAAACTAGATTCGAGACTTGTAGGGCATACGTGAATAGCAAAATAGCCCACGTGGTGAACTTGTCAATTTAACGATACAATCGTTGATGCAAAATGCTGTTCGGTAATTCGAGCAAGTGACATTATCCTACTGGGACCTTTAACGTTTGTCACTATTGTGCATATTTATACACTGCTGAAAAGCAAATATGACACCTTCCACAGGCTCTGGAAAACAGCACTAAAACTGGAAATCTTACTCAAATTTGTGCAGCGTTTAAATTGAGTCTTTGTGCAGCATTCTTGATAATTGTCATTATGCTCAGTGATTCTCGGTTCATAATATTGAACTATGATGCAGACCTACAGGAATAGTTATTATTGTTTTATATCATTTTTTCAGTAATAATAACTGATCTACACGAACAAAGTTAGCTTGAAGGATAATTGTGTACTAAGAAGCCTTGATGAATGATGTGTCCTTGCTGTGCATACTGACATTGCAGGGTGAAGAGAAAGTATGTTTGTATGCTGATGAGTGTGAAAAAAAGTATTCAAACATTCAGCATGTTAAAGCGCTATGATATTATCCCAACAAACCACCCAGAGAAACTACACAGCCAATGTTAAAGAACTCGTTGATATGTTCAATAGCTCCCACCTCTACTCCAATCCCCAGAAGCTGTGATACAATTTGCCTGCCAAGCAATGAGTTATAGCTGATATAAAAGATGTACATTTCATTGCAGTTTCGTGAAAGCACTGCCGATTAGCTTCTCAAGTATAAAAATACATACAAACCTTTCCAAGACTGACATAGGATGAACAGAAATGCATCTTGGTTGTCAGTTTGGATGATGGTGCATGTGATCATAATTATCAATAAATTCCTTAACGAGCCGATGGTATGTTGATTTATTGAACTGCAATGGTTCACGCAACACCAACATACACTATACAGTATAATAATTATGATGAATATGTACCAATTACTGTCATTCTCTTTTTGTCATGTATGTTGAGCGAGATCTGTCTTCTATAAAGTGTGATGGTGTTGTTAGAGATACTGAGTGAAGTAACATGGCTACACCACTTTCTAACCACGGATTGGTGTGCGGACCAAGCTAACACCAATACAAAAGACAATCTTCATTGAAACTGGGATATATTTCAGAGTAGTTAAACCATCATGTTTTTTTAAATCTTAGCTTACCTAGCTCTAATCATTATTTGAAGAAACGTATTATGTCTTTTAATGAAAAACAAACAGTGGTCAACTCTGACAAGCTGCATGTAACGCTTGGAGTAGACACGACTTTCCGCTACCTTGCATTACATGACATATGTCGGGATATGTCATCTCCCATGATGCGTGTTTTCTCCACATTCCATGTTATTATATGGGATATGACAACACCTCTTTCATGGTAGGCAGAATGGGTAAAATGTCAGCATAATAGAAATGGTCAGCTCATTTCACCTCACCCCATCATCGAATAATTTGATGTGTTTCCTTATTCAAAACCGTGTCATCATTCAAGAATGTAAAACAATCTTATCCGGAGTGTCTCTATTTATCTCGTCATCGCAGTTCAGGGTGTGTCAGCCGTAGTGTTATATTTAGTATGTGTAACCTTGACACTGGCATGACAAATACTATAAACCTCTCTCCCTTCAACAGCGGGGATTCTCGATCTCTTGCTGACTTGACATATCGATAGGCCTGTGAGAGGAGCTCTCACACCTAATCAAGAGTGATACTGACAAATCAAAACCTACGAATTTAAAATCAGTTTTGACTATTTCAGGCCAGTGTTGTTTGATGTGTGTGTTCCGAATATTAACATGGCTTATTTTGCACTTCCCTCTATGAGTATGTGGGGGCATGCTATGGACGTTCTGTTACCCCTCCACCCTCGTCCAAGATAAAGAAAAAAACGTCGAAGTCAGAGGTTCCAGCAGAGTAATGCTTTCTATAAAGGTTTTGTGCCTCACTTTAACATTGACACTGAGTCACTGACCCGGTCATATAATTAAAATTGACACATTGATTATTCTCGTGTGTCAGAAGGAAGCACAACGAAAAGGAATTAATCTGGTCTCAAATCTATTCCTAATTTTACTTTAATTTTGACCTTGATGTTTGTTTAACCTTGACCTTTATGTTATATGAAATAGTGCATAAGATGTGGAGCATCAATAAAAATGTTTCAAAAGAAATTAAATGAAATAGACGGAATTATTCCTCAGGTGACAATCCATACATGAGGCATCAGTGGTATAGCTAACCCATAAGTAGATCACTTGTCTAGATCATAATGATCCCGGTTTTGGAGATACCGAGTACATTATGCCATCAAATTAAAGCTGTTAGATTGGTGTATAACGATTTTTAATGTGACATAATTATATATACTTTGAAACATTGAATATGAACCTTTTGTTCAGAACTTTTAAACTTTGCTCACATCTGACCTTGACTAAGCCGCATCACGTGACCTTGATCACTAATCATGTGAGGAATATTTTTATCGTGGAGGCTATACGTTAAATAAATAACAGAACCAAAGATCATTAAAATCGATCCACCGATTCTTCAGATATTTTTTTGTATTTTTCCGTGGTTTTGCTAATTATGAATACTAATTAGATGTTAATTAGGTGTTAATCGTGTCAGAATTGACTGAGCTATATCAGGATCGAAATAGTACATGTTACTGATCATCTGAGCAAAAAATTGTAATTTCTTCCAAAAATGCACACACCCGCTCTATTTCGACCTTAACAGCCTGGACTAGAAGTCAGATTCTGACGTTTCAAGTCGATACCCGAGCTGTAATGGTTAACCAACATTAGAAAAGACATCAAAGTACATCGAAGACATTGGATCAACGTAGAACGTATGCCCGTTGAAGGCGTTAATTGAACGTTCGGTCGACGCCACGTTTACCTCCTTAGCCAGCTTCAGCAAAATAAGTGAAATATCGTAAGCCTGCTTTGGTGTCAATTTAACGTCAAACGTAAAAGCCGACATCAGTGTCAATTTAACATCAAAGGTAGTCCTACGTCAGTGCTAACTTAATTGTATCAAGAATGGGGACGTATTGAACATCTCTGGTATCGTATAGTGATAGATAATTACACGTGTGATTTTTTTTTAAATAATCTATTTTTATTCACCTTCAGATTGGAATTAAGGTAGCCAATTAACCATTACAATGCGGGAACATTTTTGTATCAACTATGCAGGCCAAAGGATTTTTTCAATTCGAGATCACCAGAAATTATCTCAGTTATCTCTTTCTGCTTCGTTTGAATACCTATGCTATGGGTCTACGACCATTATGAGTTCTACTTATTTCAGTGCGGGGATCGCCTACAGATTCTGGCGTTTGAAGTCGGTTCCCGCACTGAAGAAGTTAACACAAATTCTGAATAAGAATATTTAATGCGAGTACCGAGATATAAGAGAGTTACATGTAGGTGTTGTTCAATTATGTGAAATTGGAAAATGCGTCTGCCAAAATTCACATCACTTGTATAGTATAATATGTCACACAGAGCATGTTCATCGCTATTTTAAGGAATTTTATTGAAGCTTGAAGCGCTGAAGTATTTTATTTGAACCAAGAAATCAATGGGTTTCTAAACCAAAAGACCAAAGTTGTTTTTCAATTTGAAATCATCATGAATGTCTTAGCTAACCATTGTCGCTTCATTTCAATACCTATGTCAAAATGGTTAAGGGACTACGGCCATTATAAATATTTTACATTTACAGGTCGGGGATTGTCTTTAAACGTCAGAATCGGATGTCTATGTACGTCCGATTATGACGTCTAATGTCGATCCCCGTGCTAGATAGACAATAGGGCAAAAACATATTTATCTTAAACTTAAATTATTCGATGCAAATAATTAAATAAACTGATGTAAAGCTACAAATGTAATATGTATTCAACTGAAATTGCAAATTGCAATCGCATGTCTATGAAACTCCTCTCGTAAAACGTTGTGCATAAATATATTTTAGCCCTAAACAGCTAAAGCTCAAAGCTGTTGAATATACATTTTCAAACACCTCAAGTTGAATCTCGCTGAAGCGACCCATAACGCCAAATGGATAAAAATTACTTACATAACTGTACAATTTGACTCATGACTTATGTAATCTAGCTAATTTATTATTCATTTCGCCTTCAATGTTTATTGCATGAAGGAAAAAAAGATAAAGACGGTTATAACGTAATTAGGCCTCTAACTGGTAAACCTTGTCTTGCTGAACTGTTTCAATTCTATTTTTCGTTCGTTACTTGAAGCTGGAACTGCTAACGTAATTTCCAGCTCCAAATGACGAAAAATATGTAAAAAATAAATAAATATCATCTTCTAAATTGAATTATTTGACCAACTGAGCATCTACCACAAACTATACTATCCATTTTCAGTGACATATTATTTGGCTTAAAATCTGTTTATAACCTTATATATGCGGGCGCAACAGGACAAGGGTTAACAGTTCACTTACTTGGTGTTTCTTTGTGTGTTTTTTGCCGGCGAGGAGACTTGGTTGTGACGTAGAATGACTTGTGACCACCAGCTGCAGAGAGTTTATGGGACCCGTGACGACCCGTACAGCTTTTATATCATACCTATCTGGGAACCAGCCAGACACCCACAAGATGTTGACCAATGTTGGTTTATTGTTGTGCCAGCATCCGAGACGGTTAGCCAGCATTAAGCCAACATTGGGCTATCTGACAGTTGTCTCCGACCCAGAAAACACGAGATGTTGAACCGATGTTGGTTTAATTTTGAGCCAGCATCGAACATTAAATTAGCATTGGGCTTATGGTTTATGTTTGCTGGGAATGTTATGGAGATAGATCCAGACATATGCGAAAAAGAAGAGGGGAGAGGGATCTAGTGAAAATATGTCAAAACGTACTAAATAACGTAAGCTTTATATTAATTTTTGAGGCTGGGTGTGGAGGGAAATGTGGACCTTCAGAGATATCCTTGAGCAGCCCTTATATTATTCTCTGAGTCTGAGTGCGAGGGGTGTGTGAACCCTGAGAGATATTCTGGAACCGCCCTGACTCTGAGTGTGAGGGAAGTGTGGACCCTCAGATATATCCTGGAACCGCTCTCATATTATTTTCTGAGTCTGAGTGTGAGGGGAGTGTGGACCCTCAAAGATATTCTGGAACCGCCCTTGATGTCAGGATGTACATTAACAGCGTGATGAGACGAGAGCTGGACAACAACAGGATGTTATGCTAAATGATGTAGGTCATATTGACCTAATTATGGTAGCATGACTATGAACCGTCACTGCTGACCCTTGCACACTGGCGACACATCATTATGTAGTTCTCCCTTTCACCTCGTTGGGCGGGGGCCCTAGGGTAGTGGTTAGCACCGTTGCCTTTCACGCCAGAGTTTGGGTTCGGTTCCCGGTCTCGGCGGTTTGAAAGAAACAAAAAATGTTTCTTCCCCATCCACGTGTGAAAGTCAGTATTGTGGGGAGCCTCCGTGACCGAGAGGTAGTGTGCTCGGCCTCAGACCGCCAGGGCTCGAATTTCGAATCCTGTGTCTGGAGGACAGTGTCATCTCAATCATCTCACCATCATTAGGAGATTTTCCCGGCCCAGTTTAGCCTATATGTGCACAAAGGTGGCCTAAAGCCCTATTCATTTCATTTCTTTCACCTGGTTTGCTTTGTTATTGTAAAAAATATGCTGTTTAACCCTTCTCCTGCTGAGTTAATTTATTTAAATTTTCACCACTTAAAGTTGTGTCTCGCTACCGCGACCCACAACTTCAAGTGGCTAAAAAATCTTGATGTTTAGACACACATTTCATTCATAGTAACAGTGATTTGGTCAACTAATAAAGCAGATGAAAAACGACAATAGCGGGATCAGCATGACAAGGGTTAATAAAGGTTTACAATCACTATGACAATAGTCGTGATCAGCATGACAAGGGTTAATAGAGGTTTACAATCACTATGACAATAGTCGTGATCAGCATGACAAGGGTTAATAAAGGTTTACAATCACTATGACAATAGTCGTGATCAGCATGACAAGGGTTAATAAAGGTTTACAATCACTATGACAATAGTCGTGATCAGCATGACAAGGGTTAATAAAGGTTTACAATCACTATGACAATAGTCGTGATCAGCATGACAAGGGTTAATAAAGGTTTACAATCACTATGACAATAGTCGTGATCAGCATGACAGGGGTTAATAAAAAAATTGATTGCATTTAATGTTTTTGAAATATCTGCAAGTCTAGATGTGTAGCTTTATATTCCTTTATGATATAGGGTTGCATAAAACTGACAAAAGGAAACACAAAGCACCCGTACAGCACCCGTACAACGCCGGACCAACGTTGAAAGACGTTGGGCCGACGCTGCACAAATATCACAGACATATTAGTGTTTTAATATATTATGATATATTATGGTTACATATAACTGACACAATTCGTGGGCATTATTTGCAGGCTCATTTTTGTCCTTACCCTCAAGTGAACCTTCTCATGGTCCCCCCACACACAGGTCCTTCTACAAGACTGGATTTGCTGCAATACAGAGAGGCTGCGAAAAGTCGACAAAAACAAGGTAATACATGTATGCCAATATACACAAACTCCATCGATTAACGCTTAACGGTCTTGTCAAGTTTAAAAAGATTTTAAAAATCATAGAAAAAAATGGATTTGCCAGACAACCCTAAACAATTTATTTTGAAAATATGTACAAAAAACCCACCCAAAAAATCCGAGTTTTTCTCGGATTTTTCAACTTGCCAAAACCCCTTACCACGCTGAGGTATTTTAGCAGAAACAATGGAGACCAAAGTTTGTTTCTAATTTGAAATCTTTACAGAAGAAGAAGAAGAAGAAGAAGAAGAAGAAGAAAAAGAAGAAGAAGAATAGGAGGAAGAAGAAGAAGAAGAAGAAGAAGATGAAGAAGAAGCAGAAGAAGAAGAAGAAGAAGAAGAAGAAGAAGAAGAAGAAGAAGAAGAAGAAGAAGAAGAAGAAGAAGAAGAAGAAGAAGCAGAAGCAGAAGCAGAAGCAGAAGCAGAAGCAGAAGCAGAAGCAGAAGAAGAAGAAGAAGAATTTTAAATATTAAAAAAAAATTAAATGTCCAAACATTTTGAATCTGAAAGTAACGATCTTCATTGTAAAGATATCAGTGTGTGAATATTGTTTAACGCCTCTTTCTGCACAATCATGATAATATGGCGACAGAAGGAAGCCCGAAGTTGGGTTAATGCCCTACTCTTATTGAATGACTTGAAGGGTTCTTGATAGTGCACAGTACCATCAATAAAAAAAACATTTATGTTTGTCATTATACAATGTCTGAGAAATGCACAATTGAAAAAAGGCCTTAGCACAATTCAACAACTAAGAACAATATGATAATACGAAACGCTTTTATTTACTGTTCGTGAAGAGATAGATAACAATAACAACGTAAGAATATACCGTATGAAGATATGGGGCCCGAGCGTTATGCAATATCAAAGTCAGCAAACTTATTTATTATTGAACAACAAAAAAACTAGTCATTTTGATTGAAATTAAACAGAACTTAAATGAGAAGCATATTCTTTCTCGCACTTATGTTGTTGGCTTTCAGCTTTCCAAAACGCTTCACTGCGCTGTTTGCTATAGTCGCTTTAAATATATATTCGTACGAGTAAATACATACTGCATCGTTGGGTACGGCGAGATGGATTGATCTCAGCCCTTGTCACCACATTTTTTTTACCAGTATAATATAATGGTCAAGCCAATATAAAGCTCCAGAAATTGTAATTATGGTAATTAAAATTGTCATCCCCTTTCACAAAAATAGCGACGATCTTGTTTCAGTACGTAGAAAAACCTCCTCATAAACAAGTGGTGATTCTCTTTATCACTAGTACTGACGAGATCAGTATGGCAGCATATGACAAACTACGCACAATAGCTGAGAGATTGAAAGACAAGGTAGGGCCTACTGTTCTGAAGTGTAATATGTTAGGGTGATTTGTACAGATTAGTGATCGACATCAGTCTCAAAAAGAACTCAAATTAAACCTTTAGTTGCTAAACACGCCTATAGCCGTTTTTATCATATAGTTTGTCCTTTAAAGAAGCCAATTTGAAGGGCATGGGCGTTTAATTTGCCAGATTGGCATAAGTTTTGTTCAAAATTGCACATTTAACCCACTTAAGACTAATATAAATCCCATAGCTTAGCACTCTAGTTATTAAAATTACGAATCCCACCAATTTGGAAGCAAGGCTAGAAGCCCAGCCATACGAGCTGGTAATTCTTAGTTGACAATAGTATTGATCGAAATTATTCAAACTTAGTATCAATCGAAATAACTAGAAAAATCATCCCAGCTTTGCGCAGCTCATAATTCCCTCCTGTCCCACTGGGTCAGTAATAAACAGATACATATATCAATTAACAAAGCAGATAATTCCCTCTTGTCCTGCTGGGTCAGCAGATAATTCCCTCTTGTCCTACTGGGACAGCATATAATTGCCTCTTGTCCTGCTTGGTCAGCAGATAATACCCTCTTGTCCTGCTGGGGCAGCAGATGATTCCCTCTTGTCCCACGCAGTCGGCAGATAATTCCCTCTTGTCCTGCTGGGTCAACAGATAATTCCCTCTTGCCTGCTGGGTCAGCAGATAGTCCCCTGTTGTCCTGCTGGGTCAGCAGATAATTCCCTCTTGTCCTGCTGGGTCAGTAAATAATTCCCTCTTGTCCTGCTGGGTCAACAGATAATTCCCTCTTGCCTGCTGGGTCAGCAGATAGTCCCCTGTTGTCCTGCTGGGTCAGCAGATAATTCCCTCTTGTCCTGCTGGGTCAGTAAATAATTCCCTCTTGTCCTGCTGGGTCAACAGATAATTCCCTTCCCTCTTGTCCCACGCAGCCAGCAGATAATTCCCTCTTGTCCTGCTGGGTCAGCAGATAATTGCCTCTTGTCCTGCTGGGTCAGCAGATAATTCCCTCTTGTCATGTTGTGTCAGCAAATAATTCCCTCTTGTCCTGCTGGGTCAGCAGATAATTCCCTCTTGTCCTGCTGGGTTAGCAGATAATTCCCTCTTGTCCTGCTGGGTCAGCAGATAATTCCCTCTTGTCCTGCTGGGTCAACAGATAATTCCCTCTTGCCTGCTGGGTCAGCATGTAATGCCCCCTTGTCCTGGTGGCTCAGTAGTTTGAAACCAAAATAAACGAGACTGAAATATTTCAAATGTTTTGTAGTAGTTGCTAATTTAGTCAAATAATTCAATATGGGGGGGGGGGGGGTGACAGTTTCTCAACAATTGAATATTTTTTCTCATTTGAAGTTGGAAATTGCGTCAGAAATTCCAATTTCAAATGGACAGCAGGTGTCAATACATACGGGACAAGGATTAAAACACAAGGACAATATACATAGATATTTGTTTATGTTATTGCAGGCCACACTTGGAGAACTTGATCAGCTTGAGGTGTATCAATGGCCGCAAGATCTGCAATGCCGACTCTATTCTACCTCCATGCTTCATATACATTATTATTATTATTATTATTATTATTGTTGTTGTTGCTGTTGCTGTTGCTGTTGTTGTTGTTGTTGTTGTTGTTGTTGTTGTTGGTGTTGTTGAATTGTTGATTTCCCTGGCATATGATAACCATGCCTAAGACTACGAACTAGTTCATTTTAATAGCTGATTATTTTCTGATTTGGCATATTGGTAATTTGTGTATATTTTTTAAAGTTGTAATGTGATGTTAGTCGTTTTCTTATTTTTCGCATGACCATGTTTATCCGCCATAATCTGCAAATTAATTAATTTTAAGAATTAGGGTCACTGCTTGCTTAACCCTTTAAGAGCCTAATTCTTTTTGTTTAAACCATGGAGACTGAAAGTTTCTCAATTTGAAATCATAGCAAACGTTAATTCTTTCAAGTTCATTATCTAGAGACGTCAGATTCAGACGTATAAAGAAGGTCCCCAGACTGAAAAGTTTCACATTGTGCCCGTCAGTGCAACAGCATCGTACACCGTGCAAAAAACATCAAATACAGTTACATAATATACTGCAGGAAGACACAGCCTCGCACTCTGTGTGGTCGTTTACATAATATACTGCAGGAAGACACAGCCTCGCACTCTGTGTGGTCGTTTACATAATATACTGCAGGAAGACACAGCCTTGTAGTCTGTGTGGTCGTTTACATAATATACTGCAGGATGACACAGCCTCGCACTCTGTGTGGTCGTTTACATAATATACTGCAGGAAGACACAGCCTCGTAGTCTGTGTGGTCGTTTACATAATATACTGCAGGATGACACAGCCTCGCACTCTGTGTGGTCGTTCACATAATATACTGCAGGAAGACACAGCCTCGCACTCTGTGTGGTCGTTTACATAATATATTGCAGGAAGACACAGCCTCGCACTCTGTGTGGTCGTTTACATAATATACTGCAGGAAGACACAGCCTCGCACTCTGTGTTACATAATATACTGCAGGAAGACACAGCCTCGCACTCTGTGTGGTCGTTTACATAATATATTGCAGGAAGACACAGCCTCGCACTCTGTGTGGTCGTTTACATAATATACTGCAGGATGACACAGCCTCGCACTCTGTGTGGTCGTTTACATAATATACTGCAGGAAGACACAGCCTCGTAGTCTGTGTGGTCGTTTACATAATATACTACTGGAAGACACAGCCTCGCACTCTGTGTGGTCGTTTACATAATATATTGCAGGAAGACACAGCCTCGCACTCTGTGTGGTCGTTTACATAATATACTGCAGGAAGACACACCCTCGCAGTCTGTGTGGTCGTTTACATAATATACTGCAGGAAGACACAGCCTCGCACTCTGTGTGGTCGCTTACATAATATATTGCAGGAAGACACAGCCTCGCACTCTGTGTGATCGTTTACATAATATACTGCAGGAAGACACAGCCTCGCAGTCTGTGTGGTCATTTACATAATATACTGCAGGAAGACACAGCCTCGCACTCTGTGTTACATAATATACTGCAGGAAGACACAGCCTCGCACTCTGTGTGGTCGTTTACATAATATATTGCAGGAAGACACAGCCTCGCAGTCTGTGTGGTCGTTTACATAATATACTGCAGGAAGACATAGCCTCGCAGTCTGTGTGGTCGTTTACATAATATACTGCAGGAAGACACAGCCTCGCAGTCTGTGTGGTCGTTTACATAATATACTGCAGGAAGACATAGCCTCGCACTCTGTGTGGTCGTTTACATAATATACTGCAGGAAGACACAGCCTCGCAGTCTGTGTGGTCGTTTACATAATATACTGCAGGAAGACACAGCCTCGCACTCTGTGTGGTCGTTTACATAATATACTGCAGGAAGACACAGCCTCGCAGTCTGTGTTACATAATATACTGCAGGAAGACACAGCCTCGCAGTCTGTGTGGTCGTTTACATAATATATTGCAGGAAGACACAGCCTCGCAGTCTGTGTGGTCGTTTACATAATATACTGCAGGAAGACACAGCCTCGCACTCTGTGTTACATAATATACTGCAGGAAGACACAGCCTCGCAGTCTGTGTGGTCGTTTACATAATATACTGCAGAAAGACACAGCCTCGCACTCTGTGTTACATAATATACTGCAGGAAGACACACCCTCGCAGTCTGTGTGGTCGTTTACATAAAATACTGCAGGAAGACACAGCCTCGCAGTCTGTGTGGTCGTTTACATAATATACTGCAGGAAGACACAGCCTCGCACAGTGTGTGGTCGTTTACAGAGAGATGGCAACGCTTGGCCACAACACCATGGCACCGCCAAATACCGGAGCGAACCCGTCACCTCCGGCCGGAGAGACGGCAACGCTTAGTCACCACACCAAGGCCCGCCAAATAACAGAGCGAACCCGTTACCTCCGGCCGGAGAGACGCAACGCTTGGTCACCACACCAAGCCTCCGCCAAATAACAGAGCGAACCCGTCACCCCTGACCAGAGAGACGGCAACGCTTGGCCACCACACCAAGGCTCCGCCAAATACTAGAGCGAACCCGTCACCCCTGACCAGAGAGACGGCAATGCTTGGCCACCACACCATGGCTCCGCCAAATACCAGAGCGAACCCGTCGCCCCTGACCAGAGAGACGGCAGCGCTTGGCCACCACACCAAGGCTCCGCCAAATACCAGAGCGAACCCGTCACCCCTGACCAGAGAGACGGCAACGCTTGGCCACCACACCAAGGCTCCGCCAAATACTAGAGCGAACCCGTCACCCCTGACCAGAGAGACGGCAACGCTTGGTCACCACACCAAGGCTCCGCCAAATACTAGAGCGAACCCGTCACCCCCGGCCAGAGAGATGGCAACGCTTGGACACAACACCATGGCTCCGCCAAATTTAATTTAATAATCCGTCCATATTGGACAAGGCCACCTGGTGAATGCAAATTGATACATCACTGTTTAACCATCCGGTGAATACAGAATCTGGGGCGAGAGTTTAACGTTAATCTGAGATGACAATAATCTCATAATTAGCACCTTAACTCTTACAGCGCTGGGTTCGCCGCGCTGTGAGAGTTAAGGTGCTAATTACGAGACTATTGTCATCTCAGATTAACTACAGCGCGGGGATCGACTTTAGTCGTCAGAATCTGACGTCTGTAGACGTCAGATTCTGACGACTAAAGTCGATCCACGCGCTGTAAGAGTACAAATATTTCTAATGGCCGTAGACCCATAACATAGGTATTCAAATGAATCAGAAAGAGCTAACTGATACATTTATGACGATTTCGATGTGAAAAATCCATTTGATCTCTGTGGTTTATATAAAAAAAATCAGCGCTTCAAGGGTTAATGCAATCAAAGGGTTAATATAATTAAAAAATTAACCCTTAAATCGCTGAGTACGACCATAGGCGTCGACCATAGGCGTTTTTAAACCGTTTAATTGGTCGATCAAATCACTGTTATTGGGAATGAAATGGGTGTTTAAACAGCAAGATTTGCAAATGTTTGGTCTCAAATTAAACAAATATGATTAATTTGCACCCACTTGAAGTTGTGGGTCGCGTTAGCGAGACACAACTTCAAGTGGGTGCAGATTTACATGTTTGCATTTAGCCCTTTAACAGTTAAAACACACAGTAAAATGTTCGGAGATTACGCCCCCTTTTATGATTTGACACTGATATCATTGGTATGCGGCACCACGGGAAATTGGGATGTGTCTATGCGGTGACAATCACTGCCATGTCTATACTTCACTGAGGGAAGGAAACTTTCAAGTCCTCGTCATTTTAAAATGAAAAATGGACTATGTAGACTTTTGTTTTCTACCAAACAAATGCTACCATGGCATATCTTGATCTTGTAGCAAATTATTGATGAATTTTCAAACGGAAATCTCATAATTTACGTGCATTAATAATCATTTTACGAGCTCGATTCTGACAGAAGCACTATTTCCAACAAAATGAGACAGGTCGTGAATAATACACTGCAGTATTCAGCTTACTATTATATTGAGAAGTTACTGCCTTTTGGGTTTACACGATAGAATAGTGGCGCTGAATAGCCCCTATGTTGAGCGTGCGGGCGTGAACAATAGGCCTAGTATGTTGAGATTGCTGCTTCCACGATTTCAGTGAGTTACCGACCTTGTATAGAAAACCAATGAGCATATGCTGACCCTATCCCATCCAGCTGTGTACGGCACCGGCTGCACGCGTGGAAGGCAGTCAATGCTGGAAATTCTGAAACGCTCATCGTTGCATAAATGTTATTGCTGCTGATGATGCTTGAATTTATAAGATATTCTAGCATGTCTGGATGACTATGTTTGTGTGGTGGCTCCGATGGGATCGTAAGCGAAATGTTTTTTAATCATTGCATTGTAATCAAACACAACCCAGCAAGCACGATACATTGACCCAATGTTGGGTTAATGTTGGGTCAGCGTTAAAGAGGTTGAGCCAGCGCTAACCCAACATTGGGTCATTGTCTCGTGTTTGCTGGGAATATTTTAACATGGTGTCGTGCACAGTCAAAATGACGTATCTGCTTACTTTGTAAATAAGCAGATACTGCCTTCTGGCAAAGGCAGTGTCTGCTCACTTTATAATGTGGCCCAACATTCTTCTTTGCAAAGCCAATCGGCAGTATCTGCTCATTTTAGAAGTGAACAGATACTGCCTTTTGGCAAAAGCAGTATCTGCATATTTTACAATTAAGCAGATACTGCCCCGCTGATTCTGTGTGAGGTTTTCGAAGAAATATCTGTGTTATTTCGTTCTCAATGTGACAATGTGACTAGGCGATCTGGTTAATGGCGGCCTCGTCGAGTTAAGGTTGAAACCATCGTACCGACGTTAATTTCGTATAGGATAAAGCTCGAGGAGCTCTACATTCTTAGCTGTGGAAAAGGCCGTGGCCTTTTCCACAGCTAAGAATGTAGAGCTCCGAGCATTTTAACTGACTTAAAACACATCCAAGCATAATGAGGATCCGTCATATTCAAAAGCTCGGTCACACCTGACTGAATATAGCACCATAGGCCTACCATGATAATTGATCTGTACTTTATCACCGATAACTCTCCATTCCCGGCTTAGAAGGGCGGGGGCCCTAGGGTAGTGGTTAGCACCGCTGCCTTTCACGCCAGGGTCCGGGGTTCGGTTCCCGGTCTCGGCGGTTTGAAAGAAACAAAATTGTTTCTTCCCCATCCACGTGTGAAAGTTAGTATTGTGGGGAGCCTACGTGACCGAGAGGTAGCGTGCTCGGCCTCAGACCGCCAGGGCTCGAATTTCGAATCCTGTGTCTGGAGGACAGTGTCATCTCAATCATCTCACCATCCTCAGGAGGTTCTCCTGGCCCAGTTCAGCCTATATGTGCACAAAGGTGGCCTAAAGCCCGATTCATTTCATTTCATTTCCCGGCTTAGAATGTAGTGGTCGGACAAAGAAAATAATGTAGTGGTGTCACTTATGTACCAGTCGGTACAGAGTGATGCCGCAATATGAGCCACATTCACTCCCAGTAGGGTCTGTAACAGCGAGAGTGAAGTCTTTATGATCCTAGTAACAAAGTCCTGATGACTGTAACGCAAACTTGGTGATAGGCTACGCAAACTTGATGATCCTGTACTACACCATGAAGAGCAAGTTAGGTTTTGTCTGTTTTTTACACGAATAACAGTCTCTAACCATCATCAAACTAACACAATCTCATGCATCGATGCATGTTGCCATGTCAACGAATATTTCACGACCCTGTGATTGCTATGCACTCCCGTTTAAGCTGTGGTGTAAGCACCCTAGTATATTATGATTGTTGGTCGGCACACACCAGATATCTCCAATTTCTATCGATATAGCGGTGGGTTATAAGTATAAGACTAAATATATGTAATAAACTTTGTTGTGTGATGTGTTTGAGATGAAAAAATGCGATTACAGTTATATTTCTCACTAAAAGTGTGTAACACAAACTTGATGATAGTAATGGAATGAGTAACAAAGTCTTCATGATAGTGTAACAAAGTCTTGTCAAAATTGTAACCAAGTCTTGGTGATAAAGTAACGAAGTATTGATGATAGTGTAGCAAAATCTTGATGATAATGTAACGAAGTCTGTTTGATTATCGCAGATATGGAATTATCCTGTGCAAGTTCATCCAGCATTTTTCTGGATGAAACAGACATTGCTGCGAATCTGTCCTTGTCAGTATAGCATCTAGATCTCCGATTTCTATCTATATACCGGTGCGAGCTTTCCCATAGTCATATTCGAGTCACCGTAGAGTAGGCCTACTCCCACGAAACGCATAAACTTTGCATAAAAAAGATGTAGATTTAATGACCAGAATTGTTTTACATCCTTGTGAACCGCGTGCTACAATTGTGATTTGTTGACTTTTACAACATCCCAGAAAAGCTGTGATGTAATGTGATTAACATCAAAGCTACCAGAGCAAACCATATTAACCCTTGTCCTGCTATGCCCGGATATATACGGGGTTAAGGATGTTTTAGATCAATACAAATATCACGTAATTTTGATAAAATAGTTTTTAGAAGATGCTTAGTTGATCCAATAATTTAATTTTAGACATGTCTATTTTTCATAAATAGTAAAAATTTTCGTCATTTGAAGCTGGAAATTGCGTTAGCAATTCCAGCTTCAAATGACGAAAAATACAATTGAAACAATTCAGCAGGACAAGGGTTAAAATAAAACTATTCCAAAAGATTGTGCTCTGTCATACGTTTGGTGATGAGAGGTAAAAGCTTGTTTAAATGTTTCATCATTTCTTCTAGCTTGGATTCATTCAAATCTGCAGTCACTTCATCAAATTCTTCTAAATGTTTGCGTCCAATCGTTCTACTGTCACATTTCATTGTTTACTAGCTATTGTTTTTTAATTGACAACCAACCGAGCCGAGTAGGGTCGAAACTTAGCTGCCAATTATCCTGGTTAATATGCTTAGGTCACAATTAGCCCGGGCCCCGTCCGAGCAGTGGGCGCGGCTTGTATCTTAGTCCCTGGCGGGCCCCGGGCACTGTATACTGTAGTCATGATAAAATCGTGTTTTACAGATATTCTGCCGGAGGCGCGGCCCGGCTATCGAAAGAGACTTGTCCTCATTTCTCTGAAAGCCTTGGTGTAAGGCATATCGGGCGGGCACCGCTAGCACATCGGCAGCGTTCCTGCAGGGCCTCTCAGGAGTCCCGGCAAGGGTATACATGTATATAGGGACATGTCCATATTAATTATGCATGCTGTAGGAGATGCAAGCTGCAGACAATATAATATTTCCAGTCCCGATGGCTCATTCGGTCCAGTTGTGGCTCGAAAGATGTACTGGGTCGTCATCGAGGTTGTGCATAATATACATATACATGTAGGTTTGTGTTCCAAACTGTTTAAAGGCCTGGAGTGTGCAGTGCTGTCTATGGTACTGTGTACTATAAAGAACCCTTGAAGTTATTCGATAAAGCGTCGCAAAGCAATATTCACACTGCTGACAATAGTTATTTAGTTGGCCTCTGGCTTATATCAGACTTGCAACAGCCCTAGACCGTTCTAGCAAGAAATATAGACACATTTAATCCCGCGAAACAAATGTGGTGGGTTAGACCCTTGTTGGCTCTAAAAGCCCGTTACAGGCTATACCCTTTTACAGGGTCTAAAACCACGAATAAACCTACTTCAAACTTTACAGCAGGATGGATCCGTGGTTGATCCACGAAATTTTGCACAGTGTTGGCCCTTCAATTGATATCCACAAATGTAAGGAAAATAAAGGACTGGGCTATTTGTATACATTTTGTGATGTAAGTTGATTCAAGTCAGCCTAAATTGGATGATTAATTTATTGATGGATTGATTTATTGAACATTGATAAATGCGTCTCTCTGTAACTGTGTATCCCCCTGGAAATCATACAATGGTCCCGACCGGGACCCGCTCGGACATCCTGAAAGCACCGGCGGAACTCCACCCGGGTCCCCTATACAACTCAAGTCAGGATCCCATAAGCTCCCGCAAGGATCCCGTACGGGGGGGGGGATCCTGCGTGCTGTCCCTCAAATATTGTCCCCGTTTCCCTGGCGGATCCCGACAGGGGCCCCGCCGAGCCCCTGCCGGACTGTTTACAGGCTTGATACGTGATATATTTCTCGCCGGGGCCCGGGTTACTTTTAAGTTAGAATTAAAAGTAGCCCGGGGCCCGCCCGGGGTGAAAAAATGGACGGCACCCGGTCAGGGTCCCTCCTGGTCCCGTGCGGGACGGCCAAAGACAGCCCGGGAACTGCCCGGGAAGGCCCCATTTGTGAAATGTGACCAAGGCATGGGCTTGAGCGACACCACACGTCTCATCACATTCACATATTTCAAAACGTTTTGCTTTGTATTTCAATTTGTTTGCTGTTCACAGAGTAGGCCAAAGCAGTCAACTTTTTTTCAGAGTGTTTTATAATGGTGTGTCTGATAACATTTATTGCAACACCAAACTTTCCATGACAATAATGGATACATCCTTTATCGTGATCCTATTATCAAGGCAAACGTTATCATCCAGACTGGGTGACATAAACAAAGACTATCAGGAAGACCTTGTTACACTATCACTAAGACTTTGTTACATTCATTTATTGTTTTTCCTTATTTTGACGATGATAACGAACAAACACCAGTGTAACAGACAACCATTATAACTGATAACAATATGGAGTAATACTTACAATCTTTTTTTTTTTGATTATCATAAATAAACAACAACAGAAAACGATCATATCAACATTATATTTGCAAAACATCACTAACGATTGATTATTACATATGTCATGTTATTTTGTACACGGGGACTCGGACAACTATATCTTATACATGTTTGTATAATTTAATTGTTAAATCATGTGTTTTCGTGCCATTTTAAGCCGTCATCGGTTTGTATGTTGTCACACTGTAAACAAAACTATCACCACGTTTGCGTAGCCTATCATCAAGTTTGCGTTACAGTCATCAGGACTTTGCTACTAAGATCATAAAAACTTCATTCTCGCTGTTACAGACCCTACTGGGAGTGACATTTAAGCGAATTCGGGTGCCGTTGATGCAGACGTCATCGGGCGTCATGCAGCGCAGATGACATCGTCACTGACGTCACATCAGCACATTTTTGGACGTATGCGGGCTGAGCGTCAGCAACAGATATACGGGTACTGATGGCACAGATAATGCTGATAAATAAGCTAATCACCAGGGGTCAGCACTGAATGTGTGCGTCCCATGAAAGACAAAAAATACCTATAGTCATGACGTCCTTTATCTGTGTGTAGGCTTCCAGGCTCATGTTGTATACATAGTAGGATTCCGTAATCTGTATATACCCATACCTTAAACAGTGAATAAACAGTGAACGCCCATATCTATGTATGTCTCTTAAATTATAAAAGTGACTGAAAACAAACAAAAGGTAATATGGTAGGCCTAAATGGAATGGAACAAAATGATTTTTAAGACAGCTTGTATTCATGTGTATTTTGCAGGCTTACCCATGCTACAGATTGACCCGTATATTACGGATTTTATAATGTTTATAAATTCTATGCACAGAGTTTTTATTAGGTTGATTCTACGGATTTTTTGCATTTCTGTAAACCACCCTTTTCCATTGCGATACACCAAGATTGGTTTCTATTTCGCTTCTAAACTCATATAATCACTGATTATATAGTGAGAGATAAAAATATTATTATTTGAATTAAGGGGACACCTCAGGGACTTCAAGGTGTGAAAAAAATCCAAAAAATATTAGGATAGGATTTAACCCACCCACCCTCCTATCCCTAGGATAGGATTTAACCCATCCACCCTCCTATCCCTAGGATAGGATTTAACCCACTCATCCTCCTATCCCTAGGATAGGATTTAACCCATCCACCCTCCTATCCCTAGGATAGGATTCAACCCACCCACCCTCCTATCTCTAGGATAGGATTTAACTCATCCACCTTCCTATCCCTAGGATAGGATTTAACCCATCCACCCTCCTATCCCTAGGATAGGATTCAACCCACCCACCCTCCTATCTCTAGGATAGGATTTAACTCATCCACCTTCCTATCCCTAGGATATGATTTAACCCATCCACCCTCCTATCCCTAGGATAGGATTTAACCCATCCACCCTCCTATCCCTCAAAAAATATTATCATACGTTTAATGATGTATGTATAATACAATTTAATTCTACATTTACACAGTTGTCTTTATTTCTAACGAACCCGGTGAATGTGAAGACATTGAGACTTTGGACAAACTCTAGATCAGAGTCTATGTGACAACATCTTGATAAATTTCACTTTCGCTGCATTCACCTGTTCAATGATTGCGACACGTGAGAAGCAAGATTTCAACAAAAGCCCCAATTTTTAAGATCCAAATTGGCCGTAGACCCTCCCACCCTCTTCCCATTTGTTTTTTAGTTATTGGATTTTTTTTATTTCTTTAAGACCCCTTCTCATAAACAATAGACAACACACCCGCTGTTTAAATATGTGTTCACCGTCTGCGACGCTGGCCCAACATTAAACCAACACCGGGTCAAGATCTCGTGTTTCATGGGCGATGAGGCATTTCCAGAACCCTGGCCCCCCTCCCACCACTTGAGATGTCGAACCATAATCAGTTAAACTGTATAAAAATCACTGGTGATCACCGCCACGGGGGCAAGCCATCCTCAGGCATTACGTAATAGGTGTGAGCGCAAGCGTGTTGTCAAGGTGTCTTACAGTCACAATAGTCTGGTATACCATCTTGATCGTATCCCAGCAGACACGAGACCTCGATATATTGGGCTAATGCTGAGCCACCACCTACGACTCTGGCTCTACAATGGGCCAGCATTAGATCAATGTATCTGCTGGTTGGACGTGTAATTCACCCCTCCCTGTACGCGGTGCGTGACGGCCTTAGCACCTCTATTGTTTATTTAGCCGTAATGACAAGTGGTGTGGCTTGTTTGAAAGACAGATCCGCTAAATTAAAAACCTTCTATCTTACTTCATTATTCAGTTAACCAAATTGTAATATTGTAATTTTTATGTTGCTACGGAGAAATTTGCTGGTTAGTTTTAATTCGAGTATTTCAAAGAAACCTGTAAGACGGCGATTTTAAATTCTGAGTGCAAGGTTTACCAATGTTGCGTCATTATTGTCGATTTTGCTTTATTGAAACTTATTACCGAAATACCAGTAATAATGAAATTGCATTCCTTTGGGTGTAGTTCGCTTGGATTAGTTTCACAAATATATAATCAAACAAACTGAAAGTTTATTAACCAACGTCGATTAATTATATTGCGTTACGAGACTAATATAATTACAGTTAATAGTCGGGTAATTTTCATTTATGCGAATTGGCGAATCCCTCAAAGTTAGTGATTAGCAGACATTTACCAGGGTGGTCACAGCCAATTGCTCGCTACATATATAGGGCCTATATTTCTAGATATTCCCTATTAAACAAGGAGATTGATTAATGTCAAATAAATGTTGGTCCATCATCTTTGATTTTGACACAGATTGGCTCAGCTTTCAGACAACGCCCGTTGGGATATATACTGTATCACTGTTTGTATGTCTATGATCGCCACATTTAGTGACCAGGGTGACGTAACGAAGTTTGGGTGGAATGCTGACTGTGATTACAATAATTGAGCCGCGACTCCACCTATTCACATGTTGGTGAACCCTGATAACACGAGACGTTGACCCTGTGTTGGTTTAATGTTGGGCCTGCGTCGCAGACGGTGGCCCAGCATTATCCCAACAAAGACTGATTGCCTGATGTTTGCAGGATAAGACCCAGCCAATACAACACAATTGTGTAACATTTATACAATTTTGAACGAGCGTCGAAGACGTTTGGCCGATGTTGTATAAATCATATACAAATGTTTTGTGTTTGCTGTGACCAGAGACCAGCCGTTAATTACGGTAGAAATTGTTTTCAAATTAGACCAGTTTTCTCGCTCTTTATACTTTAACAAGAAGGGTAATGCCTTGAATGCAAATATAAGAACACATATGAGATTTATACGACCTCAATATTCAGATCGTACAATTTTAATAGCATTGTAATATTAAAATATGACATAAGTAAAAATGTAATATATTTATATATGTCTTTCCACTGTTACGTCGCATCAAGTTGCCGTATGTCAAACACCGTAATCACCGTAATTATGATTATTTGTTGTGTGTAAATTCTACGCGTTGCTATTCAGACGCAGTCAAGCATAAAACTATACGTTTGTTCATCACCTATTTCACTCAAGAAACGCAATGCGTAACGCCCAGTGTTGAAACAATGTGTGGCTAATGCTGGGTCAACATACATGTATGTGAACGAGGAACAGTCTGTCGCGTCATGTCATAATGCCTGGCTATGAGGGGAGGATTAGTGGTTCGCTGAATACGCTTTGATAATTTATCTGTATAGCATAATATTACTTCATTTCCTCACCTTATGAAGGTGTTGACAGAGTTGCCCAGAGTCGCCTGTTCTCATGAAATATTATCGAACGAGATTGTACGTAAGTTTGTAAGCTGTCAATCACATTCAAATGACCTAATTGAGTGGGTCAGAGCAGCCTCTTCATATAGGAGGAGTCATAAAGAGAGGGGTATCTAAACCAATCAGCGTGAGGCAATCATCAACTTTAACCATGACTTGTTGGATAGCGGTGACGGCTAATATATTATGCACATTTATTATATTACAATTAAATATTAATAATGCTCCCATAGTATTCGACTAATTCATTAAATACATCATGTTGTATAAGTAATGATACACTGCACACAATGACATAAATAATGATGTAACATGAAGCTCAAATATAAATTACTCGCTACTTATCTGCTACATAACGATGTGTAAATTACTGTTATTTTTATACAGTGTTCAATTGAGTTGGATGTCTTTTAACGTAATCCAGCAAACTCGAGGCGTTGGTCGGGCATTGGCTTAATGTTAGCTCACCGTCTGCGACGCTGGCCCTGCATTGGGCCAATGCTGGCTAGACATATTTTGGTTAGTGTGCTAGTTGTTTAAGTTAATATCAAGTAGGCCTATACTGATGTGAATATTTTGTACATTTTTACATATCTCATTCTGACTGGTAGTTTTCACACTACCTCTGATTTGCTGATGTCAGGATGAGATCGCTAGAATATTAATTTATTTTGTTCGCGTGATACAGATACACCCACACATGCCTAATAAATTATTATATTAACACACACTTTTTAAAAGCCGGGAAGAGAGAAGCGGGCTTATGTGCAGTCAAATGGCAGCGATGGAGTTTGAACTCACAACCTTCCACTGCAGAATCAGGGACGTGACTCTCAACCATTACTATTACTATATTACCATTACTATAACTATCGTTACTATTACAACCACTTCTACAACTACTACAAGTAGTTTAGGATTATATCATGACGTGTTACGGATTGCTACAAATATAGTATAAATAATGTAAGTGAGAAAAAAATCCACGAAGAATAAAATATACACAAACAGATACAGAATGCCCTGTAATATATGCATTGATTGATTCGCATTGTATTACAAAATTATTATAAACCGTATAATTATCATTGCATAATTATTTTTCATAGTTTTAATGTCGATGACAAAGCAACAAGAATACATAAAATATCTAATATTTCCGTCAATATAAACTAAATATTTTTGTGAAACAGAATCAAATTGGCTATAACACTATATACACAATTGCCAAATAATTATGCACCGCCCTCTGGTGAATGGAATAGGTGTGATTTAATAATATTATGTGCCTTCAACCGTTCGCGCCTGACACCCTAGAACGCAACGTAGGTCGAATAGGTATATGGGTAGCCACTGACGTCGCCGCAAATGATGCTCGTTGTATGCAAATTCTGGTGTGGGCAACAGCCACTGACGTACCGTATTCACGTCAGTGGATCAAGATTAGCCCGAATACGGGGCATTCTCTTGCATTGACTGCACCAAACTGTCTTGAATACGACCCCCTAGAGCGCGCAGCGCGAGGGCTGACGCGAGATTATGCACTAGTTCTGGTATAAACCTTATAGGGCCTCTCTCTTTTCACCTGGTGAGGTGGGTGATTGTACAAGCATTGGCAAGAAGTCCAGGAGACAAGGAACCAGGGCAGGGCTGCTGAACCATAAAGAAACAGCCGTTTGAGCGACCAGCCACCAGAGTAAGGGCAAGGACTGACCCTTTTGAGATGTGCTCTGCTTTCTGAGCAGTGTGTTTGAATACGACCCCCTTTTGCGCAGTGTGTGTTTTAAGCGCAGGGTGACGAGCTGCGCGCTACTTCACATTCACATGTTAGCCCGTGCCTGTGACGTGCAGAAAATGTGTATATATAGAACTGCGATGCTAATACAGACCGGAGAAACTGCTCACCTTACACGTTGATGCTAATACAGACCGGAGAAACTGCTCACCTTACACGTTGATGCTAATACAGACCGGAGAAACTGCTCACCTTACACGTTGATGCTAATACAGACCAGAGAAACTGCTCACCTTACACGTTGATGCTAATACAGACCGGAGAAACTGCTCACCTTACACGTTGATGCTAATACAGACCAGAGAAACTGCTCACCTTACACGTTGATGCTAATACAGAACGGGGAAACTGCTCACCTTACACGTTGGTGCTAATACAGACCAGAGAAACTGCTCACCTTACACGTTGATGCTAATACAGACCAGAGAAACTGCTCACCTTACACGTTGATGCTAATACAGACCAGAGAAACTGCTCACCTTACACGTTGATGCTAATACAGACCGGAGAAACTGCTCACCTTACACGTTGATGCTAATACAGACCGGAGAAACTGCTCACCTTACACGTTGATGCTAATACAGACCGGAGAAACTGCTCACCTTACACGTTGATGCTAATACAGAACGGGGAAACTGCTCACCTTATACATTGCAACCACAGTTACTGCTGTTTTCCTTTGCAAGGCAGTATTATTTTAAATAAACAAAATGGTACGATATAGGGCCTCCATGTGGATGGAGATTGCATTTAAAATATTTCCACAAAGTTGAAAGAGAAATAAAAGTAAGATTTATTGGTATTCTCGTATTTCTTATTGTAGAGATCGATGTATAAAAATAACTATCTTTCTTATTTACTCTTTTACCAGGTAAATGTTCCACCCCAAATTTTAAAAAAAACAAAACAATTCTAGTCTATGGACATTTTGAAAACTTCAAACATATCAATA
Organism: Flabesymbios commensalis; assembly: GCA_964017125.1. Taxonomy (NCBI): domain Eukaryota; kingdom Metazoa; phylum Annelida; class Polychaeta; order Terebellida; family Flabelligeridae; genus Flabesymbios; species Flabesymbios commensalis. Next base: position 104,903,620 of record OZ024904.1, on the reverse strand, counting down.
AACCAGAATAAAAATGATAATTTTTAGCCTGAGTGTGCCTTCCTAAAGCGCTACGTTAAACTATTTTATTTCCACCAGCTTGAAGTTGGGGGAGGACTTTATCGCTAAAAACGATGCGAAGATTGAGACTTCCTCGCGAGGATTTAAAATCGAGTTTAATCGAGGATCTCAATCGTAAAACTGAAAATCGGACCTCCATCAGGCTGAAATCGGTGATTTTATTTTGGTTATTTAATATGACCATATGATGTAAACATGTCCATAGACTAGAACTGCAATTTTTATTTTTTATTTTTGTGCTGCGCATTTGCCAGGTCGAGGATTTAGTAAGTTCGATGACTGAAGCCTAAGAAAGATTGAACCAAAACACTGGCTTACTAGTATAATATAGTATAATATAAAAGGCCATGAATGATATCATGAATGATAACAGGCCTTGCTAAGCTACTCCCATGGCGCGATAGCACAATAGTGCGTACTGCCACGTAATATACAGATACAGATACCTGACCAAGTATAAAAGGATGGCAAAAGTACGGGAAGTGAGGAATTTTAGTAAGTGACGAATGATTTGCATCTAAAATGCGAAAAATGTGACCAACCCAGAAAAGCCCCGAAGTTATGTCTCACAACTCACAAGTGTGCAAAATGCACTTATATATGTACCTAAAAATGCTAAATGTTTATCTAACAATAAAATTTCTTGTGAAATTTTAATTAATCGGAATTTTAGTTTTGAAATATATGACAATCTAGCAAAATATTCATTCAAATTAAATTGTTTTATATTCTATAGTGATAACTGACTATAGGTGCACTGACACCTGTTAACAATTTAGAGCATAGCTCACTGCGGCATTCATCTTGATTATTTTTATAATCTGACATCACTCCACGAGCGACACAAACAACTGGGTGTTATAGAGTGAATATGGACCACTAAGAAATTCTAATAAATTACCACGCTGATGTTTTGTTCAATCATAAGTGACCCGCCACGCGAGAAGTTACAGTATTGCCAGTCCAAAAAGTTGAACACCTCGGGGCACTTCCCGTGGTAAGCGGGGTGTGGCAATTAACAAGTGCAAGTGAGCAAGTGATTTATTACTGTTGTCTTTTTTGAAGACATGCAGTGCCAGGCAAAGCTGGAATATACATGATTGATACAAAATAGCGAACATGCAACCCTTCTCGATTTTAGCTATATTCACAATAAATAGTTAAAATGATTATGATGTGGAGAAACGTCAAGTAAACGCATATTATGTAATTATTAAATTACAGTTGAATAATTTTAGATATAAAGGTGCACAAATTTCTGAGTATATTTCCGGACGTAATATTCAGCAACGTGTGTAGCTTCAATGTAGATGGACTTGTATGGTATTGTTTTAAGAGGAGATCTGTTCTCTCTGTCTTAAAAAAATCACATACGAACAAGTAATGAAATTCATCGCCAATGTCTCTTGGTGCAATGTCACATTTGGTACATACACGGGTGTCCCGGAGAACCCGTTCTCTACAGCCAGTTTCTATCGGCAACCTGTGATTTCTGCAACGGAATTTAGTAAATATAATTTTCAGCTTACGTGGTAAAGAAATCAAGTAATTTTCAAAAGTAAAAGTGGTCTTGTATATTGAGTCCACGTCACCAGCCTATGGCATGCGACGTTGGCCCAACACCATGCGAGCATTGCATTGTGTCTGCTGGGAAGATGGTTGTGTGAGGTGAAGCGGAAAGACATGACCTTATCTAACTGTCAGTAACAAGCGCTCATTCGGTGTAATTTGGTTGACACGTCAGCACACACTGAACAAACCTTAAAAAAATTATTATAGAACACACACTGACCGTATAACTGACCAAGAAACCTGATTACACGATTGGAGCAATTGGTCTTTACCAAACCAGACAATAGTCCGAGATGCAGTTTATTCTGTGTATTCTCCTGTGTGCTTCTGTACATCAGGCACTGGCAGGTCAGTAGTTTATAGTAAGCCCCTATTAATTTGCTGTTCAATTATTTTCTTATCTAATGACTCGGATAAGAAATCTATTACATGTACATGTATTTGTACGTTTTATTAAAAATAAGCTTTAAATAAATAGTGGTGTCATATTCTTTAATTTTAATTACTGCTTTCTTCTGTGATTTAGATTAATTTTAAGCTGGCATTACTAACGCAATTCCCAGCTTCAAATTATTGCAAATGTGCATACTTCAAAATAAGTCTTCATACCTCATAGTAATAATAGTAGCTTTTCTTGGTGAAGTAGGCCGGCCCCGATGGCTCATTCGCCCCGATTGTAGCTCCAAACTCAGATGTACTGTTATATTTGTTTAAATATTTGTTATTGAAGTTGTACATATAGTGCTATAAACTCTTCAGAGACGTGGAGTGTACAATGCTGTCTATGATACTGTGCACTTTAAAGAACCGTTGAAGTCATTCAATAAGAGTAGGGCTTAATCCTGTCTGTGGGCTTCCTCCTGTCGCTCTATTTCCATGACTGTGCAGAAAGCGATGTAAAGCAAAATTCACACGCTTGGTGAAGATCATCACTCACACATTTTGGCAATACCAGTTACCATTTATGTCGTGTATTTTTTTGAAGCGTTGCAATTATAGAAACGGGACTTACACTCATACCCAAAATACACTACGTGCTTACTTGTGAAGCAAATAATCACTACCTTCTCGCTTATCATGGATGCTTAACATATTAATTATGGCCGGGTCTATTTGCCCCGTCACGGGGCACACAAGGCACGAAAAGTGTGTTGGATAACCCGTGACGGGGCAAATAACAGTTAAATGCTCTTCCATGTCCCGTGACGGGGCGTGGAACCGCTGATTTTGTGCCTTCGATACACCGCTGCGGTGTATGCAAGATAATTAAAGTGTCCTTGGGCACCCCGTGAATGATGTAACGAGGTTTCTTATTGGTTGTCAAAAGAAGCATTACATTGGGTCCATTCGACTAGCACAAAAAATATGTTTGCATTTCTAATTTTCAAAAGCAACTACATCGATTAGTGGAGTATGTTCCATCTGGCACTCCGAGGCCGACAGGCATGTACATCGATCATGAGATCATCCACTGCTACTCGTCATGCAGCCCCGAGGGGCCAATGCACAGGTCCACATCTTAGTGTAGGGAGCGTTTGATATTCAATTCGAAATAAACATATGCAGTGTGTAGCGAGCCCCGCCTGAGAGAGGAGGTTTACCTAGTGTGCAGTGGGCCCTTCAACCCTCTTGAGAGAGGAGGTTTACCCAGTGTGCAGTGGGCCCTTCATCCCTCTTGAGAGAGGAGGTTTACCCAGTGTGCAGTGAGCCCCTCATCCCTCCTGAGAAAGGAGGTTTACCTAGTGTGCAGTGGGCCCTTCATCCCTCCTGAGAGAGGAGGTTTACCCAGTGTGCAGTGGGCCCTTCATCCCTCTTGAGAGAGGAGGCTTATACCTACTGTGCAGTGGGCCCTTCATCCCTCTTGAGAAAGGAGGTTTACCCAGTGTGCAATGGGCCCTTCATCCCTCTTGAGAGAGGAGGTTTACCCAGCGTGCAGTGGGCCCTTCGTCCCTCTCGAAAGCGGAGGTTCACCCAGTGTGCAGCGGGCCCCTCATCCCTCCTGAGAGAGGACGTTTACCCAGTGTGCTGTGGGCCCCTCCTCCCTCCTGAGAGATGATGCTTACCTAATGTGCAGTGGGCCATTCATCCCTCCTGAGAGATGAGGTATACCTAGTGTGCAGCGGGCCCCTCATCCCTCCTGAGAGAGGACGTTTACCCAGTGTGCTGTGGGCCCCTCCTCCCTCCTGAGAGATGATGCTTACCTAGTGTGCAGTGGGCCCTTCATCCCTCCTGAGAGAAGAGGTTTACCCAGTGCGCAGGGGGCCCTTCATCCTTCTTGAGAGAGGAGGCTTATACACACTGTGCAGTGGGCCCTTCATCCCTCTTGAGAGAGGAGGTTTACCCAGTGTGCAATGGGCCCTTCATCCCTCTTGAGAGAGGAGGTTTACCCAGCGTGCAGTGGGCCCTTCGTCCCTCTCGAGAGCGGAGGTTCACCCAGTGTGCAGCGGGCCCCTCATCCCTCCTGAGAGAGGACGTTTACCCAGTGTGCTGTGGGCCCCTCCTCCCTCCTGAGAGATGATGCTTACCTAGTGTGCAGTGGGCCATTCATCGCTCCTGAGAGATGAGGTATACCTAGTGTGCAGTGGGCCCCTCATTCCTCCTGAGAGAGGAGGTTTACCCAGTGTGCAGTGGGCCCTTAATTCATCCCTCTTGAGAGAGGAGGTTTACCTAGTGTGCAGTGGGCTCTTCATCACTTCTGAGAGATGAGGTTTACCCAGTGTGCAGTGGGCCCCTCCTCCCTCTTGAGAGAGGAGGCTTATACCTAGTGTGCAGTGGGCCCTTCATCCCTCTTGACAGAGGAGGTTTACCCGGTGTGCAGTGGGCCCTTCATCCCTCCTGAGAGAGGAGGTTTACCTAGTGTGCAGTGGGCCCTTCAACCCTCTTGAGAGAAGAGGTTTACCCAGTGTGCAGTGGGCCCTTCATCCCTCTTGAGAGAGGAGGTTTACCTAGTGTGCAGTGGCCCCTTCATCCCTCTTGAGAGATGAGGTTTACCCAGTGTGCAGTGGGCCCTTCATCCCTCCTGAGAGAGGAGGTTTACCTAGTGTGCAGTGGGCCCCTCATCCCTCCTGAGAGAGGAGGTTTACCCAGTATGCAGTGGGCCCTTCATCCTTCTTGAGAGAGGAGGTTTACCCAGTGTGCAGTGAGCCCCTCATCCTTCCTGAGAAAGGAGGTTTACCTAGTGTGCAGTGGGCCCTTCATCCCTCCTGAGAGAAGAGGTTTACCCAGTGCGCAGGGGGCCCTTCATCCCTCTTGAGAGAGGAGGCTTATACCTACTGTGCATCCCTCTTGAGAGAGGAGGTTTACCCAGTGTGCAATGGGCCCTTCATCCTTCTTGAGAGAGGAGGTTTACCCAGCGTACAGTGGGCCCTTCGTCCCTCTTGAGAGCGGAGGTTTACCCAGTGTGCAGCGGGCCCCTCATCCCTCCTGAGAGAGGACGTTTACCCAGTGTGCTGTGGGCCCCTCCTCCCTCCTGAGAGATGATGCTTACCTAGTGTGCAGTGGGCCATTCATCCCTCCTGAGAGATGAGGTATACCTAGTGTGCAGTGGGCCCTTCATCCCTCTTAAGAAAGAAGATTTACCCAGTGTGCAGTGGACCTCTCATCCCTCCTGAGAGATAAGGTTTATCGATTGTGTAGTGAGCCCCTCATCCCTGACTCTGCCTGATAGATCAAGTTTACCTAGAGTCCAGTGAGCCCCTTATCCTTCCTGAGAGATGAGGTTTACCCAGTGTGCAGTGAGCCGCTCATCCCTAACACTGCCTGAGAGATGAGGTTTACCCAGTGTGCAGTGGGCCCCTGATCCCTGACTGGCCCTGAAAGATGAGGTTTACCCCGTGTGCAACCAGCCCCTCATCCATCCTAAGGATGAGGTTTAGCCGGTGTGCAGTGGGCCTCTCATTCCTCCTAATAGATGAAATGTACCTAGCGTGTAGTGGGCCCCTCATCCCTTCTGAGAGATAAGGTTTTAGTCAGTGTGCAAATGAAATGAAATGAATCGGGCTTTAGGCCACCTTTGTGCACATATAGGCTAAACTGGGCCAGGAGAACCTCCTGAGGATGGTGAGATGATTGAGATGACACTGTCCTCCAGACACAGGATTCGAAATTCGAGCCCTGGCGGTCTGAGGCCGAGCACGCTACCTCTCGGTCACGGAGGCTCCCCACAATACTAACTTTCACACGTGGATGGGGAAGAAACAATTTTGTTTCTTTCAAACCGCCGAGACCGGGAACCGAGCCCCGGACTCTGGCGTGAAAGGCAGCGGTGCTAACCACTACCCTAGGGCCCCCGCCCAGTCAGTGTGCAGCGATCCCTCATCCATCCTGAAGATAAGATTTAGCCGGCAGTGTGCAGTGAGCCCCTCATTCATAACTGGGCCTGAAAGATGAGGTTCACCCAGTGTGTAGCGAGCCTTTCACTCTCTCAGGGTGAAGTTTACACAGTGTGTAGTGAGCCCCTCATCCCCAAGAGATGAGATTATCAGATTTTCTCTATATTAATTAACATTCTAATGTCTAGAATATCACATATCTTATGTATTAGCACACTCCATTCCAGAGTATCACATGTATTAACTCTCTGGAGTCTAGAGTATGGCATGTCTCATGTGTCAACCCTCTGTGGACTAGACTACCATATTTTCTCTACGTTAACCTTCTGATGCCTAGAGGTTCACATATCTTATTTATTAGGCCTCTGTGGACTAGAGTATCACACGTATTAACCCTCTTTGTTCTAGAGTTTCACGTTTCTAATGTATTAACCCTCTGTGGACTACACTATCATGTTTATCTTATTTTAACCTACTGATGCCTAGAGAATCATCAATGGTATTGATTAACCTTCTATAGGCTACAGTTTGACATGTATTATGGTATTGAGGCCCAGAGAGTAGATAGTACCACGTTTCTCTAATATAAACCCTATGTGGAGTGGATTATTAAATTTCTTCCATATTAACCTTTTGATGTCCGGAGTAACACATTTCTTATTTATCAACCCTCTGTTGACTAGACTAACTCAAGTATTAACTCTCTGCGGTCTCGAGTATTACGCTTCTAATATATTCACCCTACGTGGACTTCACTATCATGTTTAGCTTATTTTAACCTACTGATGCCTAGTTCATCACATATGTTATTTATTAACCCTCTATAGGCTGGAGTATTGCGTGTAATAACCCTCTGAGGTTATTAACCCTCTGAGTCGATAGTATCACGTGTCTTAAATATTAACCCTCTGTAGACTAGACTATCAAATTGCTTCTATATTCACCTTTTGGTTTTTGGGGTATCGCATGCCTTATTTATTAACCCTCTGTTGGCTTTCGCAAGTATAAACCCTCTAGAGTATCACGTTTCTTATGTCTTAACCATCTGTGAACTACACTATCATGTTTATCTTTTTTAACCTACTCATGTCTAGAGCTTCATAGATGTTATTTCTTAACCCTCCATAGGCTAGAGTTTGACATGTATTAACCCCCTGAGGTCCAGAGGGTCGATAGTATCACGTGTGTCTCGTGTATTATTGCGCTGTGGACTAGATTACCATATTTCTTCTATATTAACCTTGTCATACCTGGAGTATCATATGTTTTATCTATTAACCCTTTCCGGACTAGAGGAACACATGTATTAATCCTCATGTATCACGTGTCTCAACTATTAATCTTCTGCGACTAGACTATTATATTTATCTAATGTTAACCTTTTGTTGCCTAGAGTATTACATGTCTTCTGTATTAAAGCCGACACAATCAGGCTAAAATCATCAAAAAATCAATAATTTTATTTTGGCTTCTTAATATACTTCCTTCATATGTGAACATGTCCATAGGCTAGAATTACGGAAGTCTTTTAAATTTTGGGTTGCTGTGGCAACGTAGCAAGGTTGCGGAAAAACCCGTTTATCAGTTATTTCTGTATTTCTTAATTTAAACATGCAAGTCTGAAATTAAATTCCGTATTTATTTCTCGCTTAACTGGTATATGCGCAACACAAAATTTAAAAAAAACATACGCAATACTAGTCTAAGGACATGTTCACATATTATGGCCATATTAAGAAGCCAAAATAAAATTAAGGATTTTTTTATGATTTTAGCCTGATTGCGTCCCTTTAACTGTCTGGAGGCTGGAGTATCAAGTGTTGTCTCATATAATAATCTTCTGGTGGCTAGAGTATGAGCTTGCTCCCATATTAACCATGTTAACCATCTGGTGCTACACTGGCATGTGTATGATATATTTTCTTCTGTAGCTAGACCCAGCAAATGCTACAAATTGAAATATTTTTTATACAGATGAATTTTAAAAGCAGATATTTACGAAACTTTGGCCTAACGCTATCTACGCTAGAAAAGCTAGGTGGATAAATGGGAGTTAGAGAGAAAATTAGCAAAATACTTTGATAGTAATCAAAGTTTTAAAGATCATTGTTTTATTATTGTGTTATTATTGCACACTGGAAAAACCTTATCTCTTAGGAGGGATGAGAGGCTGGTTGCACACTGGTGAGCTTCATCTCAGGGAGAAGTAGGGGCTGTAGGGTGGGCTGGTTGCAGATTGGGTGAACTTCATCTCTCAGGCAGAGTCAGGGATGAGGTGCCCACTGCACACTAGGTAAACTTCATCTCTCAGGAGGGATGAGGGGCCAATGCACACTAGGTAAACCTCAACACTCAGGTGGGTATGAGGGGCCAACTCCACACTATATTGAATTATAGACTATTACTAGTTAATGCCCATAATAATTTGAAAAAAATGTTGATCGTAAATACGAACTACAATATTATTTTTTATTATTTATTAACGGGTATATATTAAGAGAGAATTGCCCCATAATACAGATATGCGCCAACAGTTCAATGCGCCAAAGCGATAGGGTATGGGTATGATAGCTGAAAAGTGGGGACAAATGAGGTGTGATATAACAGTTCAGGTAGTGTCAACACCTATTTCCTGGAGTCACTCCTGCAAGGTAACTTCAAAGTAACTATCCTAATAATTACTAGCGTTAGCTCAGTTTACTTTGGATTGGAATAAATCAAAGAATTACGATTTTAACGAATTGGAATAAATTTAAAATTATCTTTATGTTCGAATATAAGTGCATGCACTTATTTTCGAAAACTAAGTGCATTTTCGAATATAGGTGCATGCACGGGGATACGATAATTAGGATGGATGAGGAGCTGGTTGTAAACCTCATATTTTAGGCCCAGTTTGGGACGAGGGGCCCACTGCACACTGGGTAAACCTCATCTCTCAGGGATGAGAAGACGGGGCTTGTTACACACAGAATATGTTTATTTCGAATTAAATATTAAATGCTTCTGCACTAAGACGTGGGCATGTGCATGGGCCCCGAGTGTCCGTATGACGAGCGACTGTGGTTGATCTCTCAATTGATGTACATGCCTGTCCACTCTTCTGATAATAACCAGGAATATGATAATTAAGTGTTTTTTATGTGGATATTACATAATATTATCAAAACTAACCAGTATTAAGCGAGGTCAAGTATGTGTGTAGGCCTATTAAATAATCTATCCTATCCGATTATTATTCAGTCTACTCACATGTCAGTTATGATTTAAAGTTGGTGGGTCGTTATACTTCACTGAATCAAAATATTTACGTTGCGATAGACCCACTCCTGTCGAAGTTGTCCTTATTGCGCATGCCTGCCTTTGTATTAGGCGCCCTAAATGTTTACTCAGCGAATCACAACGACCCACCTACACTATTCCCTCCATCCGTCTCTTCCCAGCGAACACGACTAGTAGGCCTTTCTGCATCTGCAACGCCGACCACCCAATATTAAAGTGGGCGAGTCGTCACTATTTACTGAACACATGTCGTAGGACCACCCGCATGCGCAGTATGGTTCTAAGGTTGGGGTCGTCAAGGTAAATATTATTGATAAGTGAGCGAAACTTCTCAGCTGGTTTAGTCTATAGCCTACTAGCTTTGACATACTGTCTTCTAATTTTGGCCACTATACCGCTATGGTGGGGACGCTCGGAGCTTATATTTTACCGTGATATTTTCCCTAAATTATTCTCAACCCTTTCAGTGCGGGGACCGTCTATAGACGTAAACGACCCCCGCACTGAAGGAATTAGCCAATTGTGATGACCATAGACCCATAACATAGATATTCAAATGGAGCAGAAAAAGCTAACTAAACTATTTGTGAAGATTTCAAATTGGAACAACTCTTTCGTCTCTATGGTTGATACGCAAATATTTCAGCATTGTAAGTGTTAAACCATCTAGACATTAATGAATTCATATTTATTTTGCCAACGTTCTAAGGTATGTGGGCCATCAAAAGTGAATATTTTTAATCAGTTAGTGAAACGTCTGACCTGTTTTCAACTAGGCAATGTTGATGAGTTGTATCAGATTTTAGTCCTAAAGTATATTTTTTTTTATATGACTCCATGGCGATGACTTTTTCCTGAGGTCACATAGTGAGCGCACGATATTACTGCAATATATGTTTCAAATTACTCTCATCATTATTACATTTAGTTATAAACAAAAAAAATACAAATTTGTGAATTAATTTATACTATTCGCCTTCCGTTTTATGAGTAGGCCCATGGTTTATCCTCTTCCAGTCTGTGACGACGATGCGTCTCTGAGGGTAGTAATAATCTGTTCAATTTGTCCTTGTATTAAAACTGATTAAGGCAAAGTGAACACTATTATCATCGGTTGTTTAAATTAAGTTATTATCGCCTTTATCCAAGGTACCATTTATGATTTACCAAAAAGTTTTAAAATAGCATTATGTTTATACTTATTTATAATAATATTTGAGGAGCTATACAATGTATGGTGAATTTGTTTTTTTCCAAAAAGTCGAAAATACATTGTGAACGCTTAATCAAAAGTACCGCTAGTCCGTATTCCTCATACTTTTGTATGTAGGCACTTACCTGCCTGAGTACGAAATGAAAAGGTTTTGATCATAGCGCAATGATTTTTAGTGATTGTCAATTAAAATACTTGGCAGAGATGCATTCATTTTCGCCTCATAGCGAAAGCACATCTTATTTTCCTATCAACAAGGGCTCAGGGGCACATATTTTCTGTATTTTACTTCTGTGTACATATACTAGTATTCTATTGGGTGGCGAAAAGTGGAGGGGGTAGGCCTACTATCCTGTTTAATTATTACAAATAGAAGTATTAGAATTTAGTGCTTTGCTTACAATTGTCCTGGAACGATATTATGGTAGTTGGTATAGCTACTAGAGAATTTGATAATGTACAGACAAGAAGTAGGTAATCCTTTTGTGGATAATTTTCGTGTTACTCTGCGACCATGTGAACACATTCAATTATAAAGTTATTGATGAGATAATAATAATTACAAATGTTGCAATTGCATTTATTAATTTTTAAACATGAAGAAAATCATATCACACATAAAATAATGTAGATCTTGTTTATGTTTCTTATACAGATAAAACAAAAATAGCCAGTGAATTTGAGTGTTCATATAGAGTGTCCATATATATTCTTCCAAAACCACTGGCGTCTCACTGAAAATAAAATATTGAGTGGATCAATAAAACATTATTAATTTTTTTAATATGTTCTATTCGTGGTGATTAAATTCGAAATTGCATTTAATATGTTGATAATTTTTTTTACAATATAATAACTACAAGAACTTAAATATTTGTTGGGTAACACATAAATTAGGTAGATAGTCATACCTACATGTATCTCTCATACACTACTGTATCATCTGTACACGGGGCAATCGTGTCTCGAGGAGAATGATCTAAAAATTCTATCGCTGTACCTTTATCCTGTACAAAGAAAACAAAAACAAATATCACTATAGCATAATTTAATCATTACGAGAACGAAATTCTGCTACGTAGGTGTACTGTGTAGCAACAACGATTTATGTTCTAGCGCTCATAGCGAGCATTTTGCACCAGATATACTGTAGATTAACTTGCTCAGACATGTTGAAATAACCCTGCTGCTTTTCTGTGGTTTAAATAAGAAAGGTTGGAATAGTTATTTAACCCAATGGATTTGGTGTGGATTAAATACGAAAATATTTCTATAACCAGCTGTTTTTCCTGTAGGTTAAATAGGGTTCAAATAGTTTAATAGCCCAGGTAATTTTATGTGGGTTAAATTAGAAGGTTGGGATAGTTATCTAGCCCGGTGTATTTGTTCTGAAACCCAGCTGTTTTTCTGTGTGTTAAATAAGAAGGTTTTAATATTATAAAACCCAGGTGCATTGTAGTGGTCTAAATAAGGTTAAACTATGTCTGGATGCTTCATTATGTGTAGGCATAAAGAAGAGTGGAATTGTTGTTTAGCCCGGGTTGTTTTCTGTGGGCTAAATAAATATGTCGGTTGAAAAGCTATAAAACCTACTTGTATTGTTTGGGTTAAATATATTTTATGTGGTCTGGAAGCTACAAAGGTTGAAATAAGTATATACAATGTGGTCTGGGTTATCAATTGCGGGTTAAATAAGAAGGTTGGAATTGTTATTTAGCCTGGGTTGTTTGATGTGGAAATAGTTATTTAGCCTGGATGCTTTGTTGTGGGTTGAATAAGGACATAGGTTGACATAGTTATTTATTCACGGTGATTTGATGTGGGTTGAAGACGAAGATTGAAATAGTTCTATAGCCCACTTGTTTTATATGGGTTATATAAGAAGGTTTGATTTGTTATTTAGCCAGGGATGTTTTCTGTGGGTTAAATATGTCGGTTGAAAAGTTATAGGCCTAAAACCTACTTGCTTTTATTTGGGGTGAATAGAAGGTTCAAATAGTTAAATAGCCCAGTAGGTGATTTTCTGTGGGCTAAATGAAAAGGTTTTGATAGTAATCTAACCCGGTGGATTTGGTGTGGGAAAATATCAAGGTTGAGATAGTTCCTATATTACTCAGCTGCTTTTCGGTGGGTTAAATGGGAAGGTTGTAAACGTCTATAACATTGTGAGAAATGTTTTTATCTGGTTATCATGGGAAAAAAAAATTCAGGATAGCAAATTATTATTGAAAATGGGGTGTACATGTGAACTGGTATAAATATAATGTGACGAAATCTGTGACGTTCATCACAGTAACGCCCCATTTACACCATTGTTATCCCCATTTAGCGAGAAATAGAAATATTAAAAAAAAAAAAAAAAATTGAACATGTTCAAAACTAAAAAAAATCAAATTTAAACAGTTTGAATATGTAGAGTAACACAAATAGAACATATTATTTTATCAATCTGGGTACCTTTAAATATGTCGGTTGAAAAGTTATAGGCCTAAAACCTACTTGCTTTTATTTGGGGTGAATAGAAAGTTCAAATAGTTAAATAACCCAGTATGTGATGTTATGTGGGCTAAATAAGAAGGTTGGGATAGTTATCTAACCCGGTGGATTTGGTGTGGATAAAATATCAAGGTTGAGATAGGTATATATTACCCAGCTGCTTTTCTGTGGGTTAAATGAGAATGTTGTAAATGTTTATAACCCAGATGCTTTGTTGTGGGCTAAATACGAAGGTTGAAATAGGTAAATAATCTGGGTTAGTGATTGCGGGTTAAATAAGAAGGTTGAAATTGTTATTTAGCCCGGGTTGTTTAGTGTGGAAATAGTTATTTAGCCTGTATCTTTTTTCATGTAATAAATAAGTACATACGTTGACAAAGTTATGTATTCACGGTGATTTGATGTCGGTTGAAGACGAAGATTGAAATAGCTCTATAACCCACTTGTTTTATGTGGGTTATATAAGAAGGTTTGTAATGTTACTTAGCCCGGGATGTTTCTGTGGGTTAAATATGTCGGTTGAAAAGATATAAAACCTACTACCTTTTATTTTTGTTAAATAGAAGGTTCAAATAGTTAAATAGCCCAGTAGATGATTTTCTGTGGGCTAAATAAGAAGGTTGGGATGGTTATCTAACCCGGTGGATTTGGTGAGGATAAAATATCAAGGTTGAGATAGTTCTATATTACCCAGCTGCTTTTCGGTGGGTTAAATGGGAATGTTGTAAACGTTTATAACATTGTGAGAAATGTTTTTATCTGGTTATCATGGGAACAAAAAATTCAGGATAGCAAATTATTATTGAAAATGGGGTGTACATGTGAACTGGTACTCTTAATGTTACCATAAATGAACATTTGTGTAAATATAATGTGACGAAATCTGTGACGTTCATCACAGAAACGCCCCATTTACACAATTGTCATCCCTATTTAGCGAGAAATAGAGATATATCAAATAAAAACTAAAAAATGTTTAAAACTAAAAAAAATCAAATTTAAACAGTTTTAATATGTAGAGTAACACAAACATGACAAATAGAACATATTATTTGTTCAATCTGGGTACCTTTAAATATGTCGGTTGAAAAGTTATAGGCCTAATACCTACTTGCTTTATTTGGGGTGAATAGAAGGTTCAAATAGTTAAATAGCCCAGTAGGTGATTTTCTGTGGGCTAAATAAGAAGGTTGGGATAGTTATCTAACCAGGTGGATTTGGTGTGGATACAATATCAAGGTTGAGATAGGTATATATTACCCAGCTGCTTTTCTGTGGGTTAAATGGAAATGTTGTAAATGTTTATAACCCAGATGCTTTGTTGTGGGCTAAATACGAAGGTTGAAATAAGCATATAATCCGGGTTATTGATTGCGGGTTAAATAAGAAGGTTGAAATTGTTATTTAGCCCTGGTTGTTTGGTGTGGAAATAGTTATTTAGCCTGTATGTTTTGTTGTGTATTAGGTAAGTACATAGGTTGACATAGTTATTTACTCATGGTGATTTGTTGTGGGTTAAAGACGAAGATTGAAATAGCTCTATAACCCACTTGTTTTATGTGGGTTATATAAGAAGGTTTGTATTGTTACTTAGCCCGGGATGTTTCTGTGGGTTAAATATGTCGGTTGAAAAGATATAAAACCTACTACCTTTTATTTGGGTTAAATAGAAGGTTCAAATAGTTAAATAGTCCAGTATGTGATTTTCTGTGGGCTAAATAGGAAGGTTAGGATAGTTATCTAGCCCGGTGGATTTTGTGTGGATGAAATATGAGGGTTGAGATAGTTCTATATTACCCAGCTGCTTTTCTGTGGGTTAAATAAGAGGGTTGTAAATGTTTATAACCCAGATGCTTTGTTGTGGGCTAAATACGAAGGTTAAAATAGGTATATAGTCTGGATAGGTATATAGTCGGTATTTAGCCCGGGTTGTTTGATGTGGAAATAGTTGTTTAGCCTGGATGCTTTGTTGTGGGTTAAATAAGTAGGCCACATATTATTCCGGTGATTTTATGTGGGTTGAAGACGAAGAATAAAATAGCTTTATGACCCACTTGTTTTCATGTGGGTTATATCAGAAAGTTTTTACTGTTATTTAGCCCAGGTTGTTTTTCAGGATTTGAAAAAAACGTGGGGGGGGGGGGCTTGGTGCCGGCCCTCAAGTTTTTTGTTGGTATGCTAAGGCCAGTTTAGGTCGCTTTTTTAAATAATGTGTCGAAAAAAACGGGGCCGTCCCCCCTCCCCCGCCTGGACCTGCGGCCGACATTCCCCTTCATTAAGTTGACTATAAATTTACCCAATGTTGGTTTAATGTTGGCCCAGTGTCGTAGACGGTGGACCAACAATAATGGAACCTTGGGTAAATGTCTCAGATACTAAGCAATGCAAAATGCACAGCGGACGTCGTAATCAAACCTGTTGCGACTACTGTTTGTATGGAAATTTAGCATAAATCAAATGCGGCCACGGACGATAATACGTGTAGTTGCCAATTCACATATATTTGGTAGTAATCTAGCTTTCATATCTTTTGTAAATGTTGCAAGCGATAATAGTTGTCAGGAGTCAGGGATATATTTACATTTGTACAAGTTTATTTTCACGCGGCATAACTTACCTGTTCATTTTGATAAGGTCTTGGTGTAGGCTATTCAGTTCCGTGAATGAGCGCCAAAAACAAACATTGACATCAGGGCATTGAAAGAACGATTTTGATTGGTTGTCATTGTCGGGTTAAATAAGGATTTTAGTATTCTTGCACACCCCGTGACGGGGTAAATAGACACTTCCTTTAATTATATGTCATTTGTGTTTCGAACGCGTTGAAGTTACTAACACTGTTGTACAAAGCCAAAAGTCCGTAATTACTGACTTGTGAAGTAAGCCGTTACAGCCTTTCGGCTATGCACTAATGTTTATATGCCTATGTTAACCTTTTAACCGACGGTCCAGACTATATTCGGTTTTCCACATATTTATTGACATTAAGTATCACCGTTTAAAAGATAAAATGTGAAATAAATCAGTAATATTGGAAAAAGCTGACCTTCATTTAGTCAAATCTGAATAATTTTCACTCACTTAAAGTTGTGGATCGCGTCAGCGAGACGCAACTTCAGGTGGCTGAAAATTGCAACTGGATAATTTGTCTGTTAAAGGGATAAATACGTTTTAATACTGTTTATTTAGATCACAGTGACTGCTTTAACCACTGTGATGACAGACCACAGGCCCCGGTTTCACCAGTCTGACTTATGTCAAAAATTGGTCTTACCTATTTACACGTGATCACGTCTCAACCAATCAGTAAGCTTAAGACTGACTTGACCCTACTGACTTAAGTCCAATTGAAGTTGGTGAAACCGGCCCCAGATGCTTATGTTAAATACTTAGTATCTTATTATTGTGTGTTTAGATAAATGCTCTGAATACGGTGATAACCTACCAGATGGTAACTATGCATGGTGTGGGAGCTGCACGGAGTATCTGGCCTGTACGGATGGCAAAGCCAGAGTAATGCCTTGTCCTGACGGCTTAGAATATGACATGGGTCAAGACGAATGTATCAGGGCCAGAGACAGTCACTGTGATTGTAAGTAAATACTTTATTATGACTTAGAATGCTGTGGATCTGTTCATTTTCGCGAATTTGTGATTTTGGGACTTTTTGCGATGTCTAGATTTCGCGAATTATCGATTTCGATGATAGTTAGCACTATTAAAATAATTTTCGCGAAATTCCTAAATTCGCGAATTTGTCCTCTTCGCGAAAATTAAAACCCCGCGAATATTACTAGATCTACAGTTGGACCAAGACAAATATATCAGACCCAGCGGCAATAACTGAGATTGTATATAAATACCCTAGGCCGACATTAATTTAATCAAAATAAAATGAAAATTAAATTGTGATTTTCAAAAAAAAGCAATTTTTTTTTATTAATGTTTTTTTTAATACTTGAACGTGTTTTTCCACATAATATATATATTGTTCTTGTAAAAACTATCTGATTTCACCATGTTTTGCGGTCTTAAAATCCGACACACACAACTATCCGTGGCCTATAAAGCTGTCCCGCGTACCTAGCTGATGCTGAGGTCATTTCCAGAAACCGCTCTTACATTTTGTCTGATCTACCCCTTTCAAAGAGTTTTGCCTTTCAACACAGTCCGCATTTTTAAAGATATATCTGAATATGTATTTTATTTTTATTCCGAATCCTGACATTGCATCCAGGCAATTTCCGTAATAAAAAAGTCTAGCCTTATTATGTTGGCTATCAGAGACAGCGAAAATAATTATGATTGTAAGTGAATACCCTATTATGACATGAACCAAAACAAATGTATCCGACCCAGCGACCATAACCGTGATTGTAATTAAATTAATCATAATTATTAAAAATATATTAATAAATTAATTAACAAATTATTAATAAATATATCGGCACCGTCGACAATAACGGTGATTGTAAGTTAAGTCCTCATAATTTATCCGAGCCTGTTCATTCTGCCTCGCTGACAAATCCAACCCGGCCGCTATCCGATGATCATAGCTCGTGGGCCGGCGACCGGCCGATGGGCGACCATCGGAGGAGCATATCATAGAACTACTTCTGATATTATCTTAATCGCTTTTTAAATTATGGTAGTCTTTCAATTGTGTTTATTGTTTATAAATAATTACATCATTGATCAGATGAGATATAATAATGTCTAAAATAGTGCAGGCATATTGTGTAAAACCAAACACGAGTGTTTTTTTCAGATGCAATAAAAGCATTTCTGCACGTAATAACTTAACCTGAATCTCTCATCCATTTTATTTAGTCTCATTTTATTTTCCGATCTAAATAACCTAATCACATTCTAAACCATTAGTAAGTAAACAATATTAATAAGCTTAATTCTATCAACATCATTACAACTAGCAATATATATATGATCCCCAGAAATGTCTGTACTTTGCTGAACCTGGTTTCATAACATATTTTTGGTTGCGTTTATACATTTTGACCATGCTGACTTCAAATCCGGTGATTGTACATGATGAGAATTTTAAGAATAGACACAATTCAAAATGGCCGTCAAGTAAAACTGAGTAAAATCAACATTCTCCGAATTTTTTTTCTTGTATTAATAATGTTTTTTAAAGAATAATTTCACGTAAATTTGGATTTAAATATATGAAACTGCAGAACTTATCAGGCGGATGGTATAGGGCTGGTCGAGCAACTCTGTAACTGAGCATTCAGTTGCATTCATACTGCTACTGAATCAGATTAAATAACAATCAGCGGAAGAGAATTCCACTCATACATTAAATTAAATAGTCTAGTTCAGAAAAAAATGATTTATGTATGGGAGTATCAGGCAGAGGGTCAGGTGCTGAGGAACCGACTGATTGTTCACTTGCACTGACGGTTTTTATTATAATCATGTCGCATGGTTTTGTACAGCAAATTATTTTTACACTTATGTTATCTCTAATATACTAGATGGATTGACTATTCCCCACAAGCTCATTCTTTATCAAGATTATGCCTTACAGTGCGGAGATCGACTTTATTTGTCAGAATCTGACGTCTGTAGACCTCAGATTGTGACGACTAAAGTCGATCCCCGCACTGTAAGCGTAGACATATTTCTGATGGCCGTAGACATATAACATAGGTATTCAAATGAATCAGAAAGAGCTATTTGGGACATTTATAATGATTTCAAATTGAAAAAAAAACTTTCGTTGCGATGTTTTTTACAAATTAATTCAGCGCTTTTAGGTTTAATATATAAATATATATATATATATTACAGAAGGTCATCAAGAAAAACAGCAACTAGTCTATTTAAATATTTTGGCATTGTGTTTGCCCAACGTTTTTCAAACTTGTGTTCGAGTCTCTCTAACCTTTATCTATTATGGGTGTATATCCATGCGATTCCTGGCGATAACTGTTTGCTCGTACAGCAACTCTTTGAATTTTCTGCAATGTATTGAACACACAACTAACTTTAGCACAGCATGAATAAGCACAATTCAACCTATTGTTTACTAGAACTACCTTTGTCGACCTAATGAAAAGCTACATTCCAAAGATGTTGTCGCAGATAATTTCAACACGCAGGTTGCATCACAGTGCGATATATATCTATCCACTGGCCAGCCGTCGTGCTGACTGACCACTGATGCGTGACACGCTCGGCAAACATCGGTACACTGACAGGAGTGATGTAATGATATGAAACATCACATCTTCTCAAACAGACACCCTGTCCTAAATTCCGCTTTCACAAAGCCCAAAATTACACTTTGAATATTACAATTACAACATATAATGTTAACGGATAATAATATTGTCTAAAGTCAATCCTATTAGAAACACAGAATGACCATAGGCTGCAGTCAAAACACTTTTACATCATTTTTACCACCAAAATCGCCTTGCGATACGAGCCAGGAACAAATTATCTGTCGTCTGCATATCGTCTGCTAATCGAGTGCGGATGCACCTATGATGAATATCACGTAATATATCAAAATACGGTATATGTCATCCATTGCACTCCTGTCATTCAACTAAGTGATCATCATTTTATGTCCTAATTCTACCCATAATTGTCTAACATACGTTCATTGGCATCAGAGAATGACTTTCTATCCAATATTGATGTAAAAATATCCTGGCAGAAGGTCAATTATTAGCAGTTCACCAGGTTTGGTAAATAAGGCAAATTTACATTTCATATCTGATTTTAATAAAAAGACGACAACATACAACAATTTGCTGCCTGTACAAACCTAACAGGGAAATTGCTATACATGTATAATTTATTTTACGCTTTGATAGGGGCAACCAATTGTATGTATCCACTATATCTTATAAACCCTACCAGTATCACTGGCACAAAGATTAAAACGACATGTAGCAAAATCTCTCAGTCACTCTCTACAAGTAGGCTTAGCAGCCTTCACGAAAAATGGCATTATTAAGTAGCGAAATCTTACATTTAGGCTTAGCACATTCAGTGTGTGGTTCGAAAATAATCAATATATCACGAACTATGGTTATGTTTATGACATGTTATATCTTTTTGACGTGTGATACACTGAACGCTTTACAATAAGATACATTATAAGCTTAGAATTTCTTTAATTACAATACAATCAGTTTTACCATCAACGGGGATGACAATAATATTTTGCACAGTTCAGTGCTTAATTGGTCTTTTTTTCTCACGCTTATTAGCCTCAACTTTCCACGCTACACATAGTTTACTGATAGGTTATTTAGTGTAGCCACCCTGAATAAATTTGTTGCACACTTTCACATCCCCTTGTAGGGTATAGTGACTTTTTAGTTTGTCAGATGTGGTATCATTCAAGATATCTTGAAATTTTAGTGGTGCAGGGAACAATAGATCGGTGTCTGATGATACAGCCGTCTTATTTGGCTTATCTTTTTTCCGTAGAATCTCTTTTATAGGTGCCATTTTTCTGGAAACGCTAGGAAAGAGAATCTTTTCGAAACTCAGAAAACAACACCATAGAAATCGTCTTTACAATCTCAGGAAAGATTTCATCGATGTTTGAAACAAAGGCTATGAGTGAATAATTTACAAAAAGTTCTAGTAGCGTATGATTAACATCTGTTCGAAACGTCCAGGGGCGTAGCCAGGATTCGTCAGAGGGGGGTTCGAATTCCTGCTGTAGGCCTACCTCTCAAGCCTCGAAGAGGCTGACCGGCCCGAAGGGGCGGCCATTTAGGGGGGTCTGGGGGCATGCCCCCCCCCCAGGAAATTTTAAAATATTATGTGTTTAATGGCGCATTCTGGGGTCATTTGGAATGAATTTATTTGTCAGCTACGACCTAAAAATGGCATTTTTATCAATGTATTTGTATTGATGTCTAAATATCCGTAGCCTACATGTTGCAAGTTACACATGTATGTTATGTTGGGGGTGGCGGAGTGAGGAGTGAGTTAAGTCTAATCACACACTAAATTAACATATAGACTAACCATTTTAAGACGTCTTGAGTGGAGTGTTGCAAAGCGCTGGACAACTTCACCGACGGAGATTTTAAACCATCACCATGCCATGGTGTACGTGCATAAGAGCAAGGGCGCCGAGTCTGTTTTTGCCATGGTCTATCGCATTACGAAACTTATCACAATATGCGCGTACCTAGGCTTACATACCGTATAAAACGTCTACAAAATGTAAGTGGGAGAACATAGGCCTACTTTAAAAATAACAAAATAAAGTGTATTCTTATTTACAGTTACTATCAATTGGATAAACCTACCGCGTCAAAAACATTTCTGAAAATACATTATTGTCCAATACATCAAATCATCTTTTCACCTTCTCAAATATTGTCCTCGCAATTTACAATATGAACCAAAGTATTTTGAGAAAGTGTTCTGCTTTCTAACTTGCTCTTAGAAAGCAGAATATCCCAAAAAGAAAATTGTTAGAAAACAGGAGACTTTTTTCAAAATACGTAGATTTGGATTCATGATAATATTCTGAAAATGAAATAATGATTTCATTTATTGATCAATAATAGCCTATATTTTCAGAAAAATATTGACGCGGTAGGTTTATCCATGTTGAAATAAAAGAAAGCAACAAAAGCGTCCATTTTCATGAGGATATTTCGTGAGCAGCCATCTATTTCACATCAGATAGATACTAAATCGATCTCAAATCATACATGCAGCAAGTAACAACAACCCTGAAAAATTCTTGAAAATTGAATGAGCATTTGAAAAGTTGACATATAGTGAAATTTCGCAATTACAATTGAACTAAACAAACCGAATTGGTTATAGGCCTATATATAGGTGCGCCATAAACATAATAAGAAACAATATAGTAGGCTATCTGGCATTGAAATATCTAAATATAAACTACTTAAGGGGTCTTGTCAAGTTAAAAAAATCCAAAAATCCGAAAAAAAACTCGGATTAATCTTATTATTGTCGTCCAGACATATTGGTGGTTTCTATTTAATTATTTTTTATGTGTTTTTTTGGATGCGCAAATCGGTTGTACGTTTCCGTTATCCCATGAATTTGAACAGTTTGGGTCAGTGCACTGGCCTATATATTTGTGCACAAAGGAAATATATCGGCCACAGCAGGACTCGAACAGGGTATCTCCGGGCTCTGAGTCAACCACGCTACCAATGAGCTATCCTGGCGCCACATAGAGGAGCGTCATTGGCAATTTGCTACATCTATAGTAGTGACATTTCGTAATTAAAACTAAATAAATTAGACCACTGGGTTTACAGAGGGCGTCATAATCAGCAACTTACTACATGTCAAATGTCGGCTGATTATCGCCAGTGAAATCAGGCAACGCAGCCGTCACAGAATAATGATATAATAATGTGACTTCTACTATATAGTTACATGCCCGCCAGCGTTGTCAGTGGGCCCAAAAGGGGAGGGGTCGTCCGAACCCCTCGACCCCCCTCCCCCCCCCCTGGCTACGCCCCTGAGCGTCGTCACTACATATTCCAGTTTCAGTCGGTCAATCATTTCATTACCCGTGGTATCTAAATCCTGCGATATTTTCGTAACAAAAGGTGTACTTAGTTGTGAAATAACTTCCTCCAATAACTATCACTTTCTTCCCCTTCGGACTCTCAATCAAAACTCTATCTGTACTGCTGAACATTTCAGTGCAACAATCGAGTTCTGGGCTACATGTATGTTAGAAACATTGTCTATGCATAAAATTGTCTATTCTAGTGGGAAGTGGTATTACGCAGCACCGAAAATTTATGTCATCCTCGCGATCATTTAGTATGCATTACTTTTTTGTTTGTAACTATACGTCTTTGTGAAATGATATACCATGAAACACCACGATAGACAAATATGTTCATAGCTGATGGCTCCATTGCTACAAAAAATCATACACGAGGAACGACAACTCAATTATGATAAGGCATTACAGGATTAGTAAGCCAGCCTGATGCAGCCTATCGTTTACGCATTACAGGATTAGTAAGCCAGCCTGATGCAGCCCATGATTTCAACCCATGGCGTATTTCTGTTATCATAAGGCATTACAGGATTAGTAAGCCAGCCTGATGCAGCCTATCGTTTCAACCCATGGCGTATCTCTGTTATAAGGCATTACAGGATTAGTAAGCCAGCCTGATGCAGCCCATCATTTCAACCCATGGCGTATCTCTGTTATCATAAGGCATTACAGGATTAGTAAGCCAGCCTGATGCAGCCCATCGTTTCAACCCATGGCGTATCTCTGTTATAAGGCATTACAGGATTAGTAAGCCAGCCTGATGCAGCCCATCGTTTCAACCCATGGCGTATCTCTGTTATAAGGCATTACAGGATTAGTAAGCCAGCCTGATGCAGCCTATCGTTTCAACCCATGGCGTATCTCTGTTATAAGGCATTACAGGATTAGTAAGCCAGCCTGATGCAGCCCATCGTTTCAACCCATGGCGTATCTCTGTTATCATAACGCATTACAGGATTAGTAAGCCAGCCTGATGCAGCCCATCGTTTCAACCCATGGCGTATCTCTGTTATAAGGCATTACAGGATGAGTAAGCCAGCCTGATGCAGCCCATCATTTCAACCCATGGCGTATCTCTGTTATCATAACGCATTACAGGATTAGTAAGCCAGCCAGCCTGATGCAGCCTATCGTTTCAACCCATGGCGTATCTCTGTTATCATAAGGCATTACAGGATGAGTAAGCCAGCCTGATGCAGCCCATCATTTCAACCCATGGCGTATCTCTGTTATCATAACGCATTACAGGATTAGTAAGCCAGCCAGCCTGATGCAGCCTATCGTTTCAACCCATGGCGTATCTCTGTTATCATAAGGCATTACAGGATGAGTAAGCCAGCCTGATGCAGCCCATCATTTCAACCCATGGCGTATCTCTGTTATCATAACGCATTACAGGATTAGTAAGCCAGCCAGCCTGATGCAGCCTATCGTTTCAACCCATGGCGTATCTCTGTTATCATAAGGCATTACAGGATGAGTAAGCCAGCCTGATGCAGCCCATCATTTCAACCCATGGCGTATCTCTGTTATCATAACGCATTACAGGATTAGTAAGCCAGCCTGATGCAGCCCATCGTTTCAACCCATGGCGTATCTCTGTTATAAGGCATTACAGGATGAGTAAGCCAGCCTGATGCAGCCCATCATTTCAACCCATGGCGTATCTCTGTTATCATAACGCATTACAGGATTAGTAAGCCAGCCAGCCTGATGCAGCCTATCGTTTCAACCCATGGCGTATCTCTGTTATCATAAGGCATTACAGGATTAGTAAGCCAGCCTGATGCGGCCCATGATTTCAACCCATGGCGTATCTCTGTTATCATAAGGCATTACAGGATTAGTAAGCCAGCCAGCCTGATGCAGCCTATCGTTTCAACCCATGGCGTATCTCGGTTATAAGGCATTACAGGATTAGTAAGCCAGCCTGATGCAGCCCATCGTTTCAACCCATGGCGTATCTCTGTTATCATAAGGCATTACAGGATTAGTAAGCCAGCCTGATGCGGCCCATGATTTCAACCCATGGCGTATCTCTGTTATCATAAGGCATTACAGGATTAGTAAGCCAGCCAGCCTGATGCAGCCTATCGTTTCAACCCATGGCGTATCTCTGTTATAAGGCATTACAGGATTAGTAAGCCAGCCTGATGCAGCCCATCATTTCAACCCATGGCGTATCTCTGTTATAAGGCATTACAGGATTAGTAAGCCAGCCTGATGCAGCCCATCGTTTCAACCCATTGCGTATCTCTGTTATAAGGCATTACAGGATTAGTAAGCCAGCCTGATGCAGCCCATCGTTTCAACCCATGGCGTATCTCTGTTATAAGGCATTACAGGATTAGTAAGCCAGCCTGATGCAGCCCATCGTTTCAACCCATGGCGTATCTCTGTTATCATAAGGCATTACAGGATTAGTAAGCCAGCCTGATGCGGCCCATGATTTCAACCCATGGCGTATCTCTGTTATCATAAGGCATTACAGGATTAGTAAGCCAGCCTGATGCAGCCCATCGTTTCAACCCATGGCGTATCTCTGTTATCATAAGGCATTACAGGATTAGTAAGCCAGCCAGCCTGATGCAGCCCATCGTTTCAACCCATGGCGTATTTCTGTTATCATAAGGCATTACAGGATTAGTAAGCCAGCCTGATGCAGCCTATCGTTTCAACCCATGGCGTATCTCTGTTATAAGGCATTACAGGATTAGTAAGCCAGCCTGATGCAGCCCATCATTTCAACCCATGGCGTATCTCTGTTATCATAACGCATTACAGGATTAGTAAGCCAGCCTGATGCAGCCTATCGTTTCAACCCATGGCGTATCTCTGTTATAAGGCATTACAGGATTAGTAAGCCAGCCTGATGCAGCCTATCGTTTCAACCCATGGCGTATCTCTGTTATAAGGCATTACAGGATTAGTAAGCCAGCCTGATGCAGCCTATCGTTTCAACCCATGGCGTATCTCTGTTATAAGGCATTACAGGATTAGTAAGCCAGCCTGATGCAGCCTATCGTTTCAACCCATGGCGTATCTCTGTCATAAGGCATTACAGGATTAGTAAGCCAGCCTGATGCAGCCCATCGTTTCAACCCATGGCGTATCTCTGTTATAAGGCATTACAGGATTAGTAAGCCAGCCTGATGCAGCCTATCGTTTCAACCCATGGCGTATCTCTGTTACAATCAAACTAACTTGATGGCATCATCGTGTATATAAAAGCCTACCACTTATTTTCACTATGGTGGCTGCCATCGTTTTCTATTCATTAAAATAGCAAAAAACAGCAATTCAAAATGGCGTCAAAATTGCTGTTTTTCACGTAAGTTGATAGCATGTTTTGTTTCAAACCAAGTTTATTTTGCGCATACAATTACTGAATCTTGATGTTGTCAGACTATTCAAAGACACGAAAGACGTTATATGAAGATTTATAAAAAAAATAATCTAGAAAGGTTTAAAATTTGCATTTTTAAACAAAATTTATTTTGGTGTGGTTTTAGTTGTCCAAGAGCACAAAGGTGAATAAAATGATTTCGTTCAACACCAAAATGACCAATAAGTTTGACTAGATAGAATGATAGTATGACCCTTCTATAACAACCGCAGGTAGTGTGTACAATCAAAGTGTGGTATCCAAAATACTCATAGGGCATGTCATAGGGCATTGTCTTCTTCCCTTTGGTACGGGGTTGATGCGCCCTATAAACAAGTCGGCATGTGACGCCTAGCTAATAGGAGACGTTGACCAAATAATAGTGTAATGCGGGTCAACGTTTAGATAAGGTAAAAAAAAACATAATTTTACTATATATATGTAGACGTGTCTGTGATGGACTCTGACGTCACTGATGTCTGTAACATTTGAACATAATATTACTATATATATGTAGACGTGTCTGTGATGGACTCTGACGTCTCTGATGTCTGTAATATTTGAACATAATATTACTATATATATGTACACATATATGTGATGGACTCTGACGTCACTGATGTCTGTAACATTTGAACATAATATTACTATATATATGTAGACATGTCTTTGATGGACTCTGACGTCACTGATGTCTGTAACATTTGAACATAATATTACTATATATATGTAGACATGTCTGTGATGGACTCTGACGTCTCTGATGTCTGTAACATTTGATTTGATCTTTAAAAAGTATTCCCATGAATTATCTCACATGTGTTTATTAACTGCGAGACTACTGTAGGACAGTAATGACTAGGAATTTAACACGAAGTTATGTCAAAAGACATGTCACAATAATTAGTTTAGTTCATTCTGATTGATTTACTAATAATAATAAAATGTTCTCTCATATAAAATGTGTTGTTTATTATTTATCACAATAAAATACCTTGAGCCTAAAATCAGATAATTTTAAAGTATATTAATAGAAGTCCAGAATTAGAAGGGTAGTAGATATTAATAATTGGAATGTGAATTGGAATTATAAAAACTGAAAATAACGGAATTGAAATTAGCCTCGGATTTAAAAAAGGAATTGGATCATGAATTGTAATTTAAAAAAATGGAATTGAACCCTGGTTTGCTGTAGGTGGCAACCCGCTTAAGCCCCCTGGATTATACTTCAATGTACTGGGTTTGTATCAGAAATTTCGGCCATCCTGTGTCATTTTAAAGCATGGGTTCCGAAATTGTTTAAATGTATTTTTTAACTTATGAACAGCGTCCAGAGTAAAAAGAATAATATGAATAAAAATAGATAATTTACCTATCAGTTTGTCATGTTTTTATCGACATGAAGCATGTTAGTTGAGCGTGTGTGTTTTAACATCACTACTTTTTAAACACAGTGAACAACTTAGAACAAATGCCTGCCGGGTAACGAGCCAAGGTCACACTGCTGAAGGTCATCCAGTTTCCGAAAATAGTGGTCCAGCACTCAAGTATTTTTTCCGGAGGTCGTCCCTCATCGACTAGCCTAAAGCAGTATAGGGATTGACCTAACCAACACAATGTTCATGTGGGTCTATTCTCATGTTGATTTGATGTTGGTCCGACCTAGTATACATATTGAACCAATGCTGATTTAATGTCATGACTTGACCCTTTCAGATTGGGCATTGACGTTAGACGGCAGAATCTGACAACCATAGAGGTTAGATTATGACGTCTAAAGTCGGTATCCGTACTGAAAGAGTGACGCATTTATTAAAACATAAAAATGCCTAAAAACATTAACGTTAAAGAATTTCTAATTGGCACGCATAACTGTACATTTCAATTTAAGAAAATTGACGACATTTCGATACTTGGAATAATTAATGATCTACCAAATAAATCTAGTACAGGTTTTGATGATATTTCTATGAGATTGATAAAAGCAATTAAAACAGAAATAATGCCATCTCTCACATGTATTTTTAATCAGTCTTTAAATACCGGTATATTCCCCAAAAAATTAAAGATAGCTAAAGTAATACCTATTCGTAAGAAAGGGTCTTTGAACGATATATCAAACTACCGTCCAATTTCACCCCTTCCGTCGATATCAAAAATTTTGGAAAAAATGATTTTCAAACAATTGGGTACATATTTAAATGAATATAAATTTTTATAAACTTTTATATGACAGTCAGTATGGTTTTAGGCTGGTCATTCCACTGAGTTAGCATCGATTGAACTAATTGATAGAATCACTCAAGACCTTGATAAAGGCAAAATACCGATATTCTTTTTCTTAGATCTCTCAAAGGCACTCGACACTCTTGATCACGTTATTTTACTTCAGAAATTAAATTATTATGGTATACAGTCAGTAGAGTTAAATCATTTTAAATACTATTTACAAAATAGAAACCAATATGTTTCTCATGATAAAAGTAATTCTGATATGTATCGTATATCCACTGGTGTACCTCAAGGGTCTATTTTGGGCCCTCTTCTATTTATCATATATATTAATGATTTATGCAATGCCAGTAAACTGTTTAAGATGATTATTTATGCTGATGATACTACTTTATACTCCACATTGGATGTTTTTGGTAATTATATTTCCAAAAATTTAAATATAGAATTAACAAAAGTTGCAGACTGGTTCAAGTTGAACAAATTATCAATCAACATAAAAAATCAAAATTCATGGTATTTCATATGCTTCAAAAACAAGTCAATATACCAAATATAGAGATTGAAAATATCAAAATAGAATTTGCTGATGAATTTATTTTTTGAGGGGTAACAATACACAAGCATTTAAAATGGGATTCACACATAAACAAAATAGTTTCTAAAATTTTTAATATTATAGGAATTATGTACCGGCTTAAACACATGGTTCCTTCTGAAATTCTTTTAACCATATATAATGGGCTGATTAAACCACATATATTTTATGGTTTGAAGTGCTGGGGTTTCAACCAGGAAAGAATTTTAAAATTACAGAAGAAAGCCATGCGAATTATAAGTTCGAGTGGTTACCTCTTTCACAGCGAGCCCCTCTTAAGAAGCTAAATGTGCTTAAAATTGATGGTATGTTCAAGCTTCAACTGTTAACGTTTTGTTTTGACCTGATAAATAACAATTTACCTGCATATTTCATTAGAATGTCTTCACTTTTACAACCAGTAATCTACTATCATAACATCAGACAAAAAATAAACTACTCAGTTGCACGAGTAAAACATGTTTTTGCTTAAAAATGTATGCGTTTTTGTATTCCGGATATTTTAGAAAATTCAAGCAGCATTATAACGAATAAAATAAAAACTCATAGTCGAAACGGATTTTCAGTATATCCTAAATATTTTCTTGTAAATGAATACAACTCAATGTGTTTAATACCAAACTGCTATATCTGTTCAACAATTGCTGTTTTGTAATACACGGTGCACTTTGGACGCTGGCCCTCTTTGGCCTTATTTTTGGTCAAGGTGAAGGTTAGTATGTAAGATCGTATTATTACATTTTATATCCATGCAGTCCGCTAATTTTAACGTCCTTAATAGATTTAATTTGTGTCTCTGTTTTTGCGTTGATACATAGACTACACTCGTATTTGTCTGCTTCTCCCTCCGCATTAATGTTACTATTTTATTATTGGCCGTCTTTTTGTCTCTCCGTCTTCCCCGCGACGTATGCAGTTTTTCAGAAACATTATTTTACTTTATTGAAGGGTGGCCTGCATGGAAGCGGCTTGTCATAAGCCTATTGCAGGTCTCCTTTGCATTTTTTTTTATAATTATTTGCATGTTTGTATGTTTCAAGCATAAATAAATAAACAGAATTGAATTAAACTGAATTGAATTATAGCCGATCCATTACATTAGTATTCAAATGAAGCGTAAAGAGATAACTAGTGCTACGGTCCCACGAGGGCAAAAATGTTTTGCGCTGTACTGGCGATGCAAAATACGTGTTGCGGTGGCGATGGGTGCCGACGTCGAACATGTGGTCGCACGAGAAAAAACACACACGATGTATTGACGAATTTTCGGGACAGTATCACCGATGCATCGCTGGATATTCGGCGATGTATCGGGGAAATGAAATGAATCAGGCTTTAGGCCGCTTTTGTATACATATAGGCAAAATTGGGCCATGAAAACTTCCCGATGATGGTGAGATGAGTGAGATAACACTGCCCTCCAGACACAAGATTTGAAATGCAAACCCTGGAGGTCTCAGGCCGAGCACGCTACCTTCCGGTTAGTTTTACGAGTGGATGGGGAAGAGACATTTTCGCGTCTTTCAAACCGCCGAAACTGGGAAACGAACCCCGAACGGCGTGAAAAACAGCGGTGTTAACCACTACCCTATAGGGACAAAGACAGCGGTGCTAACCACTACTCTAGCCCCCCCCCCCCCCCGTCCGATGCATCGTATCGGGGAATATTCAGGAATTATTCCACTCTACATCGGCTAACAGTTAACATGTACTATTAAAATCGGCGACGGTCGGTGATCCTTCGGCGTGCGACAGACACATATCGGCGAACCGTCGGGATGGTGGTTTCTTGACGATGTGGTGGCGATGCATTGACGACGTCCTGGCGATGGTATAGAGCCTTCTGCAGAGGATCTAAAACTATTATATCACGGAGCCGTTTTTCACTCACGATTATTTTGCGACAAGTTTGTAAATATGCATCCAAAAGGTTGCACGACAGTTGCCCACATTCGCAGCGCTCGCAAAAGAATCCCGAAGCTGAGTCGTGAACGTTGCACATATTTAAATGGTCGCCTGGTTATCGCAGGACAGTTGTAAGAATATATTGAGATCATTTCCCGACTGCTAACCAAAATCACATTGTGAATCATTCGCGAGAATATCTTGCGAATATCTTGCAACTCATTCTCGAACGTTTCGCGACATTTTTGGAACAGTTTTTATTGAAAAACAAAGCTTGAGACACTTCTAGCAGCTATCTGAAGATAATCTCATGACTGTCTCAAAACAGACACAAAACATTTGCGGAGAAAAGTCCATGTTTATCCACACCTATATAAGGAAAAATAATGGTGAGTGTTTTCCCCAGGGTTATTGAGTGAAGTTCAGGTTCAGATACATTTTTTAGGTAAAATTTTCCCCCTTAAAATATTGCTGTTTAACTGTTAGGCCTATAGCATTTGTAAATACTTCTCAAATACACGATCTACAATATTTTTTTGCAAAAA
Source organism: Flabesymbios commensalis (assembly GCA_964017125.1). Classification (NCBI taxonomy): domain Eukaryota; kingdom Metazoa; phylum Annelida; class Polychaeta; order Terebellida; family Flabelligeridae; genus Flabesymbios; species Flabesymbios commensalis. The sequence continues at coordinate 104,872,442 of OZ024904.1, read as the reverse complement.
AAAAATTGTTTTTTTCGATATAACTAACATTTTGCCTAGTCTACCATTGTGCGGATTAATTTTGTATTAAATTTCGTGCTTTTCTCATATTTTGAACCATTTTTCTCAAATTAGGGCACTTTTATAATAATTTGTCGAAAAAGGAGCCGCTCTGATGTTATTAAATAAACTGTTAAAAACATTTATAAACAGTTTTGTAAACATATTTGGTGAAACATATATTTTGTAAAATAATTTCCTGAATGTATTGAAACAAATAGGGGTGGGGGTTGAAAATGGCTTGAACGAAGCCCTTCTAGTACAGCTACAAGGTTTTATCGCAATTTGAACGATTCTCCTAGAATATTACTCAAATACGCTGAGTAGTACGCAAGTCATAATAAAAACACGATTTGGGAGCCATTTTGTCGGCCATTTTGAATTTTCAAAATTTATATGAGTAATAAAGAAAAAATAATGCCGGCAATGAATCATGCAGCCATAGATGTTAGATATATTACAGGATTTATTGTAATTGTAGGCCGTTTATTTAGATTATATTTTATACGATAACCTCTTGGCGGCCGACTGTGAGCAGACAATATTTCAGCTTGAAGACTGATCTACGCAACATCTCCTATAAGAATAATTCCAAATTCTGGTCAACTTGATTTATTATTTATATAGACGCGAAGTTAAAATATCCTTGTATACAAAACACACGTAGACATTTCTCTCGAAATAACCAGTATAAGCAGCCAGGGCTGCATATATTTCTGTTATATTTTGTAATCGTTTTTAAATCTTTAACATCTCCTTGGTGATCAATCTCTGAAATGATTGCAATGCATAGCAATGGGATTATATAATACAATGGTTCTGCTTAACAGTCTCCAAATTCTCTCAAAGTAGTCGCACGATAGTTGCAAATTGATCAAAATGTGTGAGACTTGCGCAAGACAATCCTAAGACAGTTTTGCGATTGCTCTTTAGTCAAGCGATATTATTGCGACTTTCTAAAAACATTCCTGCGACATTCTCACGACTATTATGCAACAATTTGTCATCCCAGATTCATTAATATTCGTTAGATAATCTCAAGACTATCTCAAAACTCTTTGCCGACTTTTGTTGTCGTGAAAAATGTTTGCGAATTTGCGGTTCGTGTGAGACTTGCGCAAGACAATCCTAAGACAGTTTTGAGATTGCTCTTTAGTCAAGCGATATTATTGCGACTTTCTAAAAACATTCCTGCGACATTCTCACGACTATTATGCAACAATTTGTCATCCCAGATTCATTAATATTCATTAGATAATCTCAAGACTATCTCAAAACTCTTTGCCGACTTTTGTTGTCGTGAAAAGTGTTTGCGAATTTGCGGTTCGTCGCTCGCAAACAGTGGCGAATTTTGGCTCCGTGGGATACTATACCTTCAAGGTTGAGAGCTTACACTTGGAGCCACGTACCTCTGCCTCTGGCTGCCGAATGAGATCATGCATGAAGAAGAGATCACCGTTATTCAATTGGCGTATCCCTGGGTTAAGAGAAGAAATAGTTAGTGTTAGAAGTTTGCAAGGCTATAATCATGATAATAGATGAATTCCAAGAAGAAGTCATCACCATGCCGACACAGCCAAAGGATGGAGAGAGGTGGATGCACAATTTGGACCCAGATGAACCCCCCCCCCCCCCCCCCATACGATAGGGGCCTTGGTCGGCAAGCATGGATCTACTAGCTAACTGTGCTGTCGTCAATGTCTCTCCTTTGAAAGCAGCATTCGAAGCAAGGACACTTATATACCCCCCCTCCCCCCACCGAGCCACTTACAGGAGACGACAGACCAGTACCATACTATTAATAGTGGCACAACACATATTATATAGGCTCACTTTAATAAGAACATGTATCACTATATATGACAGTATATTCACATACCTCACACAAACAATACTATGACAATCATCTAGAACAATTTTCAATAGAAAACAGATTTCGTATGAACTATAAGTGAATGCAATTCGTGAACATTTTAAAAAAGGGGTCATTTCGCCTACATTATAATTATTATCCTCTCTTATTTGTCACTCAACTTAGAATCAATGTCATGAAGTAGTTTTCACAACTGTTATTGATAATGACGCATTTCACTTACGGAGGCCGCAAAATTAAAATACATATAAATAATTTTATATAGTTATATCAGATTCACCTTTGAGAATTACTCAAGGTCATCAAACACAAGCAGCTCGGGGATCTTTCAGAGGGATACAGCTTATTATGCTTATCAGATTATGTAATCTTATTTTGACCTTGGGATCAGGTCATGACACAATTTATGTATAGGCTTTAGAAATTATTCTGGTAATAATAATAACAAACACACACAGCATTCTACGCTTATAATAGTTTTATATGATCATTCGTTGACCAATCAGAAATGAGATTTCAAACGCTCAGCGAAGCATCGTTGTAACTCCGCCGATGCTTCAAGGAGCAGTTTGGGAGCATCGGCAATGGATCGGCGATAGATCACCAAACCATCGGCGATATCATCACATTGAATATACATCGCCAATATTTACACGAGCATGTTGAGAGGGATGTGTCGCTGATGTGTCGTTGATGTATCTGGGACATTTTGAACCTTGGTGTACCTCACCGAATGTTCGCCGACTGCTCGGCGCTGCTCGGCGATATATCGCCAATGGTTCTTTCAATGCATGCATGTCCCGATGCCTTTGCGAAGCATGGCGATTACTAGCGTACGTCGCCGCCCTGGCGTACGTGGCGCTGCCCACGCGATGCTCAAATTTGTGCATCGCGAGAGCATCGGGGGGCTTAAAAATTCTCGTGGGACCGTAGCATAAGACATTATTGATGATTGTATTAAAAAAAACTGTTTTTGTGGTTTAATTAACATATTTCACAGCTTTGAGATTTAAAGGCCATCATTAATCCAACATTGGTTTAATTAAAGTGTTCACTTGGTTGGTAAGCTTCGCAGACAGCAGAATACCATTAAAGTAACATTGGAAATCTGTTTTTTATATTTCAGTGCCTGCTACCTGTGACTGCACTCCTGTGACGCCGACTTAATGTGTTATTTATATTTCAGCGGGTGATGATGAGTGGAACCCCTGTGACCCTGACGCTGACTTATGTGACCACGGTGAATGTAGCATGAACTCCAGTAGCTTTCACTGTGATTGTGATGACGGCTGGAAAGGAGAATACTGTGACAGTCTTATAGGTATGTATTAATTATTACAGTGCGGGGATAAACTTTAGACGTCAGATTCTGACGTCTAAAAGCGATCCCCGCACTTTAAGAGGACAAATCTATATAATGACCGTAGACCCATAACATAGGTATTCAAATGAATCGGAAAGAGCTGATTAAGATTTTTTTCATAATGATTTCAAATTGAAAAAACCCTTTAGTCTCCATGGTTTATATAACAATATTCAGCGCTGTAAGGGTTAAACATTCACTGTCCTGTAGGAATGTATAAATCATCAAAGCGCTGATATATGTGTATTTACACCATGGAGACCAAAGGGTTTTTTCAATTTGAAATCATAAACGTCTTACTTGGCTCTTTCCGATTCATTTGAATACCTGTGTTAAGGGTCCACGGTCATTAGAAACATGTTAACTGTGACTGTGTGGGGATCGACTTGAGTCGTCAGAATCTGACGTCTATAGACGTCAGATTCTGACGACTAAAGTAGATCCCCGCGCTGTAAGGGTAACCCTCACAGCACTAAATACTGTGACTGTCCTGTAGTATATGTATTAACCCTCACAGCGCCTATATATTTGTATAAATCAAGAGACAAATGTGGTTTTCTTCAATTTGAAATATTTGAAATATTCAAGAATGCTATAGCCAACTCTGCCTGCTTTAGGTAGCCCTCGCTATTGAAAATAGAATGCAGAATTACTCTGCTTAGAGTACTACTGCGGACTTCATCCGGCCTTAACTTGTTTTTTATAAGCTATTTTATATTTGGTAATCAGTGGTTTACAGCTTGGAGCAAATTTTCTAAGCATAGCATGGCACATATGATCGCTGGTGACCATTTCGAATTTTGACCAGTCGCGCTGTTTGGCCATCTAGAACCATGTGCAACTAGTTCATCGGGTTCAAAAAGATCATGCAACAAGATAAGCCCAAATCCTTACATATACAGTATTGATGTTGTTTGTTGATGTTGTTTGATGTTGTGTCATATGTCATGGTAAGCTACTCCTTAACCCTACTCATGCTAAGGTAATTTATTTAAATTTTCATCCACTTGAAGTTGTGTCTTATTTAAAATTTCACCCACTTGAAGTTGTGTCTCGCTACCACGGCCCACAACTTCAAGTGGATGAAAATTACTCTTATTTGTTTAATTTGAGATATATCCTTGGCAAATTATGATGTCTAAATACACATTTTGTTCCCAATATCAGTGAATTGATCAACAAATAAAACAAATTTAAAACGACAATAGTCGCGATCAGCAAGACAAGGGTTAATATATGCGATGGAAAGCGGTGAGGAATTTGTACGTATTTGTAATTTTGTAGTGCCATGTCGCAGTAAGCCCACTAAATATACGCTGGAAGTCGGCCAGGATATAGTGACCTACTTCCCGGACCATGGAGAATGTTCTAACAAGGAGAAGATCACCAAGGCGTTCTGTAAAGGCGACTGTGATAAGGGAAAGGTGTGCACAGAAAGCGACATGATAAGAAAGAGATATAACCTCAACTGTACAGGTAAGCTGACCTAATTAGTAGTTTTACTAGAGTAAACAGGGTTGATGTTTTTCACACTGGTTCTATTCTTAGCAGAGTCACTGGCACTTTTGTGTTTTAAGTGGGTTTATGTTCTTCACACTGGTTCTATTCTTAGCGGAGTCACTGGACTTTTGTGTTTTAAGTGGGTTTATGTTCTTCACACTGGTTCTATTCTTAGCGGAGTCACTGGACTTTTGTGTTTTAAGTGGTTTATGTTTTTCACACTGGTTCTATTCTTAGCGGAGTCACTGGACTTTTGTGTTTTAAGTGGGTTGATGTTTTTCACACTGGTTCTATTCTTAGCGGAGTCACTGGACTTTTGTGTTTTAAGTGGGTTGATGTTTTTCACACTGGTTCTATTTTTAGCGTTGTCACTGGACTTTTGTGTTTTAAGTGGGTTTATGGTCTTCACACTGGTTCTATTCTTAGCGGAGTCACTGGACTTTTGTGTTTTAAGTGGGTTTATGTTCTTCACACTGGTTCTATTCTTAGCGGAGTCACTGGACTTTTGTGATTTAAGTGGGTTTATGTTCTTCACACTGGTTCTATTCTTAGCGGAGTCACTGGACTTTTGTGTTTTAAGTGGGTTTATGTTCTTCACACTGGTTCTATTCTTAGCGGAGTCACTGGACTTTTGTGTTTTAAGTGGGTTTATGTTCTTCACACTGGTTCTATTCTTAGCGGAGTCACTGGACTTTTGTGTTTTAAGTGGGTTTATGTTTTTCACACTGGTTCTATTCTTAGCGGAGTCACTGGACTTTTGTGTTTTAAGTGGGTTGATGTTCTTCACACTGTTTCTATTCTTAGCGGAGTCACTGGACTTTTGTGTTTTAAGTGGGTTTATGTTTTTCACACTGGTTCTATTCTTAGCGGAGTCACTGGACTTTTGTGTTTTAAGTGGGTTTATGTTCTCCACACTGGTTCTATTCTTAGCGGAGTCACTGGACTTTTGTGTTTTAAGTGGGTTTATGTTCTTCACACTGGTTCAATTCTTAGCGGAGTCACTGGACTTCTGTGTTTTAAGTGGGTTGATGTTTTTCACACTGGTTCTATTTTTAGCGTTGTCACTGGACTTTTGTGTTTTAAGTGGGTTTATGGTCTTCACACTGGTTCTATTCTTAGCGGAGTCACTGGACTTTTGTGTTTTAAGTGGGTTTTTGTCTTGTGTTAGCTGGGATGTGAGGTCATGTTGACAATATGAGGTCATGCATGTTGACAACATGAAGTCATGTTGACAACATGAGGTCATGTTGACAATATAAGGTCATGTTGACAATGTTATGATACCACTTCCAAGCATTTGTTTTACGACACTTCTAGCTCTACCAACGATATTTACACCCACTGGCTACTCATAGTACTCACACCATGACTCCGCAAGCATCACTCACTTTTTTTTCGAGCGAAGCCTATGTATTACAATCTGTATTGCTTCAATTGGTCAATAAAATATGTTTTAAACTAGCAGGTGAGATCACCTAAATAATAACCATTTATATATTTTTCAATAAATATTAATCTATTGTACACGTAAGATGACCACAATAATACAGTATCAATATAGTGCAAACGATGACTAAAATATTAAATTTAAAAACAAAAGATATTTAATCATAGCCAGGTAGCATTCGCGACCATTTTGAAATACTCCTTAACTTTTTGTTGGCTGGGTGACTTGTGACAAACATCAACACAGTTCACTACAGGTGCGTAAGTTTTCTTAGACTAACGTAGTCACTGAATGTTTTGTGCTTTAGATGGGTTTATGCTCTCCACACACTTATTATATCTTAGCGTTGTCACTGGGACTTTTGTGTTTTAAGTGGGTTTATGTTCTTCACATTGGTTCTATTCTTAGTGGAGTCACTGGACTTTTGTGTTTTAAGTGGGTTGATGTTCTTCACACTGGTTCTATTCCTAGCGGAGTCACTGGCACTTTTGTGTTTTAAGTGGGTTTATGTTCTTCACACTGGTTCTATTCCTAGCGGAGTCACTGGCACTTTTGTGTTTTAAGTGGGTTTATGGTCTTCACACTGGTTCTATTCTTAGCGGAGGCATTATACTTTTGTGTTTTAAGTGGGTTGATGTTCTTCACACTGGTTCTATTCTTAGCGGAGTCACTGGACTTTTGTGTTTTAAGTGGGTTTATGTTCTTCACACTGGTTCTATTCTTAGCGGAGTCACTGGACTTTTGTGTTTTAAGTGGGTTTATGTTCTTCACACTGGTTCTATTCTTAGCGGAGTCACTGGACTTTTGTGTTTTAAGTGGGTTGATGTTCTTCACACTGGTTCTATTCTCAGCGGAGTCACTGGACTTTTGTGTTTTAAGTGTGTTTATGGTCTTCACACTGGTTCAATTCTTAGCGGAGTCACTGGACTTTTTGTGTTTTAAACGAGTTTACCTATTCCACCCTGGTTCTTTAGTTTATCGTAGTCTCGTGTGTTTCATATGGGTTCGCTTACTCCACACAGTTTCTTTATCTTAGCGTATTTATTAGCCACTTTGTATTTTAGAATGATTGATTTTCACTACCCGGCTAATTTGGATTAGCGTATTCACTGAGCCTTTTGTATTTTAGATGGGCTCGCTTACTCCACACAGTTTCTTTATCTTAGCGTATTTATTAGCCACTTTGTATTTTAGAATGATTGATTTTCACTACCCGGCTAATTTGGATTAGCGTATTCACTGAGCCTTTTGTATTTTAGATGGGCTCGCTTACTCCACACAGTTTCTTTATCTTAGCGTATTTATTAGCCACTTTGTATTTTAGAATGATTGATTTTCACTACCCGGCTAATTTGGATTAGCGTATTCACTGAGCCTTTTGTATTTTAGATGGGTTCGCGTTCTCCACACGATTTACATTCGCTCGTGAATGTGCATGTAAGTATCCCAACTATAAATACTCAAATGTATTATTATTATGAGAAATAACCACTTTGCTGCTGGATCCACATGTACACGTTTTAACTCCAGTCTTGCTAGATCCGCACATAATATGCAGCATCAAAGCAAAATTAGACGACATTTTTTTATGATGCATGCTCTGTTCATTAAATAACTCAATTTGTCCTTTGGCATTGTCAATGTCTTTTCTCATAAATAAGCATAATATTTTTTTCATTTGGAGCTGGACATTGCTTTAGCAATCCCGGCTTCAAATAAATGAAAAATGGAAACAATCAATGCGGGAGAATAAGATGAGCAGCTTCAAAAACACAGAATATTCTAGAAATTGACATAATGGTTTGTAATAGACGACAAGTTAGCTAAATTACTTAATTTGCAATATCTAATTTTTTCATAATTAAACAATTTTTTGTCATTTTAAAAATTTATTATTTTTAAACAGATACAATATAGAAATATATTTTTATATTTACATTCATTGCACTGTTTATTTAATTGTGATCTTTATTTTTTGTGCAATTTGGGACACACACTTGATAGTAGCCTAAACTAAGTATTCGAAATTTCAAGACGGTAAAAAAATCTTAAACTATAAAAATTTCCTGTTTGTCTTCATAAGTACATTAATAAATAATTAGATGTGTTATAAACTCATAATTTGAGGCTAAATATATTGACTATCATTATATATTTTCATTGCAAGAGCAAAATGTTTAAGTGATTATTTTCTTGTTTTTATCTTTTTGAAGGTGTTGCAGAGGGTGGAAGTGGTAAGTGCATCACTTTGTATACAATTATATCTCTATTGTTAAATTTTAAGATTTTCTGTGAAACACAATGACCTCGACCTCCTTTGTTTTCATCGAGCTGGCTAATACAGTGAAGTATGGGGTAGGGTTCTAATATAACCCTGTTTTCACCGAGTGACGTTGTTGCAGCGGTTCTTACAATCAACCAAACTTACAATAATTTAGGATTGTATGATTTGGTAGCGGATTCCCAAATATTACTGTTAAACAATCAATCTATCGTACAGCTGGAAGTTCACTTGCTAGGAATAAAGGTCTCACACAACATTTTAATATCCAGCACTCAGACACTGGCTGCAAAGACCGACTTTTTATGTGGGCGCCCACAAGCTAGGCCAAGAGGAGAGCGGGGCTAGTTTCAACACTTTGAATATTAAATTAAATAAAAAGGCGCCCTCAGTAGTTTGTTTGTTTGTTTGTTTGTTTGTTTGTTTGTTTGTTTGTTTGTTTGTTTGTTTGTTTGTTTGTTTGTTTGTTTGTTTGTTTGTTTGTTTGTTTGATATAGATTAGTTATCCCCGAATAGGGCTGCCCGGACCTTTCGACATTGTCAATCGCTCACCATCGCCCGACAAGGAGCAAATGTATATTCCCAGCAAACACGACACGTTGAAATAATGATGTTTCAATGCCGGCCCAACGTCTGCGAAGCTGGTCCAACATTAGAACATCATTGTTCCAACGTGTCGTGTTTGCTGGGTTAGAAGCAATGAGTGCCGAGCCGATTTCCTCACTTTACAAATCTGCCTGCCAAAAACTCCCTGATTCTTCTGCTTCTCCTCAGTACACCCCCAGACTCAACTTCGAAGAGTCTCAGATCGCTGACCCTGTGGTGATGCTGATGATGATGGGGAACAATGGTCAAGACCAAGACGAGTGACCGCATCTTCTCGTACTAATAAGCCCGCATTGAATTGCCAAGCGGAGCAGCCCAAATTATATCACTTATCAGCGGCGGACTGTCTATCTGTTTCCAGATCCCTCGAGTCTATTTCCAGACTCGGCGACGGCGGAACCGGCCTTTGTTTAAGATTCAGCAGATCTATAGAGCCTGACTATGGATCAATGTAGGGCCTAGGCCTAGGTGGAGCTGGGCTTGTTATAACATTTTAGATATTAATTAAATACACGTCGTCTACAGACTGAATAACGACTGTCAGACAAGGAATTTTTAAAGATAGAGACTGAATTTGATATTGGGAGTTATATATGCCTCATGGGTAATTTTGGGTCTAATAGGGCCTACCCAGCTAACACAAAACATTCTGCTAACAATTCTCAAAATGTTCCCGATTTGGTATTGTTATATGAGAACATTTGCATAACATTCAGGAAATATTCTATTTCACGAAATATTATACACATGTTCTACGAATGTTTTTATTTTAACAATTATCAAAGTATTCCCGATTTGTTTTTGTCATGAGAACATTTGCACAACGTTCGAGAGATATTCTGCACCAGGGAATATTATAGGCATGTTCTAAGAATGTTCCCGGTGAAAATTTCTCAAAGTATTCCCGATTTGTTTTTATCATGAGAACATTTGCATAGCATCCAGAGGGTATTCTGCAACAGGAAACATTATACAAATAATAGAGGGAAAAACAATACAAATTTTAATTTGTAATTATGTATGTCAATTAGAATCTTTACTGTGTCCTTTAGGTTTACAAAAAATACACCCACAGCTTAATATACCAACAATTGTATGATTAGTTGTAACGAAACTTACAATTCTTTTTTAATAAAGGGACAGACAATAAGAGTTTGAAAGCATTAATAAATAATATTATGTCAATTTGGAATGTTTATGGTTTCTTGGAAACAACCATAAAACTTATCCAAAGTTCCAAGATTCGTTGTAACGAAACTTACAATTCTCCAATAATAGAGGAAAAACACAATACAAATTTTAAATCATTATTATGTATGTCAATTAGAATGTTCCCTGTTTTTAATAAGCTTACAAAAAATACGCCCACAGCTTGACCAACAACTGTAAGATTTGTTGTACCGAAACTTACAATTCTCCTTTAATAAAGGGTAAAACTATATAAATTAAAAATCGTTATTATGTATGTAAATTAAAATATTGATGGTTTCTTATAAGTAAACAAAAAACACACCCACAGCTTAATATACCAACAATTGTAAGATTTGTTGTAATGAAACTTACAATTCTCTTTTAATAAAGGGACAGACAATATGAATTTTAAAGCAATTATAATTAGATATATTTTATTGCATTCGTTGACCATAAAATCCGTATGATAGACACTGTTTTTAGGATTCTAACTTGATTAGTTGCTGAGATAATGCTTGAATCTGGATTTTCGGTAATGGCTGCCTAATTTGCATATTTTAGCATATTTAGCCCCAACAGCTTAAACGTAAACAGCCGGATTTCAATAGGTCCATATTCAGAGGCTTCAAAAATAACCACCGTTAAAATCCCCAGGGGGGGGGGGTTAAGGGTGGCCCCCGGTCTAAGTAGGCCTAGGAGACATTTACCCGATGATGGGTCAATGTTGAGCCACCGTCGTAGACCGTGGAGCAACATTGACAGAGCACTATATCAATGTTTGCGGGGACAATGTGAACCGCTTTACAATATCTACAAATAACTCGTGTTACTGTTAGCTGCATGTCAGGTGGACGAGAAATGCAGCTTATAATTCTTTCCTCATTACATCTCCCCATGTGCACCCCCTCTGCCAGACAAGAGGGTATATCCCATTAACACATCATCACACAGCTCAGGTCTCTTCCTTGAGCAGTTCTAAAAATAGTTTACCGTCAATATGTTAGCCATATTTTCCTAAATACACTGAAGTAGGATAGATGTACACGTATGGGTGGACAGATGCTGATCATACACTCGCTTACGCGTAAGCGACGTCGTTTACGCGTTTCACTATACGCGTTATGGGCCTAACGGCCTACCATACAAGTCAGAGCAGCAAGCATTGGCATTGCACCGGATTTGAAGATGTGGTACCGGAGCTTGCTATCGCAAGTTTCGTTGGAATCTGATTGACTTATCTTACAATGCGTCACATTGTAAGACTCGTTGCAACATCGTCACTGTGTTTCACAGAATGAAATATGGGGGAGGGAGTGTTATATAACCTTGTCTTTACCGAGTGACGTCACTGCGTTTCACAGAATATAGCTATATGAATACTAGACATGAAATAAACATCAAGGGCATTGTGCAAATGCGTCAACAATACCATGTGAAAATTAATAAAACGTCCAAGTGTTTCTGAAGAAGCATCTATGGATGAATAATATTATGGATATCATACCAACATTCAGCAATTTTAAATATACATTTCTGGGTATTTACATTAATTTATTTATAACCAGATATGGGACAGCTTGTATACAAGGCGCCCTTTTTATGTGCTCAGACCTATAGCTTACAGGGTTGACCAATGGACAGAAAGGAAATCCTAAGAATTTGTTTACAAAATTGATACATGCAAAATCAGAATTTGTGACACTTTAATAGCACACAATATAATATTTCACAAAACACTTTGATACCATTCAAAATCATAATTCCCAACACTATTGAAGCGATTGAAGATTTTTAAGATTTAATTATGTAATTAAACATATATGCATATCAATAAAAGAACATAAATATTTATTATTATAATACTTAATAGGTGCATATTTGTCACGAATTCGAGAAAAAGTGGATTGTGAAATTATTAAAACTTAAAAAAATGAGAAGATATCATAGTGTTTCATCTAGCCATTCTAACATGGCAGGGGATTTGCACCATTGTGACGGATTATTCCAGTTTAAAACACTAGAGGCCTTTTTTGATAACGCCTATTCAAAGCGGTTCACATCCATGATATAATAATACCTAATGATGGCATGGACCCCGTGGTCATCCATAGCAATGTTTACATAAGCCACTGATTATGGTTTTAAATCTTAATTAGTGGAAGGGAGGGGTGCTGGAATTGTCTCACAGGGTGTGTTGTGTTAACGATTAGGCGCTCCCTAATTCAAGTCCAATAATCCCTCTTTGGGGCACTCTATGTGCTTTCAAGTCCAATAATCCCTCTTTGGGGCACTCTATGTGCTTTCAAGTCCAATAATCCCTCTTTGGGGCACTCTATGTGCTTGCTTTGTCAAAATTGTTCTTATCATTGTAGGCGGATACGAGCAAAGGGCAGTCTACAAACGCCATAATGTAGTTGCGATGTTGCTGCCAGTATACTGGAAACTTCCGTTGTGATTTATCATATAATTGTCAAATACAATGGGGTTTTGTATGGCCGTGCTGAACCTTATTTTGTTTGCACACATTCGGCTAGTGCCGATAATCTCCATCATAATCAAGCATGCTCATACCGTACAGGGGACAACATGATGACGTAGGCAGCTCCTCCAGAGTGTGGCTTTCCCATGGGACTTCTGTTTGACAGACCATTTTCAATATTTTTTCAGAACGTCCTTTACTAGTAATATTATCAGTTTACATACGATATAAAAAGATATAGGTGTCACTGGAGGAAAAATGTCTGCTTAAGGAAATGTAGGGCTTACATATATTTTTTTAACAAATCCGTAGAATCGAACCATAATCGTAGAGTAGGGATTAATTCGTAAAATGAGCAATCCTGCAGATTAGGTGATTCTCCCTCGAACTTTCCCTTATCCAGTTAATTTATTTACCTTTTCAACCACTTGAGGTTGTGTCTCGCTACCGCGGTCCACAACCTCAAGTGGTTGAAAATTGCTCATATTTGCTTGATTTGAGATCAAACATATTAAAATATTGATGTTTAAGCACACATTTCGTTCCCAATGGCAGTGATTTGACCGACAAACAAAATAAATTGAAAACGACAATAGTCGTGATCAGTAGGAAAAGGGCTAAGTTTCAATTGAACTTACAGTTGAAATATTTAGGTAATTCTGCAGATTAGGTGATTTTCCGTAGAACTTAAGTTTCAATTAAACCTACAGTTGAGACATTGTACTTTAATCCTGTAACCACCGGTCCAGATTATACTCAGTTTTTCACTTTTTTATTAAGACATCAAGCACCACCTTTTAAGCACGTTAAAGATAACACGTGACATCGATCAGCATGATTTGAAAATAGTCAACCTCTATTTGTCAAATCTTAACAATTTTCACTCACTTGAAGTTGTGGATCGCGTCAGAGAGACACAACTTTAAGTGGGTAAAAATTAAAGTTGAATAACTTGGCGGTTAAAATGTTAATTGCTAAGACATGTTTAGACCTACATGTTATTTCTCAGCCCTTTTGTGATCTTACAGCTTGTCAACTCGAAGACGTGACCAGGAAGAGGGGATACTTCCGTTTCTTCGTTGGAGACATCACGTACATCAACACTGATCCTGTCCCCATGCACGAGTGTGGGGGGAGTTGTTCTCCAGAGTCTAGATGTAAACCCAACGAATTCAGCCCCGTTATCCTGACACTCACTGCCAAAGCTAATAAAGGAGGTTTGTATATTGAATAATATTTTTGAATATAATTAGTTGATAATGATTGTGTTTATTTGTTTATTATTGTTCATTAAGCCAGTGCACATACATTAATTTGTGCAAACAGATTGTGCGCGAATGTACAGCATTATGGTAACATATCGTCAATCACATATAAGTTTACATTTAAACCAAATACGTAATTAATTGGGGTACCACCCTACCAAACACAACATCCTCAAAGCACTGAAATATATTTGTATAAACCCTAGGAACCAAAAGGGTTTTTTCTATTTGAAATCATCATATATGTTTTAGTTGGCTCTCTCTGATTCATTTGAATACCTGTGTTATGGGTCTGCGACAATTGTAAATATTTTAATTTTTTCAGTGCAGGGACCGGCTTTATACGTTAGAATCTGACGTCTACAAACGTCACATTATGACATATAAAGATGACGTATAAATATCAACAGCAAAACCAGCTATGATAATTTTGGTCAGATCCATATTTGGCCCAGATTTTTCCTAATCCAGATATGTTTATGCTTAAGACTGAGAACTACTGGTATTTTTAAATTCATATCATTTTTTGTAATGGAAGTATTTTACAACGTTTTATGAAAATGTGTATATTTAGCCTGCGCTGACATCTGAATTTATTTTTTCACACCGTAATGGTTTTTTATTAATGTTGTGCATTATATAATTCTATAAGTGGTGTGTTCTGTTTGACAGGTACCCTGAACGTTCAGGTGATGGACCCGTCTGCATGTTGGTGTAACTTTGCCTGATATCCTCAAGTGCTACAACAGAACATCAGCGCTACCATTTCGCAATAATGAACATTTTATGTTTTCACCCTATTTAGATCAGAAATAAATACCATCATCAATATTGGACAGTATTAGCGACACACATCTTCCAGACAGGACATTTTAATATTGGATAAATATTTCCCGCTTAATTTAAGGCATTAAACATTTTACAATGCCACCTTCCACGACCTCACCCATTCAATAAGCTTTGCACATATCTCAAAATGAAAAATCCCGGCTTTTAAATTTGCTAAAATATAGACGTGGTACACACGTGCAAATTTCACATACCATAATATACAGAAAAATACACACAAAGACAATTCCACCTATCACAGCTGCACTCTTTCCATACACATATTAGAAGACCAAAACATATTTGGAAAGTAAACTGCAGTTCTCAGTCATGCGATAAAAATTGTACAAATTGCACGGGAAATTACCCAACCATGTATCCATTTGATTATTAAACATATATTATATTCCAACCTAATTGAAGGCATTAAAGGTTTTCCATGGCTTCACTCATCTAACATGCTTGAGAAAATCTTCACACATTTCACCACAAAATTTGACTACAAAAAGATAAATTACTATTTTACAAATTAACAATTCTTGGTTATTTTGCATAACATAGTTTTGCTCATAAAGACATAAAAAAGTTCCATACAAACTGTTGCAGCTTCATTCATTAAACAAACACAAAAACATTTTCCAATGACAACATTTTCAAAAATATTTTCTCAGGCATGCAATAAACACACAAGGGAGACTAACTTGTCTTGGTTATTCCTCCACTATGAGCATGATAACATATAAACTCGACGAAATAATTCACCAAGCCATTTAACACAAAAGACAAAAATCGTATCAATTTATCCATTTCATTATTGGACAAATTTATACTTAAAAATACATTGTTCTTTACTTTTGTATCATGTGATGGTAGACATATAATTACATTTAAAACTTTTTTGAAGTTGTGTCTCGCTGTGCCGATTACAAAATTACTGTTTAACATGTTTTGAATTTTTTGAATATAATTTGTTAACCTTTTTGAATAAACAAAAAAGCGTTATTATTTATTAAACCTTTCAGCACGCGGATCGACTTTAGACATTCAATTCTGACGTCTAAAGTCGATGGTCCATCTCTGGCTACGTCCAATCTGATCTGAAAACAAATCACCCGGGAAATTACAAATAACCTGTCTTAATAAAAAAAAATCAGTTTGAACGGTCAGGATAAATAATCAGGTAGGGCGATAATACATGATTTTACCTAATTTACACCCTATGGCTTTAAATTGGGGTTCTTTTTTTATCTCAGAATTCAACAACGTTTCAAAGGCCGCTGATATTGCCAATGAAAATTGCACCACTTAAAATCAAATACCGTTTAAGATATAAATATGACGTTATGTTTTTCAGAAAGCTTGCGAAAGTATTCTTATCCCGAAAATGGTTTATTTGACGTCAAAAAGGACGTCATGATGTTTGAAAAGCTGCGAAAAATTAGCCCCGTTTGATGTGCTTTAATTATCAGATTATTAGTTCTGGTCCTACCAAAGGCCAAACTGTTGTTCCCCCTCGAAATATTTTTACACTTTTCTCCCTCATGTACGTTCATGTACGATTTATTTCTCATTGAACTCCTATCCATTCAACATGCATTACCTTGTTGTCTATTTGTCATCTAATTATCATCTATTCAAAATTGAATTCAACGTTTAATCACAACTGGCACCGAAACTTTTGACAATGATTTGACCAATAGCCTGCGAAAATACAAGGGCGAGTTCTCGTCCTGCAAAGTTATATAGCAATCTAATAATTCAGTTCTCAATAATTTGCAATAGTAAATAATCACATCGCTCTTGTGACGACAAATTTTAATATTTTTTAAATCGATTTAATTGTATGTTCTTGGGATTAACAAGCATTAAGAAAACGTGTTTTTTTTAGCATAATTATTTATTTTCTCATGGTTTGACCACAAATCGCGACCGCGACTTACGAAATTCCCATAGACCTAAAATTAGCAATTTAAAAAAAATGCTTATAGCTTTGATTCCTTGCTAATCAGAATTTAGTCACTCAGTTTTTGGAGCTTAAACCACTCAATATCGATCATTTGTATAAAAGAGCTAATTTATCCGAAGCCATAAGTCAGAAGTCACACAGGAGCGTAAATTAAAAGTACTTATATATCGAAAACCGTTTAAAAGTGACGTCATTAATTTTAGAAAGCTTGTGCAAAACCAGGCCGGTTTGATGTCCTCGATTCTGCCCTACGCCCAACAGTTTACGAATTATTAATAGTTTGCAGTATATGCTCGGATGCATCGTTTTTTGTGTTCGTCGAATTATTTATTCGAGATGACGTGTACCTATAGTGTGCAGTAGCCCCTCATCCCTGACTGAACCTGAAAGATGAAGTTTACCTAGTGTGCAACTGGCCACTCATCCCTGAGACATGAAGTTTACCAGTTTGCAACCAGCCCCTCATCCCTCCTGAGAGATGAGGTTTATCCAGTGTGCAACCACCCCTCATCCCTCTTGAGGTTTACCTTTTGTGCAGTGGGCCCCTCATCCCTCCTGAGAGATGAGGTTTATCGATTGTGCAGGGAGCCCCTCATCCCTCACTCTGCCTGATAGATGAGGTCTACCCAGTGTGCAGTGGGCCCCTCATCCCTGACTCTGCCTCAGAGATGAGGTGAACCAATAACTCAGTGTGCAGTGGGCCCCTCATCCCTAACTTTGCCTGAAAGATGAGGTTCACCCAGTGTGCAACCAGCCCTTCATCTATCCTAAGAGATGAGGTTTATGTAGTGTGCAGTGGGCCCCTCGTCCCTCCTAAGAGATTAGATTTACCTGGTGTGCAGCGAGCCCTCATCCCTCCTGAAGATGAAGTTTAGCCGGAGGTGTGCAGTAGGCCCCTCATCCATAAATGGGCCTGAAAGATAAGGTTCACCCAGTGTGTAGCGAGCCTTTCACTCTCTCAGGGTGGAGTTTACACAGAGAGAGGAGGTTTACCTAGTGTGCAGTGGGCCCTTCATCCCTCTTGAGAGAGGAGGATCACCCAGTGTGCAGTGGACCCTTCATCCCTCTTGAGAGAGGAGGTTTACCCAGTGTACAGTGGGCCCCTCATCCCTCCTGAGAGAGGAGGATTACCTAATGTGCAGTGGGCACTTCATCCCTCTTGAGAGAGGAGGATCACCCAGTGTGCAGTGGACCCTTCATCCCTCTTGAGAGAGGAGGTTTACCCAGTGTACAGTGGGCCCTTCATCCCTCCTGAGAGAGGAGGTTTACCTAATGTGCAGTGGGCACTTCATCCCTCTTGAGAGAGGAGGATCACCCAGTGTGCAGTGGGCCCTTCATCCCTCCTGAGAGAGGAGGTTTACCCAGTGTACAGTGGGCCCTTCATCCCTCTTGAGAGAGGAGGATCACCCAGTGTGCAGTGGACCCTTCATCCCTCTTGAGAGAGGAGGTTTATCCAGTGTGCAGTGGGCCCCTCATCCCTCCTGAGAGAGGAGGTTTACCTGGTGTGCAGTGGACCCTTCATCCCTCTTGAGAGAGGAGGTTTACCCAGTGTACAGTGGGCCCTTCATCCCTCTTGAGAGAGGAGGTTTACCCAGTGTACAGTGGGCCCTTCATCCCTCTTGAGAGAGGAGGATTACTTAGTGTGCAGTGAGCCCTTTATCCCTCTTGAGAGAGGAGGTTTATCCAGTGTGCAGTGGGCCCCTCATCCCTCCTGAGAGAGGAGGTTTACCTAGTGTGCAGTGGGCCCTTCATCCCTCTTGAGAGAGGAGGATTACCTAGTGTGTAGTGGGCCCTTCATCCCTCTTGAGAGAGGAGGTTTATCCAGTGTGCAGTGGGCCCCTCATCCCTCCTGAGAGAGGAGGTTTACCCAGTGTGCAGTGGGCCCTTCATCCCTCTTGAGAGAGGAGGTTTACCCAGTGTACAGTGGGCCCTTCATCCCTCTTGAGAGAGGAGGATTACCTAGTGTGCAGTGAGCCCTTCATCCCTCTTGAGAGAGGAGGTTTATCCAGTGTGCAGTGGGCCCCTCATCCCTCCTGAGAGAGGAGGTTTACCTAGTGTGCAGTGGGCCCTTCATCCCTCTTGAGAGAGGAGGATTACCTAGTGTGTAGTGGGCCCTTCATCCCTCTTGAGAGAGGAGGTTTATCCAGTGTGCAGTGGGCCCCTCATCCCTCCTGAGAGAGGAGGTTTACCCAGTGTACAGTGGGCCCTTCATCCCTCTTGAGAGAGGAGGATCACCCAGTGTGCAGTGAGCCCTTCATCCCTCTTGAGAGAGGAGGATCACCCAGTGTGCAGTGAGCCCTTCATCCCTCTTGAGAGAGGAGGTTTATCCAGTGTGCAGTGGGTCCCTCATCCCTCCTGAGAGAGGAGGTTTACCTAGTGTGCAGTGGGCCCTTCATCCTTCTTGAGAGAGGAGGTTTACCCAGTGTGCAGTGGGCCCTTCGTCTCTCTTGAGAGAGGAGGTTTATCCAGTTCGCAGTGGGCCCTTCATCCCTCTTGAGAGAGGAGGTTTACCTAGTGTGCAGTGGGCCCTTCATCCTTCTTGAGAGAGGAGGTTTACCCAGTGTGCAGTGGGCCCTTCGTCTCTCTTGAGAGAGGAGGTTTATCCAGTTCGCAGTGGGCCCCTCATCCCTCCTGAGAGAGGAGGTTTACCTAGTGTGCAGTGGACCCTTCATCCCTCTTGAGAGAGGAGGTTTACCCAGTGTGCAGTGGGCCCTTCATCCCTCCTGAGAGAGGAGGTTTACACAGTGTGCAGTAGGCCCTTCATCCCTCCTGAGAGAGGAGGTTTACCTAGTGTGCAGTGGGCCCTTCATCCCTCTTGAGAGAGGAGGATTACCCAGTGTGCAGTGGGCCCCTCATCCCTCCTGAGAGAGGAGGTTTACACAGTGTGCAGTAGGCCCTTCATCCCTCTTGAGAGAAGAGGTTTATCCAGTGTGCAGTGGGCCCTTCATCCCTCCTGAGAGAGGAGGTTTACCTAGTGTGCAGTGGACCCTTCATCCCTCTTAAGAGAGGAGGTTTACTCAGTGTGCAATGGGCCCTTCGTCTCTCTTGAGAGAGGAGGTTTATCCAGTGTGCAGTGGGCCCCTCATCCCTCCTGAGAGAGGAAGTTTACCTAGTGTGCAGTGGGCCCTTCATCCTTCTTGAGAGAGGAGGTTTACCCAGTGTGCAGTGAGCCCTTCATCCCTCCTGAGAGAGGAGGTTTACACAGTGTGCAGTGGGCCCTTCATCCCTCTTGAGAGAGGAGGTTTACCCAGTGTGCAGTGAGCCCCTCATCCCTGCTGAGAGAGGAGGTTTATCTAGTGTGCAGTGGGCCCTTCAACCCTCTTGAGAGAGGAGGTTTACCTAGTGTGCAGTGGGCCCTTCATCCCTCCTGAGAAAGGAAGATTACGTAGTGTGCAGTGGGCCCTTCATCCCTCTTGAGAGATAAGGTTTATCCAGTGCGCAGTGGGCCCATCATCCCTAATTGGCCTGCAAGATGAGGTTTACCCAGTGTGCAGCGAGCCCCTCATACATCCTAATGATGAGGTTTGGTCAGTGTGCAGTGGGCTCCTCATCCATAACTAGGCTGAAAGATGAGGTTCACCCAGTGTGTGGCGAGCCCTTCACTCTCCCAGGGTGAAGTTTACACAATGTGCAGCTGAGCCCCTCATCCCCAAGAGATTATCAGATTTTTCCTATATTGACATTCTGATGCCTATAATATCACATATCTCATGTATTAGCACTCTACATTCTAGAGTATCACATGTATTAACTGTCTGGGGTCTAGAGCATGACATGTCTTATGTATTAACCCTCTGTGGACTAGACTGCCATATTTTCTTAATGTTAACCTTCTGATGCCTAGAGTATCACATGTCATATTTATTAAGCCTCTGTGGACTAAAGTATCACACGTATTAACCCTCTGTGGTCTAGAGTATCACGTTTCGGATGTGTTAGCCCTCTGTGGACTACACTATCATATTTAACTTATTTTACCCTACTGATGCCTAGAGCATCATAAATGTTAGTTATTAACCTTCTATACCCTCTGAGGTCCAGGGAGTAGACAGTATCACGTCTCTCTAATATTAACCCTATGTGGACTAAACTATTATATTTCTTCTATATTAACCTTTTGATGTCTGGAGTATTACATTTCTTATTTATCAACCCTTTGTTGACTAGACTATCGCAAGTATTAACCCTCTGTGGTCTAGAGTGCTACGTTTCTAATATATTCACCCTATGTGGACTACACTAGCATGTTTATCTTATTTTAACCTACTGATGCCTAAATCATCACATATGTTATTTATTAACCCTTTATAGGCTGGAGTATCACGTGTATTAACCTTCTGAGGTCCGGAGAGTCGATAGTATCACGTGTCTCAAATATTAACCCTCTGTAGACTATACTATCATATTTCTTCTATATTCACCTTTTGATGTTTGGAGTATCACATGTTTTATTTATTAACCCTCTGTTGACTAGACTATCGCAAGTATTAACCCTCTGTGGTCTAGAGTATCACGTTTCTTATATCTCAGCCCTCTGTAGACTACACTATCTTGTTAATCTTATTTAACCTACTCATGCCTAGAGCTTCATATATTTTATTTATCAACCCTCTATAGGCTACAGTTTGATGTGTATTAACCCCCTGAGGTCTAGAGAGTCGATAACATCACGTGTGTCTCGTGTATCACCGCTCTGTGGACTAGATTATCATATTTCTTCTATATTAACCTTCTCATACCTAGAGTATCATATGTTTTATTTATTAATCCCTTTCGGACTAGAGTAACGCATGTATTAATTCTCTGGGGTCTCTGTTATCACGTGTTTCAAATATTAATCTTCTGCCACTAGACTATTATATTTATCTAATGTTAACCTTCTGTTGCCTAGAGTATTACATGTCTTCTGTATTAAAGCCGACACAATCAGGCTAAAATCATCAAAAAATCAAGAATTTTATTTTGGCTTCTTAATATAGGCCAATTTCCTTAATATGTGAACATGTCCATAGACTAGAATTGCGGAAGTCTTTTAAATGTTGGGTTGCTGTGGCAACGTAGCAAGGGTGCGGAAAGCCCCGTTCATCAGTTATCCTGTATTTCTTAATTTAGACATGCATGTCTGAAATTAAATTGCGTATTTATTTCTTGCCTAACTGATAAATACGCAACACAAAATTTAAAAAAAACATACGCGATACTAGTCTATGGACATGTTCACATATTATGGCCATATTAAGAAGCCAAAATTAAGGATTTTTTTTATGGTTTTAGCCTCATTGTGTCGCTTTAACTGTCTGGATGCTGGAGTATCAAGTGTTTTAAACATCTGGTGTCTATAGTATCACGTGTCTCAAACCTCTGTGAACTAGAGTATCATATTTCTCCTATAATAACCTTCTGATGCCTAGAATCATATGTCTTATATAATAATCTTCTGGTGGCTGGAGTAAATTGCTCCCATATTAACCATGTTAACCATCTGGTGCCACACATGTGTATGATATATTTTCTTCTGTAGCTAGACCCAGCAAATGCTACAAATTGAAATATATTTTAGACAGATGAATTTTCAAAGCAGATATTTACGAAACTTAGGCCTAACGTTATCTAGGCTAGAAAAGCTAGGTGGATAAATGGGAGTTAAAGAGAAAATTAGCAAAATACCTTGATAGTAATCTAAGTTTTAAAGATCATTGTTTTATTACGGTGTTAATATTGCACACTGAAAAAAACCTTATATCTCAGGAGGGATGAGAGACTGATTGCACACTGGTAAGCTTCATCTCAGGGAGAAGTAGGGGCTGTAGGTGGGGCTGGTTGCAGATTGGGTAAACTTCATCTCTCAGGCAGAGTCCGGGATGAGGGGCCCACTGTACACTAGGTAAACCTCAACACTCTACGCTAGGAATGGTAAGCCTTATATCTCGGAAGGGATGAGGGGCCCACTGCACAGAAGGTAAATCTCATCTCCCAGGGGGGGGGGGAATCATTGTACACTGGCTAAACCTAATCCTTAAAAGGGGCTGGTTGCACACTGGTAAACTTCATCTCTCAGGGATGAGGGGCCTACTGCACACTTTGTAAACATCATCTCTGAGACAGTGTCAGGGATGAGGGGCCGACTGCACACTGGGTAAACCTCATATTTTAGGCTTATAGTATATGCCCTTAAGTGTTTTTTTTTTATTTCAACGATTTTTTTTCAAATTATGGAAAAAAT
Organism: Flabesymbios commensalis; assembly: GCA_964017125.1. Lineage (NCBI taxonomy): Eukaryota > Metazoa > Annelida > Polychaeta > Terebellida > Flabelligeridae > Flabesymbios > Flabesymbios commensalis. The sequence continues at coordinate 104,849,381 of OZ024904.1, read as the reverse complement.
ATGGTTGGCAATTTTTTTAGCGGCCATCTTGGATGTTTGGCGGCCATTTTGATTTTTTTTACTAAAAACAGTGTTTGTCATATATTTCGGCTAATAATTTACGGATTTTTGAGATTTTAATGTCTAAACATATGTTTTCATGAGCTAGGAATCGTTTAAGACATATATATTTAGCGCGTATATGATATTACACTTTAAATTATATAAAATACAAGAAAAAAATTCTAAACAATGACATAATTTAATTAGATCTTGTTTCCTGATATTGGCAACCTTCAAAATAAACAAAAAATATTCAATAGATAAAACACAGCCTTGCGGAATATTTATGTGACTAGTAATATAATAAATATACCTAACTATTTAGCCTCACAGGTTACTATTTTTTTTACTTGAGTTTCTAATGTGCAAATCACTAATTGTCACCTCCAAATGAAAACAAGTCATACAATTTAAAAACAGAAATACGCAATTTTTTGTATCACGTGTATATTAATAATAATAATAAAACATCGTATATTTTTATAAATGGACGCAGTTAGGCTAACCAAATATTAACCCGTTATATGCATTAGTACCTAAAGATAACTACATGTATACCCCAAGTGCATCAATTGATCCAATTGATTACCAACTGATCATAACATGTCAAATTTACCAGGCTAATGTTCTATGTAAATGAGTATAACAGAATCGTGTGACTATAATTATCTTATAATATATCGTAACAGAGCAATAGGGTGTAATAATAATTAAATATAATAATAATATAATAATAAAGAAAGATCATATTCAGAATGATGTCGGTATACAATAAACATAATAAAATTAAGTAAACATAATGAAGTTGTAATAACCATAACAGCCCCTTGGATATGAAATGGTATACCTGCCACTTCCCAGAATTGGCAGGTACACCCTTTCATATCCAAGGAGACGATAGTAGGGTATACTTTTTGCACAGTGTGTGTATATTCAATACTAATGTAAGCTATATCACAATATTTCCATAATAGAAAAAAAACAATTAAGTATATCTCATGTATACTGTTTGTGTATATTTAATAAGATTTCAGAGTACATTATCCGTGATTGATAATCTCTAAATCATCGATGTGGAGATGCTGCACATTTTTACACATTTCAGGATTTGCTTCACGTGTGCATAACTCGTACATTCAATACTATTTTGTTTTCGGAACAGCCAGCATCACACATACTTTTAACACAACGGCACCTTACTAAAGTGTGTGACTGATTCAGGTGCTGGTGGGAGTCGCGATAGAATGGATTTGAATTTTCCTGAGGCCTCCAGCGACCAGCCAAGCTATCTAGGGTCTAGCTGCAGTGACGTTGGAATGAGAGCCGGTTGCCAAACACTGCATTGTAGATGTACTCGACGAATGTGAACAGAGCACCTTGAGTTGGTGATAATTTATCAACACGTACCATTAGAGTCTCGACCGCGGAATACATGCCACTGTAGCTCCTTCGCTGTAATAAATGTTTGTCTTTTTACACTCAGCATTCTGCAAATTAATTCCTCACACCCTTCAAACACATCTTGTGCTGGTTCTGGACCTTTTCCCAAGGCAATAAGCGATCTGATTACGCTATCATTCAATTTTTTAAGAAGCACTTCCACCAAAATGTTTTGCCTGTCTCAAATAAATTGCCTGTGGTGTCACAACCACTAATGGCTTGAACTTTATTTTCAGTAAGAGCATCATAGATTGGCTGCAGCTTCACAATGCGACGTCTGGAGCCAGTTCCTGTTATGATTGTTGTGTTATCTCCCAGTTTTTCAATCAAAATTGCCAAAGCCCTCACATCTGTGTCCGATGGATTATAAATGTACATTACACCCTGTTTTATGTATCCCAGCAGCATAAAGAATAAGAGAGTGTCTGCTTCTTCCTGACTACTAATCAGATCTACAACTTGTTCTGCGGGCTGATTTGATAATACACCTTTAAGGGTTACTGTTTTGACTGCTGACTTACTTTTTTCTGCTACATTTGAGCTGAAGATAGTGTTATAATTTCTTTAGATTTCTTATCTACCAAGCCATCTCTGATCTGTGTGGAGTCTTCAACTTTGTAGGCTGGTTTGTACAATGGTTCTCCACCTGTTCTTTGTCGTCTTGTATCATCTGTCATCAATGACTTTGCAGTGTATTTATCAAACAGTACATAAGAGATATCATAACTATGTGATTTTTTTCTAATTGCATTCACAAAAAAGTCGGCCAGAACACTACAATTATTGATAGAATATTTGTAAAAACCTGGTTCATTAACCACAGCCATTCCGTCAAATAACATACATGTCTGATCTAGAGATTCTTGGGATATACTTTGCTCATTTTTGACTGAGTTTTCAAGATGATGCATCAGCAAAGCTTTATCTGAACATCTAGTAATTGACCATCAGAACACATCAGCTTCTGGTTTGTAGTTGAAAATTCATACTTTCCGTCTTTTCGATCAATGTCCCTGGATGAGCTTGTGAGGACAAGGGGAAGTGTCATCATGGAATTATATTTCTACATCATCATTTATTTTGCTCCCACATCAACCTTTATTGTTTTACACCCTGCGCCCCAGCCGAAATATGTTATTTTTGTCATTTTGTCCAACATATTTTTCTCTCTACAAATTCTTTCCTTCACACATTCTTTGTATGCAGCTTCGCCGTTTTCTTTTCTACGAAGTATGCTATCTTGGACATGGTCGGGCATTATTACTTTTGTCATCAATTTATTAAGTTTACTTTCACTACCATCGTTAGATTTAAACAACGAAAATGTGTCAGCGTTTTTCAAAGCAATTTTTAGCTGGTATACATATTTCTCTTGACGGTTAATTGTACTGTTTGTAAGCACGTGTTGGTGAATGTTGCTTATTGACGTCATACCCAACATATTCTCAGTTTGTTTTATTTAGAGTACTCAAGCAGTATCTCAGCAAGAGATTCAATATTGTTTTGTGATGCCTGATATTCTGTGCCTGGTCAACACCGACAGCTGTGGATGACTTTTCTTGATATCTAATCCGCCCTTTTACACTTCGTTTTGTGGTCGTAGACCAGTATATTATATGAAAAGAACCATAATATACATAGCTCTTTTAATGCGGCTAAGTGCAAGTTCCAATTCCTCTGACGTGTTCCCCACACGAACAGAAGACGACTCCATCAACTGTCGTATATACACCATAGCCCATCTGTACATGGGATACTTATTGTTCGAAGAATCAAATTCATCAAGCTGTTTCTCTAGATTCAATGAATTCATTGTATGGAGCCGCTTTTCGTGTTCCTCATTTGTATCTTCTCCATTTCTACATTTCTTTCAAAGCTGTATAGAGATCGGGGTAATTTTCAAAGAAAGCATCATAGCGGAGATCACATAATACCTGTAGAGTTGCTAAATGAAACGTGATTGCCAGTTTATGGTGATTACCATTAATAATTTGAATAACAGTGACATTACTGTATATATCAGATACCACCCATGCTTGATTTAAGCCACTGCTCTCAACTCTCTGCCCTAGGCATCGCAAGGCACATAAAACTGTGTGAAATTGGCCTGGAAACTCGATCCACTTGTCACTGCACAATTCTGGCTGTAACTGCTGAAGTTTGTGTTGAATATTAGGTTTATTTTCAATGTTGCTATTATCATATGGTTAACATAACAAGATATAAAAAATTGATATAATTATTTAGATTTAATCCGCGTTTTATATAATTTAAAGCGTAATATTATATTTACGACTAATATATGTGTCTTAAACGATTTCTAGTCCTTGAAAACATATGTTTAGACATTAAAATATCGAAAATCCGTTACTTTTTGACCGAGATATGAAGAAAAATAGATTATTTGTATGGAAAAATCAAAAAGGCGGCCAAAAATTCAAAATGGTCGCCAAAAAAATGCCAACCATATTTTTTCGTTAGATTATCATATAATCTATCTACAAAATATAACTTTGAAAAATGTACCAACAAATTTGACGAAACAACATAAGGGCATATACTATTAGTTTAGGACGAGGGGCCCACTGCACACTGGGTAAACCTCATCTCTCAGGGATGAAAATACGGGACTTGTTACACACTGAATATGTTTATTTCGAATTAAATACTTCTACACTAAGGGCCGTATGCCCGAAGCTAGTTTAGCTAACACGAAGTTTAGGCTTAACACAGTGTTAAGTAAAACAGTGTTTTGTAAATAATTAGCCCGTATGCCAAAAGCAAGGTTAGCATCGTGTTAATAAACCCTAAGGTTAAATCCTAAACCAGTGTTGTAACGCCGTGAAAAGAAATGAATCGGGCTTTAGGCCACCTTTGTGCACATATAGGCTAAACTGGGCCAGGAGAACCTCCTGAGGATGGTGAGATGATTGAGATGACACTGTCCTCCAGACACAGGATTCGAAATTCGAGCCCTGGTGGTCTGAGGCCGAGCACGGAGGCTCCCCACAATACTAACTTTCACACGTGGATGGGGAAGAAACAATTTTGTTTCTTTCAAACCGCCGAGACCGGGAACCGAACCCCGGACTCTGGCGTGAAAGGCAGCGGTGCTAGCCACTACCCCAGGGCCCCCGCCCGTAACGCCGTGAAGCATACAATTTGTGTAATTTTTCCAATTTGGATTCAGCTCAGCGCCGACAATGGGCACGTCCAACAAACACGATACATTCTACCAATGCTGCTTTATTGTTCCTGCCAGCGTCGAAGACCACGGCACAACATTAATTCATCAACGGCGCAAAGAGTCGTTTTTCTCGGGAGCAATGTATGAGGATGGGCGTACAAGAAGACTGTTGCTTGGGAATTCCGGGTACCCATGCTTGCTGTACCTCACGCCAAACGCTAGGCCAACAACAGATAATGAACGGCATTACAATCGGTCTCATATAATGACCCGAAACATTATAGAGAGATTGTTTCGCGTTCTAAAACAATTTTTAGGACGATTTGCATGTTTGCACTTTGGCCCTACGCCCCAAATTAAGCACCAGATTGATTATAATAATTGTGGCTTGCTGTGTTTTGCACAACATAGCAAGAAGACACAGGGAAATTCATATTCGTTGTTGAGTTGGATGATGACCATTACATTGATGATGACATCATTGATCCTAATATGCTGTCATCCGTCAACCCACGAGACAATTTTGTGAGGCCAACAGATTATTGGTCCAAAAGATTTTGTGAGTAGGCCCTACATAAGATACATTCCTAATAATAATATTAAAATCAATACCGTGCAATAAAATTTGAAAGAATAAATGATGAATTAATATTTACTTTTGATGACGCACAGTAACATCTGAGATAATAAATGATGTATTAACCCTTTTAGCACGGGGACCGTCTGTAGACGTCTGAATCTAGCCAGAAATGCATAATGCATTTCTGATCAAACGTATATAAACGTCAGACGTCTAAAGGCGGTCCCTACGCGGAAAGAATTAAAAATGAAGCAAATAAAGCAGGAAAAGCTAATGAAAACATTTATGATTATTTCAAATTGGAAAAATGATTAATGTCTTGGTTACATCGTTCTGCTTCATTTGGGTAGGCTACCTATGTTATGGGTGTTTTAGTTCTTTTAGCGCGTGAGCCGTCTATAGACGTCTGAATTTGACGTCTACAGACGTTAGAATCAGGCGTCTTAACGTCAACAGACGGTCCCCGTGCTGAAAGGGATAATACATTTTTATTATCTTAGATGTTATTGTGCGTCATAAAAAGTATATATTAAGTGCTCATTTATTATCTCATATTTTATACGAAATTTATTTTAGCGTTGTAAAGGCTAATATTTCATTGTCATATGTATGTACAATAAAATCTGAGATAAGAACATATTTCATTAATTCGATTGGTATATTAGTATTTAATTGCGATATGCATGCATAGATGTGTGTATAATTTTGTTTGGTACATCACTGATTTGAAAATGAAAGAAGTTGATACCTGCAATGTCTTAAAAAGTACTTTGATTTGCATTTCCATCAAATATAACAAAAATATGTTATAATGTTGATTTTTTTCTAATGACTCCACACAATTATGAGTGTTGTCTATTAGTATTCCATGGATAATTATGATAATTTAGCTATTTTCATGATTTGTTTTTAAGTTGCTATTGTAATTACCTTCCTTAACCTAATGCTAAATGGGTAACTTCTGGCAACATAACACTCCGGTTTATCATCGTGTTAAAGCAGCTCCTTGGGATGACATCAATTTTTGTTTTTAGTTTTGTAATGAAGTAGTTTTTAGATTAGAAAAAAAAAATTATCAACATTTCTATGAATCCGCTTAAAACCCAAACAAACTTGTTGTATACCTAAACACTTGCTAAAGGACGGTTAAATAATCCTACAGCATTGGACCACATGGTGATGCTGTCGGCCCAGCGTTGGGCAGACAATCAGTGTTGCAGGTGTATCCCCCTATGTCCTGACTATAAGACACCAATTAGCGGCGATTAATCTGATCTTACCGTCCAAGACGTGGGAATATGTGTTGTAAAGTGCGGTATATTGCTGACTTGATTTGTTTACATGGCAATATACGACCTGAAAATATAACTACACTGTATTTCACTCTTCTTCTGTGCTTTAAAATTGTTTTTTGACTTTTTTGTATTTTTAGTTAAAATCAGTAAGCTATATAGCTTCAAATAAATACAATTTTCAAAATTGACAACATTAAAAATGTCTCATCCCATGGGGTCCCTTTAAGCCAAAACCAGCTTCTGGCATACCAGTTAGCGTTAAACTGAAGGTTACAACACTGTTATAGCTAAACTCACACTAACCTAGCTTCTACATTAATATTTAGAATTGGGCTATGCCCAAATATATTGAGTTTTCAACGGAACTTCAAACTTATTATTCTTGGCACGTTTTTGTAAGACGCTATTTCTCCCTGAGTTTTAATCTAATCAACTTGCAATTTTGACACAACATTCTCAGAGGGGTTCTATGACTTTTCTAAGTCATCCAACATGTTCTTCTGGATTTATCCATGATTTCATGGATCACCATACTCTTGATTGGCAAAAAGGCAGTTTCTGCTTACTTGTAAAGTGAACAGATACTGCACTATGCTGCTCTTCAAAAGGCAGTATCTGCTCACTTGTAAAGTGAGCAGATACTGCCTTTTGGATTGCACGGCAGTAGGCCTATAATAGGGTCCAATGTTGGTTCAATAGTGTACACGTCGGGTGATTCTCCATTTATTGCCAGGAGGGTGAACAGGGTGCCCCTATGTCCAGACTGACTCCACCCTTTAGTCTCTAGATTTGATAATAAAAATACATTTATCCAATGTTTTAATTCCTGGCCAGCGTCGCAGACAGTGGCCCAGTATTAAACCAATAGTGTGTATTGGGTATGGACAGTTGAAACCCTAAAATAACAGTCGCAATTCTATTCAAACACAAAAAGTTGAAGCAATGTTGTTTTAATTTTGGGCTAGCGGCTGGGATAGTGATACAGCATTAAGTCAACAAAGAGACAAGTCAATGTGTGTACTGGGCACTCTGAATGTGATTCCATTCGACAAACAAATATATATATATTTACAAGTGCAAAAGCTCAGTGGGGACTTCTGAAATTTGAAGTCTGAAGTCCGAAGTCTGAAGTCTAAAATTCCAGTTCGGAATGGCTGCCAAAAAACTCATACGCGAAATTCCAATCAATCTGTCATAGTAAAAATAACCCAACAAAATTTAAAATGGCCGCCACCAAAAAACCTAGCCCAAATATTATTGTTACTTGAAAAGTCACAATTCCAATCTAGTATAATTGACTACTTTTCAAATATTTTTAAGGGTGCGTCAACACTGGTCAAGGGTCTATGTCCGAGCCCAATGGGGAATGTAGGTTATAAACTTAAGTTAATTGTTTGAGTGTCAATTAACCCAGACCTAGTCATATACGTTATTACTACTCATCATTTTAGAATACAAACATTGATAATTTCACCATCGTTATGTGTCAATGACATTTATCCCCATAGTGTCTCGTATGTACAGTCATCATTGAAACAGTCACCACCAACCCAAATGCCCCACAAACGCTACCTACGTTTGCCAAGTGCCACTAAAATATCAAACGCTATATTATAATTATACACATCTGAATTACCTCACAGTTATCGTACTAAGGGTATTTAGCAATTATTCATTTACTGTTATTCATTTACCTTTTAAGCGCTAACCATGACCATGAATTGTTTTTAGATTACGGTTATAACTGGATTATATTTGTGGCAAGTGATATTAAGGTTGTAGTCCCAACAAACAGAATAGGTTCGGCTCATGTTTTTTAATGCTGGCTTATAATCTGCGACGCTGGCCCAGCATCAAACCAACATGGGATCAGCGCCCCATGTTTGTGCCACGACTTGCCTGTAGGAAAGGTCAGGCTGCCTCTTCGACGATTAAACCCTCTATGTGTCGATGACAACTATAATATTTTTAACATTTTAATAATATTTTAATAGTAGGCATACGTTTTCAAGGTGACTTTTGTCTTCAATCCACAGAAAGATTTAAACATGACTGTTTGACAAATCTGTAAAAAAAAACAGAAATACAAAATGTTCTCTCATGTGAAGCTGTGTATCGCGTCAGGAAGACACAGCTTCAAGTGAGAGAAACTTTCTCAATTGAATCACTTAATGGGTTAAATTAGATGACGTGTCAGGTGATTATAATGTACGGAACACTGACTTTCTGCTGCACTATGGCTCCGTTGATCATCTCCCACCACATATTTGTAAATGTCTGACGTCAAAGAAGACGACAATGCCATAATAGGCCTAATATAAATCACATTGACACATCAGACATGCCGGTATGTGTTTGTGTCCAGTAATTTTAGGAGCGTCCAAAACGTATATCAAGAAACTTCAAATCATTCAAAATAAGGCCATCAGAATAGCCTACAAATTGGATCCACTTTCGCACACTGAAGATATTCATAAAATTGCTAAGATCGATCTGATCAAAGATCGATTCCAAATTTTAACGTATAAATTCATAGATTCGCTCAAAGAGCATTCAGATCTTTTCAAACTACAAAATGAATTAAGAGCTTCAAGAATTAAAAAAGGGCATAAAACACATCTGGACAAATTAATATCAGAATATGCCGAAATTTATGATGAAAATTGAGACTGCTGTGTGAATGCGGCTTGAGTTGTGTCAGTGCCGGTCCGGCGTCAACAGCGTTGGGCCGACATTGACGCAGCACTGGCAGCGTTGGCAGCACGCGTGAGTGACAGAAACAGCGAAGTGCAGTGTGGCTACCGCGGTGCCAATGTCGGGCCAGCGCTAACAACGCTGAGCCGGCATTGGTGCGACGCTGGCGGCGCTGACAAGCACTCGTGAGTGTATTAACAACGTTGACGCGTTGACGGGCCAACACCTACGGCGTTGGCCAGCCACCGCGTCACGATAACAACAGACGTCACAGTCTGTTGTCACTCACCACATGTCATCGCAGGGGGTGATAATCAACACAATTGCCACCCCCCGCGAGGACTGTCATGGTGAGTGAAAGCAAGGGTTTAAATCCCCTGGTGGCTCTGAAAAGAGAACAAGCGGACTTTATTAATTTCACAATTAAGATGACACGCTTCTAGAAACTTTCTATTTCTCAAATTATCAACTTTAGACACCTTTTAGACCATTCCACCCAAATTCAATGAAATCACATAACTCTGACTGTTCTTTCTCAGGGTATGCTGGAGTATGGCGATGGCACACAGACAGTCAGGCAAACAACACGAGGTAAATTGATCACATTTGATCCAAAATTCAGAACGCAATTTTAAGTATGTCAAACATACTAAGTGAACTTAAGTGTACACGAGAGGCATAGGTTTAATAAAAGAAATGTCTCAAATGTCCATTTAAAGGATCTGTCAAAATTAAAACTTTATCGGCCTTTTCCATCCAGATTTCAAGAGTTAAGACACGAGATATAGGGTAGCTACCGGCTGATTCAACACCTCATTTAGACCACCGCGACCCTCTGTTCGCCGAGGGCGCATCAAAATTAATTAAATTCCAAAATGCTTCTGTTTCCAGGTTCCTTGCCTCCCTTGCCAACCAGACATTTTCCAATGAGTATTATATACTAATGAAATATTTGGATAGGCTAAGAGATAGCTTTCATACAAGCTTCGAATGCCTTAATCCCACTCTCAGCACCCTTCGGGTGCTAGGGTTCACTCAGATAATATTGTTAATTTTCAAAGCGAGAGAAATTTTTCCCTCTAAAACTAAACTTTTAGACGATGAATTCGTTACCATTTCGGCACAGCCTTTATTAAAACATCAATTTTAATACGCTTTGCGTCAAAATTGATATATTTTAATGAAAGGGTCTGTGCCTTCAATGGTAACGACATAAATGGGATTTGTTGAAACGTCTAAAAGTATCAAAAAATATGTTTGTTTTTGTTGTTTTTTTCAATATAAATAAAGCATAATTTTGCCTCTACTATGAGAATAATATCAGATTTAACTAAAAACATATTTACAATTATGTTTTTGTATATATATGAACCATATACATACTTTTCTGATAATTTTTTTTTTTCCTTTTTTTTTTCCTTTTTTTTCTTCTAGGAGCTAAAAATCTCCTAGCACCGCCCTCTGACCTTACAAATGTTCAGAGGCCGGGGCCCCCTGTGGAAGGGGTCTTATATAGTATCTAGACATGGTCTGAACACTGGACCAGTCCGCTGCCGCCATGATTGCTGAAATGGGTACCGCCTTTTGCTGCGGCCCAAGTTGCAGACGCGGCTCTAGTAGATCCACCTGGAGCCTGGATATTTGCATGCTCCAAAACTTTGGCCAGCCAGGCCCTGATGGTTTGCCTGCCTGCTGGTTTAAATGGTTCCACCGTAGTACGTAAAAGCTGCGTGTTCTCTTCTCTTTCCTCTTCAGTCCTCCTCACGTATTCTGTGAGGTGCCTCAGGGGACACATTTCTGCTGACGATTGTCTAGAGACGATTACGTCTTTTGGAATATGGCCCGGCCTGTCCTGCTTTGTGCCGAAGGCCAGGTGAATCCACCGACCTAAAGAGATGATTAGCATCTGTATGAAGTAACGCCAAGTCGCTTGCCCTTCTAGCTGAAGCAAGCGAAAGTAGCATGGTCACCCTCCAAGTTAGCATGGGTCTAGAAAGTGTCTCTGACTCTCCCCACGACTTCAGAAGTTGTAAGACCTCTGCGACGCTGCAAATAGGCTTGACTTTCCCAGCTGGAGGTCTCGCCAGGTATACCGCCTTCATGAATCTACAGATCATGGGATGTTGACTCAAGGGATTTCGGGTCAATGGATCAATGATCGTAGCCACTGCAGCTCTGTGAAGTCTTATAGTAGACCAAGCCATTCGTTTAACTTGGTAGAGAAACCACAGATAATTGGCAAACTGGCCTACAGCTGGCCGAGTCCTAGGTACAGCGTATCCGCCACACCACTCCGACCATGTTCTCCATGCGCACGCATACTGAGACTTCGTGGATCCCCTCCATGATCCGCAGATGAACTCCGCCAAAGTCTGATCTGCTCCCTGCTCCTGGAAGGTTTCCCGCAGATAGTCCAGACTGTTAACCTGAGCTTGCTCAGAGATGGTAGATCCCTGCCTGTGCTGAGATCACTCACCGTGGACTGCTGCAGAGGTAGACAAAGGGGTTGCTTCATTGACATCTGAATCAACTCCGGAAGCCATGCCGCTCTGGTCCAAAATGCAGTAATCAGGATCAGGGTCCCTCTGTGCTCGTTCATCCTGTCCAGAATCCGAGGAATCAATTGAGGAGGTGGGGATGCATACATGAGCTCGAAGTCCCACTCTTTCTCTAAGGCATTGATCCCAGCGGCTTTCTTGTCCTTCCTGTCTGACGTGAAGTATCTCACCACTTGGGCTGACCGGTTGGATGCAAACAGATCCACCTCTGGCTCACCGAGGCGTCTGAACTCTCTCCTCGCCACTGCTGGGTCCAGGAACCATTCCCTGGATTCGGTTCCTCTGGACAGAGCATCTGCGCCCAGGTTCGCTACTCCCGGTAGGTGGGCTGGTGCAATCTTCACCTTGTTTCTCTTGCAGTACAGCAGGATCTCTTTTGTCAACTCGTTCAGAGCTCTTGATCTTGTACCGCCCTCTTTCATCAGGTACGCCGCTGCTGTCACGTTGTCCAAGTGCACAGTCACTGCTCTGTTCCTCAACGTTAGGATAAAACTCTGTACTGCCCTCAGGACCGCCAGTAACTCCAGATGGTTTATATGGAGATCCATTTCCTTCCTGGACCAAAGATCGCTGGCCGACCTGTGGTCCAACGTCGCACCCCATCCGACTGTAGAAGCGTCCGTCGTCATTGACAGGTCCGCCGAATGGGCCTTCAGACTCAAACCTTCTGTAGGTGGCTGGGTCCACCATCTGACTGCGCTCTCTGCATCTCGATCCATCAGTAACTGGCCTGACCTCAGGGCGCTGATGACTGACATCTGGAAAGGACGCAAGTGTAGCCTTCCCAGATGAACTGCTCTCCATGCGAAGATCGCCTTTCCCAGAAATCTTTGAGCTACGACAAGGCTGGGATTCTTCAGTAAGTTGCGTCCCAGCTGCTTGAAACCCGCTCTCTTGTCCTCTGGTAAGAAAACCCTGAGAACTCGGGTATTTCAGAGGAGTCCGAGGTACTCGAACTCCTGCCGCGGGTCCAAATGGCATCTCTTCTGGTTCGTCTGGAAGCCTGCCTCCCTCAGGGTTTGTAACACGAAATCTGTGTGCCGTCTGAGCTCTGATCTGCTGCGCCCCAGCACCAAAAAGTCGTCTAGATAGACTACAACTCTTACCCCTTTCGCCCTGCAAAGGGTTATTAAGGGAAGAGTCAGCCTGGTGAACGTTCTTGGAGCCGAGCTGAGCCCAAATGGGAGTCTCCGGAACTGATATTCTTTGCCTCCCCAGCAAAACCGCAGAAACCGTCTGTGTTCCTTCGCGATCGGGACATGTAGGTAGGCGTCTTTTAGATCTATGGTCGAAGCCCAGTCGCCCTGCCGAAGGGTCTGCGACACGTCTTTTTATGTGGCCATCCTGAACGTCTTCTTTTTTATGTAATGATTCAGGCCACTTAGATTGATAACGGGCCTGAATCCTCCGTCCTTTTTGGTTAACAAAAAGAGATTTGAATAAAAGCCCTCACCACCTCTATGGCCCCCTTCGTCAAAAGGGCGTCCACCTCCTTCTGAAGGACTTTCTTTTTTTCTGAATTCTTAATTTTTATTTTTATTTTTTTCATTTTTTTCACTGGGGGTCTTGACTCGAACTCGAGTCGATGACCACGGACAGCCTCGCAGACAAAACTGTCTCTCGCGACGCTGTCCCACCAGTCTCTTCTCTCTGTCAAGTGGCCCAGGGAGTCACGACCTTCTAGTGAAGGAAGGTCGGCCCCCCTGGTACCCCTTGTACCTCTGGAGCCTCTACTGAATCCGCGGCCACCGCGGCTGCCCCTGCGAAAGGGCTGCTGCTGCTGCCTAGTTTGCTGCTGCTGCTGTCCGTCCTGACTCTGGTATCTCCTTACCGGCGACCTGCTTCTTCTCCTGGTGGCCGGTAGGGAGTTATTCCGCAGTGCCGCTATCAGTAAATTGTTCTGTTGCCTGGAGGTGCTGGCTTGAATGGCTGGCTGAAGTGATGATGCCAGGAGAGAATCATAGCCCAGAGGAGCTGCTCTAATCTGCTGGGCCAACATCTTGTCGGAAATGGAGAGAGCAAGATTCCGACGTCTCTTGTTAGCCGCATCGTTGAACCTCGAACGCAGCATTCGCAGAGCATGTCCTAGAGGATGTGTGGATGCCTGCGTCATCTCTCTGTGAGCTTGTAGGAGTCTCTCCCGTACTGGGCCTTCTCCAATCTCCTCCACTGCAGATAAGAAATGTGTGGAGGCTCCCTCCAGATCATTCAGTCCTGTGGTCAGGGCATGACCAATTAGCCCCAGTTCTCTCTGTTGCCTTCTCAACACCATGTCGGCTGTCTGACATCTTAACGTCGTAGGCACCTCCACCGGAATCTCCTGATCCAGAAATGGCTTAGCAGCCGGATCGCCTGAGTAGATCTTCTCAAGAATGTCTATCTTATATCGGGGGTCCATGACTGCACCGCCTCTCGCCTGGCGCCAAAGCGCCAACTGCCTCTCTGTTGGTGTAACAACCGTTCTCTGTTTAGGCAAAGCAGAGCCCAAACCAGTCAGACTGCAACCTTCCAACCCCTGAATACCTTTAAAGGGGTTGTATTCCTCCTCTTCTCCCTCATGAGGGAAGTAAGAGGTCTCATCGTACCTTCAGTGGGCCAACCGTCCTCAGTTAGAGGATCATCATGTTCAGCCTCCACCTCACCAGGGTGGATAAATGGAGCCCGTGGCTGCTCCGGTTCATCGAATGTCCGCCTCAGCGCAGGTGGATCATTATAGCCTAAGGTGGCGCCTCGAGGGGCTCCAGCCAGTGGACCCTGAGCCCTAAGTGGCCCAGTCCCTCGTACGGTAACAAGATTACCTGTACTGTCACAAATAGCGGTAGCTATTGGGTCCTGGGCCCCGTGAAGTCCAGTCCCTACAGAGGTAACAGCGTTACGTGTATTCTGCGAATTAGCAGTAGCCATTGTGCCCTGGGCTCCGTGGAGCCCAGTCCCTACCGTGTCAGCCGAGTTACAAGGTTGCTGAGTAACAGCAGGAGCCAGTGGGCCCTGGACTAGTTGTCCAGTCCCTGAGGGGGTAACAGTGTTACCTGCCCTTCTAATAGACTGTGGGCCCTGGGCATCAGGCTGCCCAGTCTCTAGGGAGCACCTGTCCTCGACAGGGTTACACACCCGAGGCATAGCTGCCATCATCTCCCTCATGGACTCTTTCATGAGATCTTGCATCTCCCGTCTCATCTCCAGGCGCCAATCGCCTGGAGGAGCGGGGGCCGATACAGGGGATGAGACCCGCTGATCGAGCACTGGTACAGATGCTGGCATAGCCACCCGCAAGGGAGTGGTATGCAGAGGAGTCACAGGCTCTCTCTCAAAGGCTGCCGTGTCAAACACGGCACCATCCAAATCCCCAGTTTCCTGAGGGATTATCAAAGCTGGAGGATCTTGCTTCTGGAAGTCCGCCAGGGTGACTGTCGCCGCCGGCGTCTTCTTCTCCTTCTTCTCTGCCTTCCTTCCTTCCTTCTTGGTGCCAGCAGTGCCTCAAGAAGTCTTAGCATAGGGAATAGAGACCACCACAGAAGGAACCTTGTGTGTGGCTGGAGTCCTGGCCTTGTCCTCGGATCTGGTCCTGGTCCCTCTGTCCTCTTCTCTCCCTCTGCTTGACATAGTAGTTAATTCTTCAAAAATTTCTCGAGCTGGAAATTGACAATATGATATGGATTAGCTGTGCCTTATATACACATTCACAGGCATTATTAAAGCCCCTTTCTGATTGGTAGATGGTATCTCGAGTGGAGTTTGGAAACCCATTTATGTCGTTACCATTGAAGGCACAGACCCTTTCAATAAAACACGTAAACATACAGGCCTTAATGTGGGCTCAGGCTGCTTCAACCGACCCAATGATCCATCCATTCATTAATTCATGAATGGATAGATCAATGTTGATTGATTGATTGATTGATTGATTGATTGATTGATTGATTGATTGATTGATTGATTGATTGATTGATTGATTGATTGATTGATTGATTGATTGATTGATTGATTGATTGATTGATTGATTGATTGATTGATTGATTGATTGATTGATGGATGGATGGATCGATGGATGGATGGATGGATGGATGGATGGATGGATGGATGGATGGATGGATGGTTGGATGGATCAATGGGTGATGAATGAATGGATGGATAAATGGATAAATGAATGGATGAATGAATGGATGGATGCTGAGTACTATGATCTCCTGAAAGAAAAACATGCTCAATTCTGATTTTAGCAATGTTTTCATGATCAGATACAATCACTGGTGAATAAATAGATAGATAGGTCGGTACACAGACTTTTCGCCCCATAGTCAGCTCGCACCATTTTTTAGTGAGACGTTTCGCCCCCAACTCATACTTAGGAAAGACGTTTCGCCCCCTCCCCATAAATAGGAAAGACGTTTCGCCCCCGTCTTCATAGTTCAGGAAGACTTTTCGCACCCAAAC
Source organism: Flabesymbios commensalis (assembly GCA_964017125.1). Lineage (NCBI taxonomy): Eukaryota > Metazoa > Annelida > Polychaeta > Terebellida > Flabelligeridae > Flabesymbios > Flabesymbios commensalis. The sequence continues at coordinate 104,833,151 of OZ024904.1, read as the reverse complement.
CATATTTTAGAAAGACGTTTCGCACCCAAACCATATTTCAGAAAGACGTTTCCTACCCAAACCATATTTCAGAAAGACGTTTCGCACCCAAACCATATTTCAGAAGGACGTTTCGCCCACAAATCATATTTAGGAAAGACGTTTCGCACCCATTTCATTATAAGGAAAGACGTTTCGCCCCCTCTTCATATTTTGGAAAGACTTTTCGCCCCCTAATCAGAAAGACGTTTTGCCCCCTATAGTCATAATTTGTAAGGACGTTTCGCACCCTTTTCATAATTAGGAAAGACGTTTCGCTTGCTATTCATAAATCAGCATGATATTCATTTTTAAGAAAGACGTTTCGCACTATAAACATAAAACAACATAAAATTGTGAAGATTGCCGTCCCATTTATTATTACATGTAGGAAAGACATGTGTGTGTGCCGACTTAGGCTACCTTGTTGTTAATGCATTTTATAATCACTTACCGTTTTCATTCCTTGATTCAACCACTTTAATTTATTGTGCTATCGATCTGATCGCCGACCTAAACTTGGAACATAAATAATTTAATGCGATATTGTAAATTGTATTACATTAGCGAATATAAATTTGAAGGCTGATTATTTATTTTTACGACTTGCCTAGGGTGCGAAACGTCCTATAAGAATAGGGGCGAAACGTCCTATAAGAATGGGGGCGAAACGTCCTATAAGAATGGGGGCGAAACGTCTCACATAAGGGTTCGAAATGTCTTAATTTAGAGAGGGGGCGAAACGTCTTTCCCAGGAGGCGAAACGTCTTCCCTAGGGGGCGAAACGTCTCAATAAGGGGCGAAACGTCTCAATAAGGGGCGAAACGTCTCACATAGGGGGCGAAACGTCTTCCGTGGGTGCGAAACAGGGGGGGGGGGGGCGAAACATCTTAAACTGGGACAAGTCGTCACGGTGACGGTGGCGAAACGTCTTAAAGATGGGTGCGAAACGTCTTGGGGGGGGGGGGGAACGTCTATGGTGCAAAATGTCCTGGAGCCAGATGGATACATGCACAGATAATTATGGGTTCTGGCTTCGTAATGGTCATAAGACATAAACAAGTGAAGGCAGTTTTCAGATGACGTGCGTTTGAGCTTTTCTACTACATAATTATGTATAATTAAAAGCGATGTTTGGAATGCTTCCGAATGAAAGAAGTGTTTCAGGAGTAATTATTTATTGAAGAGTCGAGTATCATTTTCTGAGAGAGGAGAATAAAGTCAAGTGTTCACATTCTTGTGGTATATTATTCTCACAGAACTCATTCCATATAATTGTCTGGATTTATCAAAACAACATATATTGAGTCACTTGTACTTTTTATATAATTCTAAAATATATTTCAAATATAACATATTATAATTTTACGTTGATACATTATGCTATTGCTATTGTGGTATTCTTAGTTTATTCAACCCTCTGAGGTGTCCATATCACCAGAAAGCACAATCAACGGTGGCCCAACACAAATATTCAGAAGCAAACTGAGCAATTATTGAACAGTTACTCAGTCTAATGTGATTATTGTCTAAGTCATACATTTTTTATATTGGCAATGTGTAACTTGGCCTAAAAATTTTCTGTTTTATAAGAGAGCAAACACATTCGACTTGCGAGCACGGAACATAATTAATGAGCTGGAGGACAAAAGGAGCTGGTGATGATGACGTTTGTTTGAATGCAGCAGGTGTGGATAATACAACACACGTCTCTCTACCTCCCAATAGTCATTAATCACACACCTGGCCTGTCTACCCCATCATTAGTAAACTTCCACCACACCATAAAACGTGATGTATGGAGTTGTTTACAACATGCCTGTGTTACCAACATGTCTGCTTTTCCATGCGGAAAACTGTGTGATAATAGACTTTAAAAAGACATTCATGGACAAGTTAAATTTTATTTTTTTCAAACCAAAGCTTGAATTTCTACTTTGTACAAACTTGACGAATTTCCACTATTGACTAATAACGTTTCCGTTCCATTGATATTGAAGGGTGGAATCTGCTACTTTCCAGGTGCGTTTGTTCAAAGTTAGTTTAATTCTAATCCAACATTAGTTTAACATATTCTGTCGACTGGGTTTGCATGAATGGACTTTAGAACCACAAAGTCAATATAATAATGAGTAAATAAACGAATGAATCAATGAAAAATAGTAAATAAATGACTATTTGAATGAATAGATAAGCAAGAGAAAGCATGAATAAATGAATGAATAAATGAATGAATAAATACAGTACTGATTTAGCAAAATGGGACACGCTTTTTCAGTGGGGCTAGCCCCGGCTAACGCAGGTTGGGCTAGCCCCATGTTCTCCCCCCCACCCTATTTGGGGCTCGCCTGTATGCGCCCATAGTTATAAAATCCTTTAGCCAGGCCGCAATGTGCGTTTTGGTATAAGTTCATATAAATGGAGCCGCGCTCATACGGCCGGGGCTCAAGCCAATCTAGAGCCCCGGCGAATTGAGTGAACGCCTGCATGTGTCAGTCAGGCGCGCTTTTCGTCTGGTCCGGTTTCAAAAATTGCCTTATGAAGTTTTGAAGAATGATACTATAATTAAAGCTTTGCATAAGTTATATCTTTTATGTTTTTCCACGGGAAAGGTACCCGGGGAGTGGCTGAGAGCTACCATCTCACCAATACCAAAATCCGCTCAACTTGATAAATGTGAACCTTTAAATTACAGAGGAATTAGTTTACTTTGCACAAGTGCAAAAATTTATTTATCTATTCTAAATAGCAGAGTAATGGCATATTTGGAGAATAATAATTTATTAGTTGAAGAACAGAATGGGTTCAGAAGAAACCGAGCCTGAATAGACCATGTTTTTTCTCTTGTTTCAATTCTGCAAACAAATGCATATAAAAAATCTGGGACTTTCACTACATTTATTGACTTTAAGGAAGCTTTCGACTTGATAGACCGTGAAGCACTTTTTTATAAACTTTTACAGAATGGTATAGATGGCAAAATGTATTGGTCTGTTAAATCAATGTACTCTGACACTATTAGTAATGTAAAAGTGAATAAGTTGTACACTGACTGGTTTTCCATTAATAGTGGAGTGAGACAGGGGGATACACTCTCTCCCACACTTTTCTCTCTTTTTATAAATGATTTAGCTAAAGAAATAAAGGCTGCTGGTTATGGTATATCTGTGGGTTATGATAAAGTTCCGATACTATTGTATGCAGATGATATAGCACTGTTATAAGAGTATGAAGATGATATGCAGAATATGTTAGATATTGTATATGAATGGTGTAGGAAATGGCGCCTGGAAGTGAATTGTAGTAAAAGTAAAGTAATGCATTTTAGGAAGAAAAACTAGTGCAGGTCACAATATGTATTTTATCTTGGTGAAACACCGTTAAATTAAGAAGATCATTATAAGTATCTTGGAGTTATATTTGAAGAACATTTAGATTTTAATACCTGTGCTGAGACTTTAGCTGCTGCAGGAGGCAGAGCTTTGGGCTCGGTTATCAGCGAATTTAAATCAATTCAAAATCTGGGAGTCAGTACCTTCAGCTCTCTGTATAATGCAGGGGTTATACCAGTGACTGATTATTGCGCTGGAGTATGGGGCCATAAACTATACCAAAAAAGCGGAAGCTGTTCAAGAACGTGCTCTACGATTCTATATGGGGGTGCATAAGTTTGCGCCTATTCCCGCCATAGAAGGTGATGTTGGATGGTTGCCAACATATTATCGTCATAAATTGGAAATCATTCGACTGTGGAACCGTTTAATTTTAATGGATAATAGCAGACTGGCAAAGAAAATATTTTTGTGCAATTATTCAAATCCCAAGGTAAATGATTGGCCCACACAGGTTCGCCGTATATTTGAATCTATGGGGGAGCTCGATATTTATAATAATGTTCAAGTATGTGATATTAGTTACGCTAGGAATATTTTGTTTAATAATGATGCAGAAGCCTGGCATGCAAGTGTAATGAGTAAACCAAAACTACGTATTTACAGAGAATTTAAAACTAATCACGGGCTCGAGAATTACATAGCTTTCAATCTTTCACGTCAGGAAAGATCTTATTTAGCCCAATTTAGGTCTGGTATTCTTCCTCTAAGAGTCGAGACAGGTCGTTTAAAAAATGAGCCACTCAGAGAGAGAAAATGTATGTTTTGTGACCAAGAGTCTGTAGAAGATGAGTTTCATTTTATTTTTCTTTGCCCGAAATACAATATAGAGAGGCAGAATTTAATAGAGGTATATTTGTCCAGTTTAGTTGGTGATACAGTAGCAAAGCTGAATGCTCTTATGCAGCAGGCCGTCCGTCCACTAGCTAAATATATACATAAAGCATTTCAAAAAACGCCGAGAAGCACTGTATGTTTCATAAAAAGTTCAACAAATTATATTGATTACGAATTTTCATGTTTATAATTTATAATAGCAATGTAATATTGTATATATATACTATATATATGTCTATATGAGATATTATATCAATAAGCTGAGGCGCGGGGTATTGGATTTTTTTTCTTCAGGTTGGCCAACTTGGGAATGGTTCTAGTGCTACTGCGTCTCAGTGTGTTGCCAAATCTGTATTTTTTACAAGTACACAAAGGTATAATAATATTTTTAAAGTGACTTATAAGCCCATTGGGCTGGGTGTTAAAACTGTTTAATTTATGTTTGATGTAACAAAATCATTCTAACACAGGTCACTATAATAAAAATTATCGTTATCGTTATCGTTCAAGCTCGACCGGTGCGCCAGGCGGGCCTGACTTGAAAGGTGCCTGCTTTTTCATCTTCAGTTAGGCCTTATAATTTCAGTGACCGTAGCATCATTAAACCACCCATTTTCTGAATTTATACACTGAACTGCTTGTCCGATACTAAAGATAATGTTTAAAAGCTAAAGGCTAAATGGCTAAGCAAAAATAAATGAGGACTGCAACATGTAGGTCTACATGTATACATCTACGGACACTGAATTTACTATCGCACGTTGAGATCAACTCGGAGCTGTTTAGATGATGCAAGTTCAAGTTCAAGTTCAAGTGTTTATTCTTTAAGCCTCACATGGAGGAATACAAGAAAATAACAGTGAATGTAATAAGCAAAACATACAATATGACACTTTTAGGATCTTTTATATAACCCAAACCTATACATTATTATACAATCAATTACAGTTTTTTCACTTCACACTTTCTAAAATAATCTTAATGAAATTCGCCAAACTACGTAATTTTGTTTTATCATTCATTATGCGTTTGAATTTGGTGCCGAGGGGTGTATATGACAATACTTCGGTAGGTATGTGCGCCTCTGATCAGCAAAAAATGGACAGTTAAATATATAATGAGATTCATCACCAATTTCTGACTGAGTACATTTAACGCATACTCTTTCAGATCTTGGGATGTTTTTATAAATGCCAGTTTCTACAGGTAATTAGTGATTTCTGCATCTGAAACGACTAAAAACGGTTATTAATTTCATAGGTAGAAAAGTAATGTAGAATTCTAACGATATATCCGACTTATACATACGGTAATTTATACATTTTGCTTTTGATGCTACATCATCTGTCCAAGTCTAAAGGTATTGATCCTTAAGTCTAGTTTTAAAAACTTTTTTAAAATATTCAAGTGTACGGGGTATCTTTTGATCTCGCCAAACATATCCAAACCCAGCAGACAATAAAGTAGATTTGACAAAAGATAGCCAGGGTGAATTATAAATACCTAGATTATACATTTTATACAATAAATTATACATTTTTACTGACAGTTTTGAAACTGGGCCTGAAATAATACGTGCCCAAAATAAAATACATCTTGATTCAATGTTCAATGGATAACGGCCCAATTCGCCGTATACCATCGAAGATGTGGTGCTTTTATTAACACTTAATATATATTTACAATATCTCAAATGGAGCTTTTCGATGATATCGTTCTTTTCATAGGCCCAAATCTCACTTCCATATAAAAGTATAGGTGTGACAAGCTTGTCAAAAGGTCTAGGTGTAAATCAATCGGTAAATTCAACACTCTAGATTTTTTTAAATGTGAAAACATAGCTCTACTGGCTTTATTAAAAACATTTTTTTAGCTTTGCCAAACTTTCCATTAAAATTAAATACAATACCAAGGTAGGTGAAGTTGTCTATGACATCAATACTTGAATTTCGAAAGTTAAACTTGGAATATTTTCGAACTTTTCCTCTTGAAAATATTACTATTTTTGTTTTGCTGGTATTAATATTTAACTTCCATATATTACAGTACGACTGCATAGCATCTAATGACATTTGAAGCTCTGTTGGTGACTCTGCGAGAATAACTGTGTCGTCTGCATATAAAATAATGTACATTTTAATATATTCGTAAAGATCATCATCATTTTTTGTCAGTTCGGAAATATATGCTAAACCACCGTATTTTGAACTAAGGAAACTTTCCAGATCTGATAAATAAATCGAGAATAACAAAGGCGATAAATTATCACCTTGTCTGACCCCTATCTCTGACTTAAATACTTTTTATAATTTACCATTTATTTTTATATAGCATTTGGCTTTTGAGTACAGGTTTTTTATTACGTTTAGTATTTGGCCATTTATATTCAAAGATAGCATTTTTGTCCATAGACTAACTCGGGAAACATTGTCGAAAGCATTTTTGTAATCTATAAAACAACAATATATACGTTTCCGTTTATCGAGATATAAATCAAAAAGTGTTTTGAGGACAAAAACGTGATCAATGGTAGAATGTCCTTTTCTGAAACCACCTTGCTCGGAACCAATTAGGCCATAGCCATCTATAAATATGCCTAACCTTTGGTTTAGGATTGACGTAAATAATTTTCCGAAACAACTAACAATTGAAATACCCCTGTAATTATCAGGGTTACATATGTCGCCTTAGTTCTTGTACAAAGGTATAATATTACTGATACACCACTCTTCTGGACTATTCCCGTTTGTAATACCAAATTAAAAAGTTGTGTAAACACATTAATCATAGAATCACATGACGATTTAAAAAATTCGATCAATACTTGATCATTGCCACAAGCTTAATTTATTTTCAATTTTTAATAGATTTTTTAACTTCATCTGGTTCAAAAGGTTTGTTTAATTCTACATTTAAATTGTCAATATTTGTGTTATCAGTTACATCTCTTTCGTCGCTTTTACTGTCATTAGTGTTAAGTTTTTTAAAATGTTCAACAAATATCTGCATTGATATTTTTTTTACCTCTTGTCTATTGTGATCGTCAGCTGATTTATTTATAATCTGCCAATACACTTTTGGGTCGGTCGATTTCAGATTTCGTATTTTTTTTGCATGTCTTTTTGATATTTATTAAAGGCTTTATTCAATGATGCTTTGTATGATTTACTACTAGCTGTCATGTCTGTTTTGGCTTCTTGAGTTTTCTTACTGTTGTAAATACGTCTAGTTTTAATAAAACGTTTTATATGTTTTTCACAATCAGAGTCATAAAATCAAGTGTTCGAGCTCTTTTCTGTTTAGTAGCTCCCCTTTTATTTATTAATTCCAAAGTATCCGCTGTCTCTACTAAAATGTTACAAATACTCTGTGCTATTGCAATAATAGAAGTCTGGTTATCGACACCGCTTCATAGCATATTGTTAAGCTGTAAATCAATATCATTCATTTTATTTTGATGTTTATGTGACAATTCATGTTTAAACATACATTCTGTTTCTGATTTCCAAGTAGGTTTAACCGGTGCAAGTTTATATACTGCATCATCTATTAAATCATCCTCGGTTTCACTATTTGCATTATTATATTTTTCGTTGTAAGCTAAAGTACATATAACAGGATTATGAATATCTGGTAGCATAGGGTTAAAATCCTCAACTACAAACATTTTCACTATGGGAAATAAATCATGAGATATAACAATATGATCAATCAAACTAGTCCCTTTACATGTAGTTTTATCAATATTACAATCTTCTCCACACCGTCCATTTGCGATGTATAGCCCCATATTTTTACAGAAGTCAACAAATAGATAACCGTAATTGTTACATATATCATCGCCCACTAGACCTGCGTAGGCTTATGTTACATAAATTCAGTGCGTGTGCATGAATCAACAATTAATTTTCAAAATCATCACAGCATACGTGTTTCAGTGAGTAAAGTATCAGACATTTCAGCTGTCCTGGAATTAAAGTCACCCATAAGACAAATTTTACAATTTTCAACATTCCCTTTCAGATATATTAAATTATTTTCTAAATCATCGAACAGATTCATGTTGGAATATGGGCTATTTTCGGGGGGGGGGGGATATACACCACCCCCAATAAAATATTATCTTTTTCAGAACAGAATTGTACCCATAATATATCTAAGTCATCTGCCATATTACAATCGCTGTTTTTAACCGTCTTGATGTTAGGTAAAATCTGGTTCTTTATTAAAAACGCAACGCCACCGGATGATCTTTTCTTTTTCTTTCTGTTTTTTGTTATGATACTGTATCCGGGTATGTCTATCTGATCGTAGCAGTCTAATTTTGTCTCTACCAGTCCAAGGCATGCAAACTATATCGCCGTGAACTGTAGTTAAAGAATCATCCAACTACAGTCGGGCCATTAGTTTTCAAAGTCACTTGATAGCAGCTTGGATTTTAATCCACAAACATTTATAAGGAGACATTTAATGTTGTCAAATTGTTCTGTAACTGTTAGCGTCTCAGCGCTTTGCTAGCTCTGTTTGGAGTTAGGTAGTGTAATCACGTCAGTGTTACCTATTCTTGGCTCTTTCGAGTTCTTATTTACTGGGCTCAGATTGTTTGAGCTTTTCCTCTTCGCTGAAGTAGCACAGATTTTATTAACCATCACGCTCATCCATAGATCTTTGCCACTTTTATTTAGGTGTACACCTTTATGATCATTATTCACATAAAATGTCGCTATGGCTTGACCATTCCTTTGTGACCAAAAGGCTGCCCAGGTATCGATAAATATCATCTGATCAGGGCTGACTTTAGTTAATGTTTCTAGGTAAGTATTTACCGCCTTAGCTAAATGTGGTCAAGCTGCGCGCGCCCTGTCTCGCCCAGAGCGAGCCTGGCCAGCCCGGCGAGATGACACATGGTTCACAGCATCCATGTTAGCCGTCACACAGTATCCTGAGGTGCAAGCCCAAGTAGGATTTGGGCGGGTATATTTTCTTGGCCCGAACCGTGTCGGGGCTCGAGCCCATTTCATGCGCTCAGCGCGACAAATTCTGCGCCTGTCTCGCCGGGCTTGCGCCCGGGCTAATGACGGGCTGGCCGGCGTTAACGCAGGCCAGCCACTGATGAAAAATCTGTCCCATTGTGTAAGATCAGTACTGTATATGATTGAAAAAATGAATAAATGAATGAATGAATGAATAAATGAATAAATATATAAAGCAATGAATGAAGAAATGAATGAGTAGGACTAAGAATGAGTGAATGAATGACTCAATGAATGAATAAATAAATGAACTAATTAGTAAATAATGAAATGATCGAGGTCCGAAATCACCGTAAGTCATTTTAATTTCAGACGTTGTACGGTGAATTCAGACGCCGCGGTGATTTCGGTCGGTGATTACGGACGGTGTGCGTTGAATTCGGACGCCCAACATAGTATTCTTATATGCGCACACTTATATTATGCGTTTTATAGCTTCAATATAGCACTCTGCCCTAGTTCGTCTGCGGAGCTGGACCTCAAAGGTGTGTGATATCTTGTCAGTGACACAATTCTGTGAAACTCAATGACCTCGACCTCCTGTGTTTTCACCGAGCTGGCTAATACAATGAAGTATGGGAGAGGGTTCTTATATACCCTTGTGTTCACCGAGTGATGTCACTGCGTTTCACAGAATGAAGTATGGAGGAGGAGGTGTTATACAACTTTGTTTTCACCGAGTGACGTCACTGCGTTTCACAGAATACTATATCATTCCCCAGGTATTTATAATTTATTCGCAAAATAACTTTCAATTGAGCTGGGATATGATAAAGAAAAATATCTTAATCTCGTTTTTCAACTTTACTGGTAAATATCACCATCCAGTCATATCAAAACGCACCATAACTATTCTACCCCCGACCAATGAAATACTGGCTCAGCCTGTCACATGACGGGATTAATAAATTAGGGGTAGAATATCATACTTGGGCCATTATCCCCCCCCCCTCCATATAATGGCTAGTGATCCACTACCTATAATGTGTGTTGAAAAATGATTTCATCAATAATTATTAACCTCACATGTTAATTTTTCTCAAAAGCGTATTCCTCAAACCCAATTTTTTTAAATGACATAATTATATTACCATCCAGGCTTTAATGTGGCATAGTTGTAAGATGACACCAAGGTGATTTCATGGCCATTTCAAGATAAAATAAGCTGATATTTTAGTGTAAGAAAATTGCATTATTGCAAACTTGGGCGGCTAACGAAGATACGTATTATTGCAAACTTGGTTGGCCACCGAGGATACGTATTATTGCAAACTTGGTTGGCCACCGAGGATACGTATTATTGTAAACTTGGTTGGCCACGAGGATACATATTATTGCAAACTTGGTTGGCCACCGAGGATACGTATTATTGTAAACTTGGTTGGCCACGAGGATACGTATTATTGTAAACTTGGTTGGCCACCGAGGATACGTATTATTGTAAACTTTGTTGGCCACCGAGAATACGTATCATTGTAAACTTGGTTGGCCACCAAGGATACGTATTATTGTAAGCTTGGTTTGCCACCGAGGATTCGTATTATTGTACACTTGGTTGGCCACCGAGGATACGTATTATTGTAAACTTGGTTGGTCACCGAGGATACGTATTATTGTAAACTTGGTTGGCCACTGAGGATACAAATTATTGTAAACTTAGGCAGATAGGGGTTAACGACGTGACCATATATGTGTGGGTGTCTTTTTTTTAGAATGATTCACATTATTGAATAATTATAGCAACATTTCGTATGAACTTGCGTGATGGAATAGTTTAATATGCTTCTTAGACAAATGGTTTCAGTTTGTCATTTTCATTACCAACTATTTCATGTCGTGTTAACGTATGCATTGCACGTGGGTAGCCCGGCAATTGATAAGTGGTTGCCCTCATTTCGTTGAATCATTTGCATTTGATATCTACATGTCGTCGTCTCGGATTTAAAGGGTCTTGTGAGCCATTCAAATGAGTGTCAGATAGGACCCCTAACCTCGATATAGCGATAGGATTCATATAGATGCAGAAAATAATCTTACAAGACAATAGTGTGAATTGTGACGAAATATTATAGGTAAAAGATATCTTGTATTTCATCAATAGGTAAGCAACCAAGAGTACAAAAATATTTGTCAATTTTATTTTATGGTAATGTGTAATTATTGTTGTGCAAGAAGTTTTACTTGGAATCACAAAATTAATGACTGTATAGACAGCTTTTTTCTATTACCGAGTTGGGAAAAAGAACGATGTTATGTAATGAGTAAAATATATTGTCACTTTAAAATCACTAAATAGTTATTTTTGCCATTATTTTTCATTCGACCATGTAAATAAATCTATAAATTAATATAAAACAAGACGGCGTTGTGTTCTTGACGTTATCTCGCAAATTATATTTAGCGGCGCAGTGAATTCGCCCAAAAAATTGTGAATAGAAAGCGAATATTTTCACCTCAGTCATTCCTCGACCTCTCCTTACGAATATGTTGTAAATGCACTGCGAATGCTTGCTAATGCCTTACGAATTGCTAACAATCGTTGCGAATGGTGCAAATGGTCTTAAGAATAAATGTTGCGACTGCCTTGCGAATGGTATGAATGCTTGCGAATGCTTACAAATGGGCTTGAAAACGTTACAAACGTACTTATGAATGATACGAATGTCTTACCAACGTTGCCATTGTCTTGCCATTTTCTTACGAATATTTGATGACGAGGCTGTGATTGGTATAAATACAGAGTGAATATGACGCTGGGCTCATTGTTTTCTTGAATTTAACAGTGGTAAGACATTCGCAACAAATGGCTTGCGAATGCTTACGAATATTGACGGCGAATGACAGTATTCGCAACATTCGCTTAAATTTAGGAGACGCTACCTAAACTGGCCGATATTCGTAAGCAGGTGGAGAATGACTTGCGAACGTGCCGAATTTGTTACAAACGCTTACAAATACTCGGCGAGTGTTGCGAATTTTGAGCGAGTGTCAAATCTTTTCATTCGTAAGCACATTCGCAAGCATATTCGCCTATGTGTGAGAGCAGCATTAGTAAAAACAAATTCCATTGACTTGCGAACGTTCCAAATTTGTTACAAACGCTTACAAATACTCGGCGAGTGTTGCGAATTTTGAGCGAGTGTCAAATCTTTTCATTCGTAAGCACATTCGCAAGCATATTCGCCTATGTGTGAGAGCAGCATTAGTAAAAACAAATTCTATCGCTCCCATAAAAAAAGTGTTTAGTATTTTTCAATCGGTTTATTTTATGTTATATAAAGGTAAAGGTAAAGGTGCAAGTTTATAGTCTGATATCAAGTCTGAAGACCTATCATCCGACTTTACATCTCACCCCCTGGTCACTGGACCTGTTCATTCGTGAGCCATTTCAACTCCACGGAGAGCATACAGTCCTGCAGCCGTTTCGGCGCATTGAACTTATCGTACACATTGCCATCTCTGTCCTACCAGCTACTCATTTTCACCTGAGTCAAGTGAAGCATTTGAGGGTGAAGTGCCTTGCCCAAGGACAGAACATCCTAACAATGTCCCAAGATTGAGAGGGGAGAAACATGATATTTCTATGAAAATTATGCACCAGCGGGATTCGAAACCGCACGGCAGGCAGCGACATCGGCAGAGCGCTACGCTCTAACCATTGCGCCATGTCCCTCACTGCCTCAGCAACCTTTAGTATCAACCCCATCATCATCGACCGAGTTCTCAAATAAATTTGTCATTCTTTCCCCGCAAGAACGAAACGTAGAACCAATGACGGCTCGAAGCTGGACCAGCGTCTTCGCTGGGGGCCCAACTTTAAACCAGCACTGGTGGCACCGGGGTGAAGGTGACAGGTGAAGCGGGAACACAACAGATAAATGGCAACAGAGAGTAAGAGACGCCTCAAATCTGTCATTTGGCACACGTTGACGACAGACCAGACTATAGAAACCTGATTACGTTTAAAAAGTAATAAATAATAAAGTTTATCTTGACCAAACCAGACAAGATGCAGTTTATTCTGTGTATTCTGCTGTGTGCTTCTGTTCATCAAATCCTGGCAGGTAAGTCATTTAGAGTAGTATTTTGTTGAATTATTACCGTTTCGACCAGCATAACTTGATAACAAATTCAGCAACAAATTACAGACATTTCTTAGTATTTTGTATGCCAATTGGAAAATGAAAGGGTATTTCTCTCACTTTCTAAAGTGGCAGATACACCCTTCGAAGTCCAAGGTGGCGAGCTAACGAGGATATATCGTCAGGTGCTTCATTAACCTTCAAATCATAGAACCTACAATGTCACTCACGTGACGTATTGTGGGTCGCGGTGAGGCACGCGGCGACTACCGTTGACGTATTGTGGGTCGCGGTGAGTCACGCGGCGACTACCGTGCAATTTTCATCGGAGCATATTGTATAGCTGAAAAGGAGGACCATCTAGCATGTAATGCAAATCGGAGCTAAAAACAAGCTTAATTATTTAAGTAGCCTAGTTTATAGCGGGACGTCGTAATTACAAATTTACAAAATGTCAAATGGTCTAGCGTTTGAACTATATAATAATTTTTGATAAAAATTTCACGGTTGTCGCCGCGTGACTCGATAATAGTCCATGCAAAATTTTATCAAAATCTGTTGATAATTGACTGTGAAATCAGCGAAAAACATGCGATACAAGTTAAACTTTTAGTCATGTAGCCAAAGTTATTTTTTTCATGCTGAACCTTGACTTGGTTGATATAGTTTTTTCTCACTCGATTATGATGCTCAATAAGTCCCTTGAACATAAACTAACTGGTAAATTGTGATCACCTTCGAGCATTTTGCAAAATTGAAGATGGCCGACGAGATGGCCGTCAAAATAAAGTTTTCACAGGAATATACCTAGTTAAAAAAACTGATGGACCGATTTCCATGATCTTAGAGTCGTTTTGTATGGTTTCGGACATGCCCGAGTCATTATACATAGCCCCGAGTCCTTCCAAGGTCAACTTCAGAGTCATTTCAAAATGTCTAGTTCATTTAATGCCCTAAATAAGGTATTGGTGAATTAGCGCAATCCCGTTATATGGATTTGAATCCGGATCTCCAATCTTGATCGTTCTAAACAGATCACTGTGTTAGAGCCTGATTGTGCGCAGATGCACTGAAAATGGAAGCTCGTTCGGCTAATAACTGGCAATGGTATGGCCTTTAGAAATTTTGACCTAAACACATCAAGACTAAATACCCTAGCGAGTATGGGGTCAATTACGTAATAACTAATTCACAGAATACATAATATCTTAAAATATTTCGCTTTTCAGTTCTCTGTTCATTTTTGTGTGAATCTGTGAGGGGGAAAGATATTTTCTTAAATGACAACATGTCATGTCCTAGAGCTTAATCAAGATCAATTATATATATTAAAGGTGAAAGACTTGACTTGACTTAAAGCAAAATATTTTAGCCTACTGGGCTAGAACCCAGGACTGCAAGCTTGCTGGCCATCCACTGCTGTGGTCTGTCCAGTACAGTTGGGCTAATGCTGTACCAATGTGGTCAGGGTATCTCTTTTTGATGCAGTCATAACTAATGGTCAGCAGTGACACAAAATGTTGTGTTCGCCGAGTTGTGATTTTGCAACGGTGGGCTGGCATTTTTAATCTCGCGCCAACGTTGGCGGAATTCTAGTCATTTATGTGTTATTTTTAGCCTTCAAAGAGAAAATATACTATGTTATTTTGAAATAAAGAGGGTTAAAAGGTGTACATATGTTAAGCATCTTTTTAAAGTGAATGGGTGCTATATTCTGTTTGTGACTAAGATATGGATCTGGTGTCATCCAACTAATGAATACAAACTTAATGAAATCGTTTGTGCAATTTAGGGTTTCAAATTATCTCTCCATCGAACTTGGTCTAAACAATTATATTAAAACACATGTCAGATATTGACAATATATCACTAATCTGAGCAAAGTATACTAATATCGAAATGATCAGCGCACAACAAATGTTATTAAAAGCAAAAAACGGTAAAAATTGACCTTGATCGTTTTAATTGACCTTGAAATTGACTTTGGGGGTACTTTTAATTATGTTTACCGGCTCGAGCATGACAGAAAGAATGAAAACAAACAAACAAATTATCAAAATCCGTCCATTTGTTTATGAACCAGATCTGTTGTTGTGATCTATTGTTTTTGACGGCCATCCTGGCGGCCATCTTAAAATAAATAAAAATACTCAATGGTAAACTCTATTTACCAGCCGGTTTCAGCTTCTGGAGCATGTTATGCTCCAGAATCAAACAAGAAAAAAATATATCCGTCAGGTCAACCTATAGTGTCCCTATAGTGTCAAATAGGGATTACCTTGTGATGCATGGCTTTGTTTCAAATAGGGATCACCCTGTGATGCATGCCTTTCAAGCCGAAGTGATCACAAACTGTCAAATAGGGATTACCTTGTGATGCATGGCTTTGTGTCAAATAGGGATCACCCTGTGATGCATGGCTTTGTGTCAAATAGGGATTACCCTGTGATGTATGCCTTTCAAGCCGAAGTGATCACAAACTGTCAAATAGGGATTACCTTGTGATGCATGGCTTTGTGTCAAATAGGGATCACCCTGTGATGCATGGCCTTGTGTCAAATAGGGATTACCCTGTGATGTATGCCTTTCAAGCCGAAGTGATCACAAACTGTCAAATAGGGATTACCCTGTGATGTATGGCTTTGAAGCCGAAGTGATCACAAACTGTCACATAGGGATCACCCTGTGATGCATGGCTTTGAAGCCGAAGTGATCACAAACTGTCACATAGGGATCACCCTGTGATGCATGGCTTTGAAGCCGAAGTGATCACAAACTGTCACATAGGGATTACCCTGTGATGCATGGCTTTGAAGCCGAAGTGATCACAAACTGTCAAATAGGGATCACCCTGTGATGCATGGCTTTGAAGCCGAAGTGATCACAAACTGTCACATAGGGATCACCCTGTGATGCATGGCTTTGAAGCCGAAGTGATCACAAACTGTCACATAGGGATCACCCTGTGATGCATGGCTTTGAAGCCGAAGTGATCACAAACTGTCACGTAGGGATTACCCTGTGATGCATGGCTTTGTGTCAAATAGGGATTACGCTGTGATGTATGGCTTTGTGTCAAATAGGGATTACGCTGTGATGTATGGCTTTGGAGTCGACGTTTAACCCATATAAGCATCATTTTACATCCCCGAAAAGAGACTTAATTTTCCTACAACCAAGGGTTTTAGAACGAAAATTTTCATGAAACTGGTTTACCAATACATGGTAGTTTTCTTTAATTTTTAAACCACATCAAATCATTTTTATTCACTACAAGTCGAGAATTGCGACAGCAATTCGCGGCTTGTAGTGGATGAAGATGACAATTGTAAAGTCAGGCCTGCAAGGGTTAATGTGCTCAATATTTTCTGTTTGTTCAGATCACTGCTTCTACGACTGTAACAGACCAGATGGTAACTACGCGTGGTGTGGCACATGTACTCTGTATTTGGCTTGTACTGATGGCAGAGCTAAAATGATGACTTGTCCTGACGACTTAGAATATAACATGGACCTAGACAAATGCGTCAGAGCCAGCGAACATAGCTGTTATTGTAAGTAAACACTTTATTATGACAGTATCAGAGCCAGCAACAATAACTATGATTGTAAGTAAATACCTTATTATGACTTATAATATAACATTGGCCAAGAAAAATGTATCTTAGTGAGAGACTATAACTGTGTAGTACAGTATCCCGGTACTGAGCCATGAGGACTAGAACATATTTGTGTCAACTATCGCCTCCATGCACATCCTCCATGCTAGCGGGTTATTCTAGAATGGGAATTGGCATATAATGTACATTAAAACACAACCAAGTAAATGACATAAAGTAGATAGTTCCCTTGTGGAATAGATTATACATGTCTGCAATATATATAGATACTTAAAAATGTATACAGACCAAATATCTACATAATAAAAATTCAAGCAATGACTTGTGTTTCAACTGTACATAAAGGTACATTGAAACTTTGCATTGCCCAGTTTAAAGCACCCTAGACTAGCTTCAGAATCTCTCCCTCCACTATCTACACAAGTCTACATACATTATAGCTAGTTATTACTATTAGTTGTTATTGTTAGGTCTGCATCAAATAGACAATATTTCAGTAAATTAATTAGCCATACGTTTGACGTCATTGTTGACAATGTAAACGTGACGTGAACTGTACGTTTAGTAAACTGCATATTATTAACAAATTCAGTGCGGGAACCGTCTTTATACGTCAGACTTTGACGTCTATAAACGTCAGATTCTGACGCATAAAAACGCTTCACGCGCTGAAAAAATCACATATTTCTAAAGGTCGTAAAATCATAGCATAGATATTCACATGAACCGGGAAGAACTAAGACATTTAAATGATTTTAAATTGAAAATAACCCTTTATTCTCCATGGTTTAAACACAAATAATTCAGCGTTGTAAGTAAGGGTTAATATGTTTCACTTCGACCCAACGTCTCTGACCTGACGTTGATTCATCAGTGCACATATAGGTGGGGTAAGGCTGTCTGTTTGGAAAGACGGAGAGGCCCTCCCCTAGCCTTCAAGTTTCAACGAAACAACATGTTTCTTCCCCGCTCACTCGAAATTCAATATTGTGAGAAGTCTCCATGACCGAGAGGTAGAGTGCTCGGCCTCATACCGCTAGGGCGCGAATATCGAATCCTGTGTCTCGAGGTCAGTGTCATCTCATTCATCATCACCATAATCAGGAGGCTCTCCTGGTCCAGTTTAGCCTATATGTGCACAAAGGAGGCCTAAAACCCTATTCAATTCATTCCACTTTGCTGTGGGATAAATGGGTAGGGGATGATCTGAACAGAGAGCTAGTCTTAAACTGCAACACTGTCATATGAAATGTATGCCAGATTTATTAATGTCTTAACATAAAATGTCCGATATAAAGGTAATTATACTTACTGTGTTTCTGTTATGTGTTGGCCCTAAGTGATAACTGTATATGCGCTTGGTAAGTGTACAATATTGAAGCTGTGCCCCATGTGATAACTCTGTGTGCCCTTGGTAGGTGTACGGTATTGGAGCTGTGCCCCATCTGATAACTGTATGCGCCCTTGGTAGGTGTACGGTATTGAAGCTGTGCTATATGTGATAACTGTTTGTGCCCTTGGTGGGTGTACGGTATATGAAGTTGTGCCCTATGTGATAGCTGTATATTCCCTTGGTGGGTGTACGGTATTGAACTTGTGCTCTGTGTGATAGCTGTATGTGCCCTCGGTGTGTGTACGGTATTGAAGCTGTGCTCTAAGTGCTAACTGTATATGCCCTTGGTAGGTGTACGGTATTGGAGCTGTGCCCTATGCAGAGTTGGGGTCAATTCCGGAATTGAATGGGAATTGAGCTCAATTCCTGACTCAAGTCCAGGAATTGGACTAGGAATTGGAATTGAGAAAAAAAGAATTGGAATTGAATTGGAATTGACTAAAAATGCCCGGAATTGTTAAAGGAATTGACTTTTTTATCCATGTTTATTTTTTAGGCGCTATTAAACGCATGAGTGATCATCACTTTTGTCATTGCAGTAAAATTTTATCTGATCTATGTTGATTGATATGTGTATAATAATAATAATAATAATAATAATAATAATAATAATAATAATAATAATAATAATAATAATAATAATAATAATAATAATAATAATAATAATAATGATGATGATGATGATGATGATGATGATGATGATGATGATGATGATGATGATGATGATGATGATGATGATGATGATGATGATGATGATGATGATGATGATGATGATGATGATGATGATGATGATGATGATGATGATGATGATGATGATGATGATGATGATGATGATGATGATGATGATGATGATGATGATGATGATGATGATGATGATGATGATGATGATGATGATGATGATGATGATGATGATGATGATGATGATGATGATGATGATGATGATGATGATGATGATGATGATGATGATGATGATGATGATGATGATGATGATGATGATGATGATGATGATGATGATGATGATGATGATGATGATGATGATGATGATGATGATGATGATGATGATGATGATGATGATGATGATGATGATGATGATGATGATGATGATGATGATGATGATGATGATGATGATGATGATGATGATGATGATGATGATGATGATGATGATGATGATGATGATGATGATGATGATGATGATGATGATGATGATGATGATGATGATAATGATAATAATAATAATAATAATAATAATAATAATAATAATAATAATAATAATAATAATAATAATAATAATAATAATAATAATAATAATAATAATAATAATAATAATAATAATAATAATAATAATAATAATAATAATAATAAAAATAAAAATAATAATAATAATAATAATAATAATAATAATAATAATAATAATAATAATAATAATAATAATAATAATAATAATAATAATAATAATAATAATAAAATAATAATAATAATAATAATAATAATAATAATAATAATAATAATAATAATAATAATAATAATAATAATAATAATAATAATAATAATAATAATAATAATAATAATAATAATAAACTTATATAGGCCTAGTGCCTAAATTATATGTATAGAAAAGTTATTTAAAAATATTCATTTAAATGACTAATGGCCATCAAGATTAAATAAGACTGTGATGTTTAATCCAAATAATAGTTGTAACAAGCAATACAATCTAACTATCACAGATTGGTGTGTGCGTATATACTTGTTACTTGTTGTTACTTGTATACACCCTTGATTTACTCCCGCAGACTGGTGTAACCAGTCGGTAACAGTTTTGCCGAGAAGTGCGAGACATGACAACTCAAATGGTGTCAGCACCTACTGTTTATAAAGTGTTAGAGAATTACCATCGAGTGACTGAATTATCAGCAAAATGAGACGCCGAGCCGGCGTTGGTTTAATGTTGGGTTGTCATAGCAAACGACGGGCCAGTATTATGTTTCGTGTTTGCTGGCTTAAAGTTTTGAAAATAATTGTACTATTATTTTATTCATGTTTTCCTTGTATATTCGCGCAAGCATGATCACACTGATCACACAAACTATCACTTTTGTGTCACTTAACATCATTTTTTAACATTTGTATTTGAAAAGTATACTTTTTAAATGCAAATGCTTGTCTCATGGGCATAATTTTAGTTCTCGTATTTGTTATATTTTTGTCATTTCCCAAGGACGTCTATAGTTTATCAAACACTCACGATCGAGTCATGATTAGACTTAGGTGAATGAATGGCTTAAAACATTTAATATTGGGAAAGCGTTGAAGACGGTGGAGCAACATTAAGGCAGCATTGGGTTAACATCCAGTGTTAGTAGAAAGGAAGTTATGCAACGTGGACGAGCGCTCTAATTGACACTTTGATTACTTCGCTAATATGCCTTTTGTGCCCTAGAGGTTATCCTGATATATTTTCTTAAGGTATATTTAATCGCCACACGCTATAATTAGATATTGAAAACTGGTATAATCGGGGAATAATTAATGTTAATAGTAGCATCAATTTAAATACAACAATAGATCCTACATTGCTTTATTATTAGTACGTTTTTATTTGAGTGAAATGTGGGTGGACACGCCGTAGCCTCCAAAGGGTCCGAGCCGTAAACGCTCAAATCAGAAAAGTTCTTATCAACAATTTTGTAAAATTAGAAATTTGATACAAAATAAGGTGAAAAAAGCCAAAAATTCTTTTTATAATGACAAGGTTGAAGAATGTAAAGGGTCATCCTCCCAGTTATGGAAAACCTTGAAATCTATTGGTCTGTCAAAAGGTACACCTGGCTCTTCCAAAATTAGTTTGACTGAAGGAGAAGAAATTATATTTGAAAATTTTAAAGTAGCAAATATTTTTAACAACTTTTTTACTTCAGTGGCAGAAAAACTGGTTGACAAATTACCTAAAAGACCAATACATTTCGCCAAACAATTTTTAAAAGACTATTACCAGGAAAAAGGTGTTGTAGAAAATTCTTTTCATTTTCTGACCGTCGGCGAAGAAGAAATTGAAAATCTATTGAATGGACTAACAGCAAGCAAAGCCACTGGGCTGGACAGTTTACCTGCAAGGTTTTTGAAAGATGGCGCAGAGGTCATTGCTTGTCCATTGGCTCATATCATAAATTTATCTTTACACTCTAGTCAAATTCCGGAAGACATGAAAAATGCAAGGGTGGTACCACTCTATAAAAAACAAAGTAAAACTGAGCCTGGAAACTATAGACCTGTTTCCATTCTCAGTGTTACTTCCAAAATTCTTGAGAGAATAGTGTACAACCTGCTGGAACACTACTTGAAAGAAAAGAATTTGTTATATAAATTGCAATCAGGTTTTAGACCGTCTTTTTCTACTGGTACTTGTCTTACTTTTCTTATGGATTATATACGTTCAGAAATGGATTTTGGAAATTATATCGGCATGGTGATGATTGACCTGCAGAAAGCATTTGACACCGTAGACCATTCTATTCTTGAAAATAAACTAAAAGCTATAGGCCTTGATGGAAATGCAATCGCTTGGTTTGATGCATACCTGACAAATAGGATGCAGGTTACTGATGTAGGTGGAATTTTTTCTGACCCCAAGGTTGTTCCTTGTGGAGTACCACAGGGATCAATCCTGGGGCCTCTTCTTTTTTTGATATACGTTAATGATATGGAAGCATCTGTCTCCTGCAAACTAATACTCTATGCTGACGACTCTGCCCTGTTAGTATCGGGAAAACACATAAAAACTATTGAAAACGTTTTGGGGGACAATTTGTTGTCTCTCAGCAATTGGCTGATAGACAACAAGTTGTCTCTCCACCTAGGTAAAACAGAATCTATTCTATTTGGAACCAAACATATGCTGTCAAAACATTCCAAATTAGCTATTTCTTGTGGAAATAATGAAATTACATCAAAGACTGTCATTAGGTATCTCGGGGTAGATCTAGAGCAAACACTTAGCGGCACAGCTATTGTTGAAAATATTTTGAAAAAGGGAAATTCGCGACTGAAATTTTTGTACAGACAGGCAAAATATTTGAACACCAGATCTAGAAAATTGTTAACACCAGCCCTAATTCTTTGCCATTTCGACTATGCATGTTCAGCCTGGTATAGCGGCCTCCAAAAAACTATGAAACATAAACTCCAAATTTTACAAAACAAAACAATGCGGTTTGCTCTTGATTTATCCCCCCGGACACATCTAGACATCACACATTTCCCAAAGATGCAGTGGCTTCCAGTGGATGTCAGAGTAGAACAATTAAATCTCAACATCATACACAGGATTGTCCATGGCGGAGCTCCATGTTATCTTACTGAGAGTTTTGGTATGGTCAGTCAGGTGCATGATGTTGAGACAAGACATAGAACGTTGTCTGTCTCCCTGCCATCCACTGGGAGAAACGGATCTAAGGCTTTTAAATTAAATGGTATAAAATCATGGAATGAACTGCCTTTAAAAATAAAGAAACTGAACTCATTGGCACATTTTAAAGAAGCTGTCAGACTTTACCTAATAGATAGACTAGTTAGCGAATACAACTCAGACTTTCTATATTACTAGATTGTCTGAGTTGTATATAAATTTTGCAATAATTGTATATAAATTTTGCAATAATTATATATTAACGCTTAGTCTAGTCATTTATGTGATAATGTTATGACTAGAAGTGTATGTTGTGATCATGGAAAAATGTTTTTTATTTATAATTTATTTTATATAAACTTTTTACAAGTATTTTCAATTAAATTTGCTGTAAACCTTTTCAGTCGCCATCTGGTCTACTTTTCAGGGACCACTATGGAAATTAGGGTCACCAGACCCTTTATAGTGTCTTTTATCCCTGGTGACCAGTATGGTGGCCCTGATTGTTTTATATCATGCTTACATGTACTGTTCACTGAAATAAATCAAATCAAATCAAAAGCTGATGGCATTTGTGGAGTAACAGTTAGAAATAACGCGCTCACATCCGCGTCCACATGAGTGTGCAACTCCCGTCATCAGGTATTAAAGATGTACTCCACTTTACTAATATTTAAGTTTAGTAAGTGTAACATGTTTAAATATGTTTACAAAAAAATAACTAAAGTGTATTTTATTTTATATCAGGTGTTATTATTTTTATTTATGTCAAGTTATTATACAGCTGTTCTATGTGTATCAAAAGTCTCATTCTTGGGTGGAATTGATAAGGAATTGACTTTTTAGGAATTGGAATTGAATTGGAATTGACTTTTCTTTAAACCAAAGTAATTGGAATTGACTCAGGAATTGATAAAAAAAGAATTGGAATGGGATTTGGAATTGATTAAAAGGAATTGACCCCAACTATGGCCCTATGTGATAATTGTATACGCCCATTAATAATGCTAATTGATGTACAGCTACTTCTAGGTACCATGGTCGTCGCGCCGTTTTTCGCGCCCTGCATGTCGCGTTGGATATTGAGCAGTCACTCGATTTTAACGCCTCTCGTCGCGTCCATCGTCATGTGCCTAATCGCGCTCGCGTTCACGTTGGTGTGTTTTGCGCTTAAAATCTTTCTTTCGACTCCTCCAAATCGACTGCACGATCATAAAAGAGTGTCAGCTAGTCAGGGGGCTTAGTCATATGATTGTTCAAGTCGTCCCAAAAGCACCAAATTTGGACCACTTTTAGCCAAGGTCATATAATTTTGATTTTTCGCGGGAGCCAAGCTGGGCTCCCGCTGTGGGCGCCATATTGGACAAATCCAAGTCAAAATTACACAATTTTGCTAATTAAAACCTTACAAGTAGCCTACACATGTCACCGAAAATATAAGTGCATATGTAGATGTAAAAAAATCACTAAAATATTTTTTTTGTATTAAAATATTGTTGAAATCGAATTCCTCGCCCCCTAAAACATATATTCAGACTCATTAATGAATTAATGACATTTTATGATGATTTAAAACCAAGATATGAAAAAAATGTGAAATCGGCGGCCATCTTGGACGCCATCTTAAATTTATCAAAATGCCCATGGTGGATTCTTGGAGACTTTTAGTATGTTGTAGGGGATCGTTTTCTGACCATCTATTGAAATTTTCAGCTTGTTATGAATTTGATCAGGTACGAAACCTAATACTCTTGGCCTATGTGGGTAATGTTATAGGTTTGAGCAAAATGTGTTGAGTCATTAATCAGTTTAATTGATGTACAGCTTCTAGGCCTAAGTAACATGACAGTCTGTTACGACTGTCGTGTTCGAACTAAGAACTAAAGGTCTTCCTAGCAAACATGGTTTGATAAATGTTGCTTTACCGTTGGTTCAGCGTCCTTTGCTTGTGCTTGTTAAATGTTTATTATATGGCTTCATTGATTGCTTGATTGCATGCCGTCCTCACATGAGACGTAGACCCTCTGCTGCTCCAATGTTGACCCAACGTCTGCGACATTTAACCATCATGCTAGGTGACGTATATGCATGGCAAGCCACAGGAGAAATAAAAGCTGTTTTTAACACAATATCGCATTTCCAGAACAGGTTATCCAAATTTGAGAAGCCGTTATCTAAATTGAGAAACAGAGGGTGAGATGTGAACAGATATATATTGACATAGCTACCGGTACAAGTCATTGCTGACCTTATTTGTCAGACAAATATACATGTAGCCTACGTGTATCTACAACAATTACATGTGCAGCAGGGTTAGTATGGTTAGTTTAGTAAAATCAAATGTAAATCGACATGATATGTACACTTAAAATGACACTTGTCATTTATATATTTAACCCTTTAATATACTCGGGTTGTCATTTTTTATTAGCACCTTAAGTACAACCTTTTAAACATGTTAAAGATAAAATGTGACATCAATCAGCAATATTTGAAAACAGTTGACCTTCATTTTGTCAAATCTGAATAATTTTCACTCACTTGAAGTTGTGGATCGCGTCAGCGAGACACAACTTCAAGGGAGATAAATGTTTTACTAGTTGTGTAACACATCTTAATTATCTAAATTGCTTCAAAAAATCCTAGAAAATAAGAATAAAATGAAAACAATTTGGCTGTTATAAATTACTTTATGGACATGCATAACCTGGTTTGTTTTTTGTTTGTCCAAATCCTCGTGGCCATTACCTGCCGATTAAACCTTAAATATTTCGTCACTTGAAAAACTGTATCAAATTATGAAGAAGGTAGTAACGATAGTCAACAACTGGGGCCGGAGTTACTGATGGGCCAGCGTCACGGACGCTCATTATAAGGGTCACTATGAGTAAATGTTGGGCAAATGTCTGGGCAGCATCAACATTAGCGTCAACATTAACCCTTATGCTACAGTTCAACGGGGCTTAAGGCCTCGCTATGCTTTCACGAAGCACAAATTTGGGCATCGCCAGAGCAGCGTCGCTATGCGCCAGTAGTTCGGCGAATGATCGGCGACGTACGCGAGTATTCGCCATGCTTCGCCAAGACATCAGGACATCGAGAAAAAAATCATGCAATGACATTTTTTTATGATGTTTAATTGCCAAGTGCCATCGACGAAACATCAGCGATATTATTAACGAAGTATAATGCGATGTGATAATATCGCGGATGATTTGAGTGATCCATCGCCGATGTTCCCGAACTGCTCTGCGGAGCATCGGCGATGTTATGATCAGGTTATTTATCGCCTGTGTGCTCTATTTTCGACCTCAACCGAGTAATAAAGAACAGAACAAAATGATCTCTCCTTTATCCATGATCTCATCCGGCAGCCACAAGTTATGTGGCTCCACGTGAAAATTTACAAACTCTCCAGAAAGCACTATACTATCGCCTGGACGTCGTCAAGATATCACCACGGCATTGTCAAGACGTCACCATTTCGCCCCCAACGCATCGTCGATATTTTTCTGTCGCACGTCAATTCTAAAAGTACTGCTAACCGATGTAGCGCCGATTATTCCCCGAATCTCCCCCCGATGCATTCGCAAATATTCGGCAAAATTTCGGTGATAAGTTCCCGAAGGTTCGTTAATACATTGCGTGTGTGTTTTCCCGTAGAGTCACACGTTCGACATCGGCACCAATCGCTACCACAACAGGTCGTTTTCATCGCCAGTACATCGCCAAACATTTTGGCCCTCGTGGGACCGTAGCATTACAGCGTGGGGATCGACTTCAGACGTCAGAATCTGATGTCTGTAGACGGCAGATTGTGGCGTCGATCCCGGCACTGTCAGAGTAGAAATATTTCTCATAGTCGTAGACCCATAACATACGTATTCAAATGAATCAGAAAGAACTAACTAAGACATATGTGATGATTCCAAATTCACAAAAATCCCCTGGTCTCAATGATTTATACAAACATGTGTCAGCGTTGTAATGGTAAACCCAGGAATCGGTATTTTGTTCACTTTGCTTTGATAATACTGGGCCACGCCGCAGTGAACATGTGCCACTCACTCAGCCATGGCCAACGCCGCACACGTTTCGACACATACAACATTGATCCACCATCTTGCAGTGGCATATTCACATAGTCCAGGAGCTAGTTTCTGTAGGGGCTCTATTTAGTGAGTTCGTTCAACCGGCGTAGTATCTACAATCTGAATTGACAGAATGGTAGAATGGACCTTTGGCAACAACCCCAGGTAGTATGTACAAACAAATTGTGGTATCAGTTTTTTGGTACATCCCATATTCTACCATAGGGTTTTTTTTTGCTGTGTTCATCAAAGTGGAGGTCAAGTGCGAAAAATAGCCATATCTTTGCAATGAATGGACCAATTCTTACACGTTTGATATCACTACACTCAGTATTAACTTATCTAACTTTTGGGTCCGTCTGGCCTTATATTAGATTGTGTATTGTGAGAATATAACAACTTACAACAAGTCACATATCAATCGTAAATACAGTGTGGATTTTTTTACTTTAAATCTTTACAAAAAATGAAACAGAAACTATACTAAGCGTATTGGCTAAAAATGCATTATATGACCAAAATAAACAATGCTTTGGGAAAAAAGTAAGAGCAAATTTGATTCCATAGGTGTAACTTTAATGGGACTGAGCTCACTTCATGCTGCGTAAGGTCTTGGTGATTATTGATCCAATCTAGTGGTCATTGATACCACCCAAACCTGTTTAGATTTACGGGGTAGAGTTACGTTAACGTCTGTCGCTGTTGTTCTAATTTATCAATGTACACATGGAAATTCAATTCCCGTTGCAATGATATATTGCATGTTGCACTGGAGTGAATAGTTCTCCCTCCACATACGTTGAAACATAACTTTGTATTACACAAGAATAGAAATCAGCAACAAAACAAAATACTCAACATGGTTAATGAAAGCGACGGAGGTAGACTCAGCTGTTTCCACACTAACCCTGAGGTAGACTTAACTGTTTCCACACTAACCCTGAGGTAGACTCAGCTGTTTCCACACTAACCCTGAGGTAGACTCAACTGTTTCCACACTAACCCTGAGGTAGACTCGGCTGTTTCCACACTAACCCTGAGGTAGACTCAGCTGTTTCCACACTAACCCTGCCAGTGATGAGCCTGTTTGGACCTATGTGTGATCCCACTCCACTCCAGGATGACACACGTGCCTCACGCTTGACACCCCCAAGACCAGACATCTAAGCTGATTGCCGGTAGTATAGTGTGACACTATATGCGAAGCCATGCGGGAACTTGCCCAGTGACGTTCCAATGTTGTGACAGCGTCGATGATAATGATTAAACGTTGAATGTTTGCGACATTAAACCAACATTCGGTGAGTGTGCCATGTTGGCTGGGAAAGCTCTCACTGTTAATATGCGGTGAGTCAACTGTTGCCAGACCCGCATGGAAACAAAACTGTTTGTGTCTCAACACTAAGCCCACATAAGAGAATTGGTGAATTATTTCCTCATAGATGTCGCTCAAGTATATAGAGTTTATATGATTTGGGAACTTGCTCATAATGCGGCGATGTGTATGAAACGCATTATAGTATTATTATCTTGGCTGATAACTGTTATCAATAATGTGAATCATTCTAAAATAAGACGCCCACACATATATGGTCACGTCGTTAAACCTTCTCTGCCCAAGTTTACAATAATACGTATCCTCCGTGGCAAACCAAGTTTACAATAATACGTATCCTCGGTGGCCAACCAAGTTTACAATAATACGTATCCTCGGTGGCAAACCAAGTTTACAATAATACGTATCCTCGGTGGCCAACCAAATTTACAATAATACGTATCCTCGGTGGCCAACCAAGTTTACAATAATACGTATCCTCGGTGGCCAACCAAGTTTGCAATAATACGTATCTTCGTTAGCCGCCCAAGTTTGCAATAATGCAATTTTCTTACACTAAAATATCTGCTTATTTATCTTGAAATGGCCATGAAATCACGTTGGTGTCATCTTACAACTATGCCACAATAAAGCCTGGATGGTTATATAGTTGTGTCATTTAATAAAATTGGGTTCAAGGAATACGCTTTTGTGGAGAATTAACATGTGAGGTTAATAGTTATTAATCATTTTTCAACACACATTATGGTTAGTGCATCACTGGCCATTAAATGGGGGGGGGGGGGGGGATAATGGCCCAAGTATGATATTCTACCCCCAATTTAATAATCCCGTCATGTGACAGGCTGAACCAGTATTTCATTGGTCGGGAGTAGAATAGCTATGGTGCGTTTAGATATGACTGTATGTTATTATTTACCAGTAAAGTTGAAAAACTAGATTAGGATATTTTCCTTCATCATATCCCAGCTCAATTGAAAGTTATTTTGCGAATAATCTTTAAATACCTGGGGAATGATATAGTATTCTGTGTAACGCAGTGACGTCACCCGGTGAAAACAAAGTTGTATAACACCTTCTCCCCCATACTTCATTTTGTGAAACGCAGTGACATCACTCGGTGAAAACAAGGTTATATAAGAACCCTCTCCCATACTTCATTGTATTAGCCAGCTCGGTGAAAACACAGGAGGCCGAGGTCATTGAGTTTCACAGAATTGTGTCACTGACAAGATATCGCACACCTTTGAGGTCCAGCTTCGCAGACGAACTAGGGCAGAGTGCTACATTGAAGCCACAAAACGCATAATATAAGTGTGCGCATATAAAAATACTATGTTGGGCGTCCGAATTCAACGCACACCGTCCGTAATCACCGACCGAAATCACCGCGGCGTCTGAATTCACCGTACACCGTCCGAAATTAAAATGACTTACGGTGATTTCGGACCTCGATCATTTCATTATTTACTAATTAGTTCATTTATTTATTCATTCATTGAGTCATTCATTCACTCATTCATAGTCCTACTCATTCATTTCTTCATTCATTGCTTTATATATTCATTCATTTATTCAAATAATTCATTCATTCATTCATTCATTCATTCATTCATTCATTCATTCATTCATTCATTCATTCATTCTTTCAATCATATATTTATCCATTCATTTAGTCATTCATTTATTCATGCTTTCTCTTGCTTATCTATTCATTCAAATATTCATTTATTTACTATTTTTCAGTGATTCATTCGTTTATTTACGCATTATTATACTGACTTTGTGGTTCTAAAGTCCATTCATGCAAACCCAGTCGACAGAAGATGTTAAACTAATGTTGGATTAGAATTAAATTAACTTTGAACAAACGCACCTGGAAGGTAGCAGATTCCACCCTTTAATATCAATGGAGCGGAAACGTTATTAGTCAATAGTAGAAATTCGTCAAGTTTGTCAGATTCAGCCAATGTTTATACTTTTGAAATACAAAGTAGAGATTCAAGCTTTGATCTGACAAAATAAAATTTAACTTGTGTAAACAATTCCATTCAGACTCACTTACAAATGACTGGACGGAGAGAAGAATACTGACAGGTAGATTTATTCAATGCACATAACATTATATTTTATTTTAAACACTCATCAAAAATTATTCAAATATTGATAATATTAGTATTTAATATATTTGACTTAGTGTTACAGTCTGTGTTGAGAATTGAATCAAACGATTTGAAAGATGAAACATCTCTAAGATAATCATACATCACGTTTTATGGTGTGGTGGAAGTTCACTAATGATGGGGTAAACAGGCCAGGTGTGTAATTAATGACTATTGGAAGGTAGAGAGACATGTGTTATATTATCTACACCTGCTGCGATATTCAATTAATTACACCTGCTGCAATGACAAATGCCATCATCACCAGCTCCTTTTGTTCTCCAGCTCATAAATTATGTTCCGTGCTCGCAAGTCGAATGTGTTTGTGACTGATTTAGTTTTCTAGTTTGCTCTCTTATAGAACAGAAAAAAATTAGGCCAAGCTACACATTGCCAATATAAAAAATGTATGACTTAGACAAAAATCACATTAGACTGAGTAACTGTTCAATAATTGTTCAGTTTGTTTTTGAATTTTGTGCTGGACCACCGTTGATTGTGCTTTCTGGTGATATGGACACCTCAGAGGGTTTAATAAACTAAGAATACCACAATAGCAACAGCATAATGTATCAACGTAAAATTATAATATGTTATATTTGAAATATATTTTAGAATTATATCAACAGTACAAAGTGACTCAATATATGTTATTTTGATAAATCCAGACAATTATATGAATGAGTTCTGTGAGAATAATTATACCACAAGAATGTGAACACTTGACCTTATTCTCCTCTCTCAGAAAATGATACTCGACTCTTCAATAAATAATTACTCCTGAAACGCTTCTTTCATTCGTCTTTCTGAAATATGGCTTGGGTGCGAAACGTCTTTCTAAAGTATGGTTTGGGCGCGAAACGTCTTCCTGAACTATGAAGACGGGGGCGAAACATTTTTCCTATTTAAACTGATACCACAATTTGCTTGTACATACTACCGGGGGTTGTTGCCGAAGGTCCATTCTACCATTCTGTCAATTCAGATTCAAGATAGTCCGCCGGTTGAACGCATTTTTTGTGTCCCTGCTAACATAAGGGCGGTGAGGGTTAGGGGTACACTTTTGGAAATTCAATTGTCTACAAATGGCTTGTTTTTGTTGTTGTTGTTTGTTGTGGTTGTTATTATTGCAGTTGTTTCTGTTGTTGCGGTTGTTGTTGTTGTGTTGTTATTATTATTGTTAATATTGCTGTTCTTATTATGGATGTTGGTGTTGCCGTCATTGTTTTTGTTTTTCTTGTTGCTGTTTCTGTTATTATTATTATTATTATTATTATTATTCTAGTCATGGTTAGCGGTGAAAAGGTAAACATTATTAATAAACATTATTAACATATTAATTACTCATGTTGTCTGGCAGCGGGGCTCTATCAGCATATCATCTCGGTAAAGTACTCAGCTTGCCCTGACAACAGACTTTTCAGAATCAATTATGCCCGGGGTGGAAGCACGCCACAAATGAAATGAAATGAAATGAATCGGGCTTTAGGCCACCTTTGTGCACAAATAGGCTAAACTGGGCCAGGAGAACCTCCTGAGGATGGTGAGATGATTGAGATGACACTGTCCTCCAGACACAGGATTCGAAATTCGAGCCCTGGCGGTCTGAGGCCGAGCACGCTACCTCTCGGTCACGGAGGCTCCCCACAATACCAACTTTCACACGTGGATGGGGAAGAAACATTTTTTGTTTCTTTCAAACCGCCGAGACCGGGAACCGAACCCCGGACTCTGGCGTGAAATACAGCGGTGCTAACCACTACCCTCGGGCCCCCGCCCAGCACGCCACAAACATGACAAACCTGCCTCTGATTAGATCAGCTGCCGCCCACTGTGACATGAGAGCAATCATTTTTAATAACCTTTAACCCTTTTACCGCCGGTGCCGTCCAAAATCATTTTTTACATTTTATATTAGCACATTACATATCAGCTTTTAAATCTGTTAAAGATAAAAAATGACATTAATCAGCGATATAAGAAATTTGTTGACCTCCATTTTGTTAAATCTGAATTTTTTTCACTCACTGGAAGTTGTGGATCGCGTCAGCGAGACACAACTTCAAGTGGGTGAAAATTCCAATTGAATAATTTGGCGGTTAAAGGGTTAAAGCCATACATTAACAAATTAACCCACTTGAAATTGTGTCTCTCTACCGCGACCCACAATTTAAAAAGCTAGCTAAGAAATTTATGATGATTTCAAATTGAAAAAAAAACTTGGTCTCCATGGTTTTTTACACGAATAATTCAGCGTCGTAAGGGTTTAACACACATTTCATTTCCAATAACAGTAATTTAATCAGTCGATTTAACAAATTTATACAGGCTATGTACGTGATAAGCACTTTAACCCTTTAACCGCCAAATGATTCAATTGGAATTTTTATTCATTTGAAGCTGTGTCTCCGTGAGCTTCATCCGTACAAGGGTTAATAGTGCTCTCTATCCACGGTCTGTGGCTTCTACAGCAAGGCTAGACTTCTCCGGGTCACATACCAAAGCTTGCTGACGCTGTTTAATAGTGCTCTCTATTCACGGTCTGTGGCTTCTACAGCAAGGCTAGACTTCTCCGGGTCACATACAAAAGCTTGCTGACGCTGTTTAATAGTGTCCTCTATCCACGGTCTGTGGCTTCTACAGCAAGGCTAGACTTCTCCGGGTCACATACCAAAGCTTGCTGACGCTGTTTAATAGTGCTCTCTATCCATGGTCTGTGGCTTCTACAGCAAGGCTAGACTTCTCCGGGTCACATACCAAAGCTTTCTGACGCTGTTTAATAGTGCTCTCTATCCACGGTCTGTGGCTTCTACAGCAAGGCTAGACTTCTCCGGGTCACATACCAAAGCTTGCTGACGCTGTTTAATAGTGCTCTCTATCCACGGTCTGTGGCTTCTACAGCAAGGCTAGACTTCTCCGGGTCACATACCAAAGCTTGCTGACGCTGTTTAATAGTGCTCTCTATCCATGGTCTGTGGCTTCTACAGCAAGGTTAGACTTCTCCGGGTCACATACCAAAGCTTGCTGACGCTGTTTAATAGTGCTCTCTATCCACGGTCTGTGGCTTCTACAGCAAGGCTAGACTTCTCCGGGTCACATACCAAAGCTTGCTGACGCTGTTTGATAGTGCTCTCTATTCACGGTCTGTGGCTTCTACAGCAAGGCTAGACTTCTCCGGGTCACATACCAAAGCTTGCTGACGCTGTTTAATAGTGCTCTCTATCCACGGTCTGTGGCTTCTACAGCAAGGCTAGACTTCTCCGGGTCACATACCAAAGCTTGCTGACGCTGTTTAATAGTGCTCTCTATCCACGGTCTGTGGCTTCTACAGCAAGGCTAGACTTCTCCGGGTCACATAACAAAGCTTGCTGACGCTGTTTAATAGTGCTCTCTATCCACGGTCTGTGGCTTCTACAGCAAGGCTAGACTTCTCCGGGTCACATAACAAAGCTTTCTGACGCTGTTTAATAGTGCTCTCTATCCACGGTCTGTGGCTTCTACAGCAAGGCTAGACTTCTCCGGGTCACATACCAGAGCTTGCTGACGCTGTTTAATAGTGCTCTCTATCCATGGTCTGTGGCTTCTACAGCAAGGCTAGACTTCTCCGGGTCACATACCAAAGCTTGCTGACGCTGTTTAATAGTGCTCTCTATCCACGGTCTGTGGCTTCTACAGCAAGGCTAGATTTTCCGGGTCAGATACCAAAGCTTGCTGACGCTGTTTAATAGTGCTCTCTATCCACGGTCAGTCGCTTCTACAGCAAGGCTAGACTTCTCCGGATCACATACCAAAGCTTGCTGACGCTGTTTAATAGTGCTCTCTATCCATGGTCTGTGGCTTCTACAGCAAGGCTAGACTTCTCCGGGTCACATACCAAAGCTTGCTGACGCTGTTTAATAGTGCTCTCTATTCACGGTCTGTGGCTTCTACAGCAAGGCTAGACTTCTCCGGGTCACATACCAAAGCTTGCTGACGCTGTTTAATAGTGCTCTCTATCCACGGTCTGTGGCTTCTACAGCAAGGCTAGACTTCTCCGGGTCACATACCAAAGCTTTCTGACGCTGTTTAATAGTGCTCTCTATCCACGGTCTGTGGCTTCTACAGCAAGGCTAGACTTCTCCGGGTCACATACCAAAGCTTGCTGACGATGTTTAATAGTGCTCTTTATTCATGGTCTGTGGCTTCTACAGCAAGGCTAGACTTCTCCGGGTCACATACCAAAGCTTGCTGACGCTGTTTAATAGTGCTCTCTATCCACGGTCTGTGGCTTCTACAGCAAGGCTAGATCTTCCGGGTCAGATACCAAAGCTTGCTGACGCTGTTTAATAGTGCTCTCTATCCACGGTCAGTCGCTTCTACAGCAAGGCTAGACTTCTCCGGGTCACATACCAAAGCTTTCTGACGCTGTTTAATAGTGCTCTCTATCCATGGTCTGTGGCTTCTACAGCAAGGCTAGACTTCTCCGGGTCACATACCAAAGCTTGCTGACGCTGTTTAATAGTGCTCTCTATCCATGGTCTGTGGCTTCTACAGCAAGGCTAGACTTCTCCGGGTCACATACCAAAGCTTGCTGACGCTGTTTAATAGTGCTCTCTATCCACGGTCAGTCGCTTCTACAGCAAGGCTAGACTTCTCCGGGTCACATACCAAAGCTTGCTGACGCTGTTTAATAGTGCTCTCTATTCACGGTCTGTGGCTTCTACAGCAAGGCTAGACTTCTCCGGGTCACATAACAAAGCTTTCTGACGCTGTTTAATAGTGCTCTCTATCCACGGTCTGTGGCTTCTACAGCAAGGCTAGACTTCTCCGGGTCACATACCAAAGCTTGCTGACGCTGTTTAATAGTGCTCTCTATCCATGGTCTGTGGCTTCTACAGCAAGGCTAGACTTCTCCGGGTCACATACCAAAGCTTGCTGACGCTGTTTAATAGTGCTCTCTATCCATGGTCTGTGGCTTCTACAGCAAGGCTAGATTTTCCGGGTCAGATACCAAAGCTTGCTGACGCTGTTTAATAGTGCTCTCTATCCACGGTCAGTCGCTTCTACAGCAAGGCTAGACTTCTCCGGATCACATACCAAAGCTTGCTGACGCTGTTTAATAGTGCTCTCTATCCATGGTCTGTGGCTTCTACAGCAAGGCTAGACTTCTCCGGGTCACATACCAAAGCTTGCTGACGCTGTTTAATAGTGCTCTCTATTCACGGTCTGTGGCTTCTACAGCAAGGCTAGACTTCTCCGGGTCACATACCAAAGCTTGCTGACGCTGTTTAATAGTGCTCTCTATCCACGGTCTGTGGCTTCTACAGCAAGGCTAGACTTCTCCGGGTCACATACCAAAGCTTTCTGACGCTGTTTAATAGTGCTCTCTATCCACGGTCTGTGGCTTCTACAGCAAGGCTAGACTTCTCCGGGTCACATACCAAAGCTTGCTGACGATGTTTAATAGTGCTCTTTATTCATGGTCTGTGGCTTCTACAGCAAGGCTAGACTTCTCCGGGTCACATACCAAAGCTTGCTGACGCTGTTTAATAGTGCTCTCTATCCACGGTCTGTGGCTTCTACAGCAAGGCTAGATCTTCCGGGTCAGATACCAAAGCTTGCTGACGCTGTTTAATAGTGCTCTCTATCCACGGTCAGTCGCTTCTACAGCAAGGCTAGACTTCTCCGGATCACATACCAAAGCTTGCTGACGCTGTTTAAAAGTGCTCTCTATCCATGGTCTGTGGCTTCTACAGCAAGGCTAGACTTCTCCGGGTCACATACCAAAGCTTGCTGACGCTGTTTAATAGTGCTCTCTATCCACGGTCTGTGGCTTCTACAGCAAGGCTAGACTTCTCCGGGTCACATATCAAAGCTTTCTGACGCTGTTTAATAGTGCTCTCTATCCATGGTCTGTGGCTTCTACAGCAAGGCTAGACTTCTCTGGGTCACATACCAAAGCTTGCTGACGCTGTTTAATAGTGCTCTCTATCCACGGTCTGTGGCTTCTACAGCAAGGCTAGACTTCTCCGGGTCACATACAAAAGCTTGCTGACGCTGTTTGTTCGGATTGGTCAGACCCCACCCACCTACCTCACTAGCAAATTTTGTAATTTTTTTGAAAACATTTCGAAGCATGAAAACAAAAAAAACCCGGATATTTATTAAACTTGACAAAACCCCTGAGACAGCTGGTCATTACGTTTGACCAGTACGTCCTCTTTAGGCTATGTAATAATATAATAATATCATCATAATTATTTGTATTAGCTATATAATAATATTTTTGCAAATGTCCGTGTATCGACACTAATATGAACCCTGATGTGACAATAATGATTTAAATATGTTGTAATTTATCATATATTACTTAAAACAACTTTGAAAGTAGAAGGTATATGTTCCATCACCAAAATTGCAAAATATTTGACCTCTGATTTGACAGGTGAAACAAAGTTATTAATTTGATTGTTTTGCGTTCTCGAGATACAATTTCCAGCTGGTCAAGCATTAAGTCTAATCATTTCATCTTTATTTCAAATTCGTATACTTTGAAAGTTGCATATGTATGTTAAACAGGTTAAAATGTGGGGCACTGTCATCAATCCAAAGAACCCTGTGTGACTATCATAAGGTCGAGAAAGGTGGATATAGGTCGGTAATTTGAGGTGCTTTGCCTTTAGTTCAATGTGAGTGAGGTCGGGCAAATATGCTGATTTGAAGTATTTTGTCCTTAGTTCAGTGTGCATTAGATCGGGCACATTGCTCAGTCGGGGTGCTTTGTCTTTAGTTCAGTGGGCGTTAGGTCAGGCACATTGCTCAGTCGGGGTGCTTTGTCTTTAGTTCAGTGGGCGTTAGGTCAGGCACATTGCTCAGTCGGGGTGCTTTGTCTTTAGTTCAGTGGGCGTTAGGTCGGGCACATTGCTCAGTTGGGGTGCTTTGTCTTTAGTTCAGTGGGCGTTAGGTCGGGCACATTGCTCGGTTGGGGTGTTTTGTCTTTAGTTCAGTGGGCGTTAGGTCGGTCACATTGCTCGGTTGGGGTGTTTTGTCTTTAGTTCAGTGGGCGTTAGGTCGGGCACATTGCTCGGTTGGGGTGTTTTGTCTTTAGTTCAGTGGGCGTTAGGTCGGGCACATTGCTCGGTTGGGGTGTTTTGTCTTTAGTTCAGTGGGCGTTAGGTCGGGCACATTGCTCGGTTGGGGTGTTTTGTCTTTAGTTCAGTGGGCGTTAGGTCGGGCACATTGCTCGGTTGGGGTGTTTTGTCTTTAGTTCAGTGGGCGTTAGGTCGGGCACATTGCTCGGTTTGGGTGTTTTGTCTTTAGTTCAGTGGGCGTTAGGTCGGGCACATTGCTCGGTTGGGATGTTTTGTCTTTAGTTCAGTGGGCGTTAGGTCGGGCACATTGCTCAGTTAGGGTGCTTTGTCTTTAGCTCAGTGGGCGTTAGGTCGGGCACATTGCTCGGTCGGGTTGTTTGTCTTTAGTTCAGTGAGCGTTAGGTCGGGCACATTGCTCAGTTGAGGTGCTTTGTCTTTAGTTCAGTGTGCGTTAGGTCGGGCACATTGCTCGGTTGGGGTGTTTTGTCCTTAGTTCAGTGGGCGTTAGGTCGGGCACATTGCTCGGTTGGGGTGTTTTGTCTTTAGTTCAGTGGGCGTTAGGTCGGGCACATTGCTCAGTTGGGGTGCTTTGTCTTTAGCTCAGTGGGCGTTAGGTCGGGCACATTGCTCGGTCGGGGTGTTTGTCTTTAGTTCAGTGGGCGTTAGGTCGGGCACATTGCTCAGTTGAGGTGCTTTGTCTTTAGTTCAGTGTGCGTTAGGTCGGGCACATTGCTCGGTTGGGGTGTTTTGTCCTTAGTTCAGTGGGCGTTAGGTCGGGCACATTGCTCGGTTGGGGTGTTTTGTCTTTAGTTCAGTGGGCGTTAGGTCGGGCACATTGCTCGGTTGGGGTGTTTTGTCTTTAGTTCAGTGGGCTTTAGGTCGGGCACATTGCTCGGTTGGGGTGCTTTGTCTTTAGTTCAGTGGGCGTTAGGTCGGGCACTTTGCTCAGTTGGGGTGTTTGTCATTAGTTCAGTGGGCGTTAGCTCAGGCACATTGCTCGGCTGGGGTGCTTTGTCTTTAGTTCAGTGTGCGCTAGGTCTATCCTGCAGTCTTCAGAAGTATTCATTCTCACTCTACCCCTGAATACGATGACGCTGTTTCAACCTATTTGGCAACCCCTTAGACTCCATGCGGCTTCAAACCACATGTCTTTTGAATTTCAAACTCTGTGTAGATTTGTGAAAGTAACACATGTAGAACAAATATAGCTTTTATTTCAATAATATGTTAACCAAACATTTAAATTCACGTATATCATAGCATACATATATTACCATAAATAACGTTCTGAATTATTCTCTTAACATGATATGAACACTTTTTATCTTGAGATTAGGTATTATTTTTCGACATTTACACATATTATCCGTGCATTTTCGTTCACAAGTAGATAATTAGAGGGATTGTATCGACACAAATATAGTTAAGCCACTTGTACTGTTTACTCCAACATATTAGTTAATATAATCCCCCTGTTTTATGCTCTAATGACTTGATGTTTATTCGGATGTATCAATATTTCATAGTATAATCTAATTGTACACACTCCATTTTGTATTAGTTGGGCTTACTGGTAAAACAATTGTTCATTTAAAGATAAAAGCATGAAAGTTTGCATGCTAAGAGAACATACCATGAAGGTAAATTTTAGCCAAATTTTATCCTTGACCTTAACGGTGGCCATTTTTCAAAATGGCCGCCAGAATATACATTACGCAATATCTCAGTTTCTACATCACTTGGAAAAATGATCTTGGTGTCTGAATATACATTTTCAGGACCAAGCATTACATAATTACAAATACGCAAATTTGGGCTTTGACCTTAATAGTGGTTATATTCCAAAATGGCCGTCGGAATATACAAGTTTCAATATCTCAGTTTTAAATTCATGTAGAAAAAAAATCATGGTGTGTAAACATACATTTTCTGGACCAAGGATTACAAAAAAGACTATGACAAATACGCAAATTTGACCTTTGACCTTAATGGTGGCGATTTTCCCAAAATGGCCGCCGGTATATACATATTTCAATATCTCAGTTTCTAATTCACGTAATTCACGTAAATTTAATATTTGACCATCATGGCAATCATTTTTTCCAAAATGGCCGCCAAAATGTACATGCTTTAATATCTCCGTTTCTAATTGATTTAAAAAAAAAGATCTTGGTGTCTGAATATACATTTTCTCGATCAATGATTACACAAAAGGCAATTACAAATACGCTAAATTAATATTTTTATTTCAACGGTGGTCATTTTTCAAAATGGCCGCCAGAATATACATGTTTTAATATATATGTTTTAATTCACCTAGAAAAAAAGATGTTGGTGTTTAAATATACATTTTCAAGACCAAGGATAAGGGCGAACAGTCAGAAATATGTATTTAAATGATCTGATAAATGCTTGTTTAATCGTTATATTGATTTATTTACAAATCATTGCCAAATTTATATGAATGCAGATAAATTTTTTGGTTGCTACAGGCTGAGATCGGTAGCATTAAACAAATGATATTTGCCATCAAATATTATTTCCAGTCTACGACTAGATGACTTGGCGGAACGTTGAAACCAATTTAGGCAAAATGACATGATGGATGTCATTTACAATCTAACAAACTGACAAGAGAAAAACAGCATTAGCAGATAATACATGTGTCTTTAAAAAGTTTAGGCCCTATACTCCTAAAAATAGTGACATGACAGATCTGTTTTTTTTGCATGTAACCCGCAAAAGACACAGAGCCATTGTATCATAAGCTTGATCTTGAAGCTCGGGTCTGAAAATATGCTCGACACCTACAAAACGAAAGTATGCTGGCTAAACTAAACAAAGAGGATGATATTGCTTAGGAGGCAAAGTACCATATTCGGTGTCTTGTAAATGAAGCTCTACAACCGCGCCAGACAAGGCAGCAAGAGAGATAACTTGATGAAAAAGGATACATCAGCGTTGTTAGTCAGAGTATAGCACTTGCCGAGCTACCGCACCCTAAAATTGTCAGAGCTGGTAATGATCAACAGCTTTGCTTATTGTCTATGTGTTAGTTCCAACACACTCAAGCGAAGAAAGGATAGAGACACCCGCTCCACTGTATCTAGTAGTGTGCTGATCCATAACAAAAAAAAACTGGTTGAGGCTTTGATTAAATTGACACTGTATTATCCTAATGGTAGTGTGATAAACATAAACAACAACCTCTGCCATTATTTTAACACAGATCAAGCTGTATAATCCACCAAAGCTCAAGGGTAAACTCCCTGGTAGCCATCGATCTTATTGACCATAACACGTGTTTGGCAAGTGTCGACATACTTTTTCATGGTACCAGCATTTGAATTTTTCAATATTTACGAAATAAGGCGAGTGGATTGAGCCACATACCTTTGAATACTCTGAACAGTGATCATTATATATATGGGAGAGTTTTAGACAAGCTATAACATTTATAATTATACTCCATCAATTTTTCTGGTGTGCGGGTGGGGGGGGGGAAATATCCTGCTCCCATAAGTTTGCTGGACTTATCAAGTCAGACTGACGCCATTAATGAGAGAGAATTAATGTAAAGTGTGTTCATAATGCACAAACACGTAATTATTTAAGTGGAAAAATAAACCTTACTATCATATATAGTGATATCTGGTCAGTTTGGATTTTGTGACTGCCAACAGGCGATGGGAGCTGCGAAGTGAAATGGGAAAGATTACACGTAACAGTTAATGAGACATCTCATGCCTGTCGTAAACTGCTCAGATGTGACCTTTCTTCCTATTTTAGGTCTATGTAACCGATGATAATATTCTTGATTACACAGTGTGTGCAATATAGCTTACAAGATAGATGTAATTAGATATATACGACAGTTATGTCTCATTGAACTAGGTTCTAATAATTCTAACTATCTAAAATATAATTATTAAGATGTAGTTTCTTAAATCATTCTGTATTCAAGATTGATAAAAACACTTTAAAATATATTTCTTATGTATATATCCTAAGTGGATTTAGAGATATTAAAGTTGGATGAAGAAAATTGTTTAATATATTTTTTAATCTCTTCCATTAACGATTTATATTTAGACACAACAATTCGATTGTAACTGGATTGTGGATGATTATTGCTTTAAGTTGCTTCCTGCACATTCATGGCAATATTGCCATTGAAGGAAGCCTTATGTCCTACTCTCAATAACTTCAATGGCTCTTTATAGTTCACATCACCAGTAACTAGATTATAAATATAAAATACCAGGAGATCTAATATATTGATCTACATTTATTTTATATATTTTCCATCGACAATTATATGACTGCCATTGTAGAATCAAAGTGTTTAAGAGTTTATTTTTTGTAGTCCTTGCCCTCGAGTATGAGACAGTGTTGACACATATATCTATTAAAATAGCTATTTTGTAAATGGCTGTAATTGGGGTGTGTGAAATGTTTTTGATTGTTGTATTAAAATATTTAAACATATTTTTGTTGCTATCATCGCCCTTGACAATGTATATTATGATACGAAATTTTCGACCACCACTGGAGTCGGTAAAATGTTTTTTGGGGGCTTAAAAATATAGTTTTGTTACCAGTGTCCTTCAAAATATACATTTACACATAGATATTCAGAATATTTGAGGATTAGTAACCGACATACAATTATAGACACTCATCATATATTTGGTCGACCATTTTGTAAAATGGCTGCCTTTAAAGTCATTCAAATGTTTTGTTTTAAATTAATTACTTATTATCAGTATCCCTGCAAATGTATATTTAGATAAAAATATTTCGATATTAGGTGGATTAGAAGCTGAGATATTAACACGTTATAGACTTGATCAGCCATTTTGTAAATTGGCCACCACTGGAGTCAGTAAAATGTTTTTTTATTGGCTTAAAAATATTTTTTTGTTACGAGTGACCTTCAAACTATACGTTTAGACATACATATTCAGAATATTTGTGGATTAGAAGCTGCCATAAAATTATAGACACACTTATCATATATTTGGTGATCACAGATGTTTATCCTCCAACCTCTGTTTCAGTAGGCCTATATGATGTTTATTACTGGTACCATGTAACCTGTGTTCAGTATTATGATGTTTATTACAGGTACCCGTCCAACCTGTGTTTCAGTATATGATGTTTATTACAGGTACTCGT
The DNA here is from genome assembly GCA_964017125.1 of Flabesymbios commensalis. NCBI lineage: Eukaryota > Metazoa > Annelida > Polychaeta > Terebellida > Flabelligeridae > Flabesymbios > Flabesymbios commensalis. The sequence goes on along the minus strand of OZ024904.1, from coordinate 104,790,534 downwards.
CCAACATGTGTTTCAGTATATGATGTTTATTACTGGTACCCCTCCAACCTGTGTTTCAGTATATGATGTTTATTACTGGTACCCCTCCAACCTGTTTTTCAGTATTATGATGTTTATTACAGGTACCCGTCCAACCTGTGTTTCAGTATATGATGTTTATTACTGGTACCACTCCAACCTGTGTTTCAGTATATGATCTTTATTACTGGTACCCCTCCAACCTGTGTTTCAGTATATGATGTTTATTACTGGTACCCCTCCAACCTGTGTTTCAGTATATGATGTTTATTACAGGTACCCGTCCAACCTGTGTTTCAGTATATGATGTTTATTACTGGTACCCCTCCAACCTGTGTTTCAGTATATGATGTTTATTACTGGTACCCCTCCAACCTGTGTTTCAGTATATGATGTTTATTACTGGTACCCCCCCAACCTGTGTTTCAGTATATGATGTTTATTACTGGTACCCCTCCAACCTGTGTTTCAGTATATGATGTTTATTACTGGTACCCGTCGAACCTGTGTTTCAGTATATTTCTACTACTATTATCCCTGTGGCGCTGACTTGTGTATACACGGCACGTGTTATTCTAGCTTCTATGATCGATACCAATGTGAATGTCTTGACGGATGGAAAGGAGAAAACTGCGACAAGCCTATAGGTCTGTATTACATGCTACTGCTGTTAGGTTGACAGTTACGGCACAGTACACACAAAACATTTGTATAATATTTATACAATGTTGGACCAGCGTCGAAGATGTTGGGCCGACGTTGTATAAATAGTAAACAAATGTTTTATGTTTGCTGGGGGATTACTCCTCCCCTTGGCGGCAGCATTTTGGAAAAATATGGTTTGATGTTTAAAAAGATGCCAACACATTTAGTCCATGGGCCAGATAGGGTTACCGTGCACCCCTCCCATAACAGTCTGAGACCAAGTGTTTTTGTTGCTTAGACCTCTCCCAATATCATAAGTGAATGCCATCAACAAAAAAATTTGGAACGGACTACGTGCTTGTGTTCATTTTCAAAATGCCGCCATCGAAATATTCGAAATAACGTACTGAGACATAAGTTCAGTTCTAGAACAGCTAGAGTCACAATTTTGGTGTCTATGTCCATGCATTAGGCATGAGGATTCATTTATGTTTGTCCGTTGAGAAAACACAGCTACAGTCAGTGTTGTTCCCAACCCACTTTGTTCCTGTTCCTGCTTAGTGTTTTGAGATCAAATTAACACTCTTCCTTTATAACTGCGTTCAATGTTAACCCTAGTTGATTTCTTTATGTTTCCTAATATCCCGCAGAACATTGACCATCGCACAAACTACCAAAATATGACCTGAATCAATAAAATGTTGCAGACATGGACTTAGCATACATAAAACCATTAGAAAAAAATGCCAGGTTGTCCACATAGGTTGTGTTCGTGGGTATTATGTATAATGTACCACGTGAGAATGCATGAACAAAATACCAGAATTGATCTTGTTGCGATGTTGCCTATTCTTGATCCAGAAAATAAACCTTTTAGCACGTCGGACATCTTGAATGTTATTATGACGTCATTAGGTAAGGCAGCTAAATTTATCAAAAATGTAATTCCTGACCCCGAAAATATTAGTGTAGATATCAAGATCATGATTCTATGTGTACTACAAGTCGATACATTTTCATGGCACCCCTTATGAAATTTAAAATGGCAGACGATACTTTGCGGATTTTCATGGGTACTAAGCTTGAAAATTATGAATCTACATACCATAAACTATGCCCATTTTGACGCTTTTGTGAAATTGTGCACGATTGTTTCACTGAACAGCTGTATTAAAAATTATGGAGATAAAAAATAATACAAAATGTTGGAATATGGGGCTGCCAAACAAATACACATGAGTAATCATGTTAGGTTTTCTTGCGACATTTTTACCAAACAGGTATATGACTTCTGATTTTATTTTACTTTAAAACCATCTATCAGCACAGGAAAACATAATTGGCAAATCCATTGATTCAGCACTGCCCACGAGGTAAATGTATGCAGATCCCAGCAATAATTGGACAAAGACAAGGATATTACCATAGCTGGCAGCTATATGAGTCATGCCAAACCTCTGTCAATGACTTACTTGTTTCGTGTTCTGACGTGAGTTGAGGAGTGAAGTAGCTGCAAACTAGAATGTTATCAAACTGTTAATGTGGATATGATCTGTTTACTTGTGTAGCCCAGTAGCCTACCAAAGATGAGTTTTCTTCACAGTCGATAGACTGTGATCCAGATATATACTATTACAGTGACGTTACATATATTGACAACCTGAGTAATTGTGCTTATTATCTAGAAGAAAGCTTCAACAAGAAATTATCTTGATCGTCGTTTCAGAATAGCTTTTCTATTATACACTCAAATATTATAAGTATACCCAAAAATTTACATAAGCTCGAGACATATCTGGAAAATCTAGATTACAAATTCACTGTTATTGGTATGTCTGAGTCCTGGTTAAGTGATATAAATAGTGACATGTTTTCAATTACAGGATACAAGCATGAGTACTTGTATCGTGAAAACAGAAAAGGTGGAGGTGTTTCCTTATTTTTACAAAAAAATCTCGCATACAAAACACGGGGAAATTTGAATTTAATTAATAAGAATATAGATACAGTTTTTATAGAAGTTGATCAAGTTCAGATAGGAATATCTAGCAATGCTATAATTGGACTAGTGTATAGACCACCTGATACTGACATAAACACATTCAATAATATCGGTAACAAAATACTGACACTTATTCAATCTGAAAATAAAACTGCATATCTCATAGGAGATTTCAACATAAATCTGCTAAATGTTGACAAACATGAGTTTATTGAATTAATGTATACATATTCTTACTTCCCGCTGATTAATAAACCTACCCGTGTCAACAAAAACACAGCATCGCTTATTGATCATATTTATACAAATAAAAACAATAATTTTTTTGAAAAAAGGCGGAGATATTAAATTCCTCGGTGCTATAATATATTCATAATTAACTTCGTCCACCCATATATCGTCTATTAAAAGGAAAATATCTAGAGGTATAGGCTATACTATGTAAAGCAGGGCGTCTGCTGAAAGCTTCAACTTTAATAACTCTTTATCGTAGTTTCATATATCCTTATTTCACATACTGCATTGAAGTTTGGGGTCAAACTTGTGATAAATATATGAGTTCTTTGTTCAAAATTCAGAAAAGAGCTGTAAGGATTATAACGTCTTCGTCATATTTAGCTCATACATTGCCTATTTTTTTCTAATCTTGAAATACTCAACATCTATAATATTTATAATTATCAGGTACTAATATTTATGCTGAAACACAAAAAAGGATTATTGCTTTCAATTTTTAATGATATGTTCATACAAAACAATACAATACACAGCCATATTATCAGACAAGCTAACAATATCCATGTATCAGCTTTTAAAAGTAGATTGTCACAACAAACTACCAGATTTACAGGAACGAAGTTATGGAATTTCATGTATATTAGTTTGTCATCATATAAACATAATTCAAATGAATATATTGTAGCTAATGGTTTTCCTATTATATAAGATTCAAAAATGTTCTTAGTTAGTACTTAGATTAGTACTTAATACTTAGTTTTCTCTCTCAGTTGCTTTACACTGATGTTTTCTGTATTTTTTCTTTAAACAATTTAATTATAGCAAGTATTTCCAGTTCACAACTGCCATGGTCTCCTTCTCCTGGTTGTGTTCATTGTGGAGAGAAAATATATTTTACCTGTCCCTTGAGAAGCACGTACAAACTTACACAGTAGTAGTCCCTTTGAGTGGCGCGAGTTAAAGAAGGTTATATTATGATTAAATTTGTTAAATCTGAATAAAATACTGATACCTGGACAGATGCAGGGCACAAGGACACATCCTTCATCAAAGTAGCCAGCAATCAAGAAAGAACAACTGCCCATCGTATTCGGGGTCTTATATTACATTGTTTTCACCGAGTAGCCATTCAAAAGGGTTTCCGGTGACATCACTGCGTTTCACAGAATAATGGATATTGGGGCACCTTGCAATATATACATATGTTCATAAGCCTAGCACTGATGTCGACTTTAGTATTGTTTCTTATGTTTTAATAGCCTTATATACAACAAGATTTGAAATTTAAAAAAATGTATCTCAAATCCGCGATAATCACTTACATTTTGACCTAAATTCGGCCGATTCAAAGAATTTTTAGTCACTTGAAGTTGTGGATCGCGGTAGCGAGACACAACTTCAAGTGGCTGGAAATTTAAATTGAATAGCTCAGTGCTCTTAGGGTTAAATATACCTTGGACATTTCCATCAAACATTGATGGCAGTACTGCAAATATCTAACCCGATAGATTTCACCAACTGATTTGTAGAAAAAACATTCAAGTGTACCTGCCCACCTGGGTTTCAAGGTTCCGACCCACCCTGGAAAAACCTGAAAAATGAGTTTTAAGTTTTCCAATTATGGACAATTCAGGTAATTTGGGAAAAGTGCTTAAAATCAGGAAAAGTCAGGGAATTTTATCACTCGCCCAAAAGAGAGAATGATTGTGACGTCAACCTGTTGTTTTTTGTCATAAACAAATGACATATTCACTGAATAATAATGATTGGCTGTGGTGGCTTTTTGTTGTGGAAATCCCTCCTTTTCTGTCTCTCGCTTGGAGGCTGTGCTGAATTTGACGTCCACCATCTACACGAAAGAGTCAAACGGGACTGGCGGTAGTGTTCACTGCATCATGGAATTTCGCACATTCATCAGGGACACGTGAAAAAAATATTTCCATGAAATGCTGGGAGCCCTGGGCTGGCCAGAGATGGTTTGTGTACAACTCTTCTGCATGATGAAGAGTGTAATCACTCTCATATTATCCGTAACCCATATTCATTATACTGTACTGACGCTTGCGAGTTACATCAGTTACTGAATTCATATGGTTTTACCTGTACCCAGTCTATTTCAGCCAAAGTGGTTGAAATGACAATGTACATACTTCTTAGTAAAAAAAAAAATTCGAGTACAGGGTACGCTTGATTTCTATATTTCTCGAATGACTAATTGCGCTGCCACGTTTTATTGGATAAAATCTGCTGAGCATAAATGCATTTAAGTATATCTTAATATTTGGCTAAGACGGGGATGTCTTTTGTTTCACTGTTCTGTTATGTCGAAGCATCCCTTGTAATTGTTTCTATTTTAATGACCTGGTCTGGGTACTAGTCAGACAGCCAAGATGTGATATCTTATCTAAAAAATGACTAGATGGCACGTGTTTGCTATATGCAAACCAACAACACAGACATGTAGTTTAATAACCCAGGAATGACATCTAGCCTGCTGACATCATTTCTTTTTTTAAATCAGCAAAAAATGGCCGTCAACTCGCGCTATTATATGATGTAAGTCGGTGTAACTTAATCGATATTATTCAAATTCTAATGATTTTGGTGTGTTATTTAATGTGTTCGTGGTCAAAGAACACGATTAAGACAAAAAAAACATGATAGTGGTACTTTTATTTGTTAATATCGTCTTTATGATATACCAAGACCTCAAAATATGTCAACGTCTGGCTTTCACAAGTACACATATCATATCCACACATTATTATTTAAAAAAAATTGAAATCAAATAAAAAATCAAATCAAAACAGTTTTTTCAAACAAAATAGAAACATATCAACTTATACAGTGATATTAAAAATAAATAAAAGTTAATCTTTTGGCTTTCTTCCACCCTCAAAATAGCAATTTGAATGTTGATTTTGTTGTCTAGTTTTAACCATGTTTCATGTCTCTTTTGTCTTTGTCATCCACTTATTATACTATATAGATTGGAAATAATTTTCTGATAAGATGTGGCTAAACTGCTCTGGGGTTGCGAGCTGCTTGTTTCTGTTGCATTACAGAATTAATCAAGCCAGAATATTTGTGCTGACCCGCTTACATCTCAGCTGTGTTAATAGACGGGCCCCTCTCCAACTATGGTTGGAATATATACACAGATATTTCTCGTGTGCTGTGATGGATCAACAGCCCGCTTTTTTCTTGTGTAGTATTTAAAGGTCTTAAAAGAAAAGAAAGATGGACCACAACCACCCACCATGATTTTTCCTGATCATTTGTTTGGCAGCGCTACCTGAAACATTGCTGTTTACTATTTTTTAGTTTCAATTTGTTTTATTTCGAATGGGACATCCCCCTCTTATCCACTTCTCAAAAATTATCATTTTATTTTTGTTCAAGACACATTACCAAAAATCCTTACTCTTGATTATTGAAGCTGCTCAGTTTTTACGCTATCGCGATTACGCCTTTTTGTGGATTATTTAGGGTTCATCAACGAACCATCCATAATTCAGAAACCTTTCACAATATCATGTTCATCATAATACAGACTAAAAATGCCATGAGAACTACTGATTAAATTATTTCGAATTGAATAAATCCCTTTGGTCTTTATGGTATATGTGAAAAATATCTCAGCACTTTAAGGATTCAATATCTCATGTCTGCTGGGATGTGTTTGTATTTTATAGAGCCATGTCAGAGCACCCCTACCATATATACGATAGAAGCTGGCCAGGACAAAGTGACGTTTTTCCCGGAGCACGGAAATTGTTATAACTTGAAGACAATCACTAAGAATTTCTGTAAAGGTGACTGTGGTGGAGATGTGTGCACAGAAATCAGTCCGAAGAGAAGGATGTATGACCTCAAGTGTACAGGTGAGACATGCTATTATATTTTACGGAATTAATCTAGTGTACAGATGACACAGCCTAAATAATACAGTGTACATGTTACTATGTTATTGATATTCGTTAACATGATTAAGTATAGCTGTCTAGACTAGGTTATTTCTCTTCGGAGCAAGAACCATTGTTTGAAGTGAAGTTAGATGACCTGAATAATACAGTATTAATCTAGTGTACAGGTAAGTTGACTTAAATAACACCGTATTAGGCTAATGAACATATAATATAACATAGATAATACAGTATATTCATCAGCATAGTGTACAGGTAACATGACCTAAATAATAAGGTATTAAGCTAGTGTACATGTAAGATGTCATAGATAATACAGGATTAGGTTCGTGTACAGGTACAATGACACAGTTAATACAGTAATAATCTACTTTACATGTAAGATGACCTAGATAATACAGTATTAGTATAGTTCACAGGTACGATGACCTAGATAAATCAGTATTAATCATTAAAGGCCCCATGTAGTCCCAAGACCTACTCTGCACAATGTCATATTTCATACTATCTTAGATGACTTTTTAAATATTAGAGTGTTCAACTCCCATTTTTAGACCTCAGCCAAAACTTTGGCGGATGCCTATTCTCGTCACCAAGCGCGTCCGTGCGTCGGTTCGTCCGTCCGTCCGTCCCTCTGTCCGTCTGTCCGCCACTTTTAGCACTATAACTTGTTTCGCGTAACTGGAATGCACATTAAACTTCACATAGAGGTTAATCATGACTAAAGCTTGACTTATTTCACATTTGACCTTTTTGTAACCCCTATGACCTTGACTTTTTTCAGATCGACAATTTTTCTCGTTAACGCGATTCACTCAACATTTTTTAATGTATGGTTCGAAAATTTATACCATACATCTATTTCACCACTAGCTCGGATGAGTTCGAAATTGGGCAAGATTCGGACAGAAATTAGGTCATGGCGGTCAAAATGACCAATTATCGGCCATTATTTTTTTCATATGCGTAATATCTGGGAAACCCGACCCGATAGCTAGACCATTACTATAAAACAAAATGTGCAGTTTCAGGTACGGATATGCTCTACAAAAATTTAACTTGATCAAATTAAAAATGGCCGATTATCGGCCATAATTAGCTGTAATATGCCTGATATCTGACAAACCGTGCCATATAGCTAGACCATTACTACAAAACAAAATGTGCGGTTTCAGGTAGTGATATGCTCTGAAAATTTTCCACTTGATCAAATTCAAAATGGTCGATTATCGGCCATAATTAACTTTAATATGCCTGATACCGGACAAACCGTGCCAGATAGTTAGATGCTCTAACCTTCAAAATTGGCATAATTTGGAGTATCATTTGTACACTTCTTTAATTTTTCTGATCGGGAAAATAATATGATTTCAACGGTTATTCGGTCCATATTTGCATAAATTCACGATGGCGGACAAAAAACACAAGCGTGCACAGGAGAAGCAAAGTGGGTCATTGTTTCAAGTGTGTGCCATCACCGTTTACGGCGAAGGGGCTGTTCGAAACCCCAATAATATAGTTTTAGCGCAGGGTCACTTTAAAGGGTAAAGATAGTCTTTTTTGCTAGAGAAAAACACATAATATTCAAATAGCCAACAAAATTCCACATGGATAATTCAGTAAATCTATTCGCAGCATTCTTACATCAGCCCTTGGAACAAAATTCCATTATATACCAGTCCAATAAATACTATAAAACTAAATGTATTGTTTCAGTAAGGGATATATATATACCCTCTTAATGGCAACTTTCTATAATAAAAAAAAATGCTGACTTGCGACCATCATTCACTACAATATCTGTAATATACACAGTAATCTGTGCTAGATAGGTGGATCATTGAAAATCAAAAAAATATTCAAAATGACCGATTTATTACGAATCTCACATTTGACGTTAATAATCTTGCTTTGTGGGCGTGATAACTTCTAAGGTTACCCATGTATCCTCCCCAAATTTGTAATATGCATGTTACTCATAACCAGTTCTTGGACAATTTCAATTATGTTTTTCACTTTCAAAAGATTATTAGAGGCTGAGGCCTATTTCCGTCGCCGACGGGCCTTGTTAAACCACTGGGAACGATTTTCTCAAAGGCAAAAGTAGGGGGCGGAGCTAATTCGTGACGTAAAAAGGTGGGGACATGCTTGGCTGGTTATAATACATGTACATGTAAATGTAGCTGATGATTTATTGTAAGATTTTATAAAACCATAAAAGTCAACACAGAACGCCGGTCCAACGCTGCCTGAATGCAGGTTCAGCACTAGATTTGATGGCCATCACCACGACGGCTCCTGGCCAGCGTCTATCATTCACTCCTCCCTTGTTCGCCCTGTCAATGCGGGCATATTGAAACGAAGAGAAATCTAGTTCAGCTCATGTACAAATACAAGAAAAATGAAACATATACCCGATGTAGTTTCAATGTTATTTTAGATTCAATAATGGGCGGATTTTGTGTGTGAAGTCATGAGGTGGGAGATCCACCCAGCCCAAGAAATGTGCACATTTTCAGTTTTTATTTTTGACAATAACTGATAATTAGTGGACTAAAATAATCTGCTAAGTTATGAGATTTCATTGTGATATATAATTTAAATATATTGATGAACTGAAATCACTTCACAGGGCCTTTAATCTTCTGTACATGTAAGATAACCTAAATAATAAAGTATTAATGTAGTGTACATGTAAGCTGGATATTGAATCGTGGGGGGTAATCCTTAGCCTTACTGTTATTGGGAACCAAATGAGTGTTTAAACTTCAAGATTTAAAAATAGTTGGTCTCAAAGTAAACAAATATGCTTAATTGTCACTCACTTGAATTTGTGGGTCGCGGTAGCGAGACACAACTTCAAGTGAGTGAAAATTGAATTAATATAACTTAACATTAGTTTAAGAGGGTTGACCCTTATAGCGCGGTGATCGACTTTAGTCATCAGAATCTGACGTAGCCTATGTAGACGTCAGATTCTGACGACCTTAGTCGACCCCTGAACTGTATACAAATATGTATAATGACCGTAGACCCATAGCACAGGTATTCAAATGAATCAGAAAGAGCTAGTTAAGACGTTTTTTGATGATCTCAAAACCCTTTGGTCTCTATGATTTTACTAAATTGTAAGCTTTGTAGGGGTTGAGCACCCCTGTCATGCTAAAGACAGACACGATTTTGAATAATATCTGGTTTGCAGAGGCGGATCCAGAACTGTTTTTTGCTTACCTCCTGCAATTTTTATTTAAATGTAGGCGCCAAACAATTTTGTTTGTCTTGTCAGCTAATAAATTAGGGTTAGGGTATCACAGAGAAAAAAAGGGTGCCAAGTGGCAAATTTAGGGCTAGTTTTGAAAAAATCAGTTCCTAAAAGGGGGGCCAGGACCAACCTGTATGGTGTTGTACCATTGCAGTCACTTTCAGCACAGGTCGATGAACCAATGCTGGCTTGTTGTTGGGCCAGTGTCATGGTCGCTGGGCCATCATCAAACCAGCATTGGTGGGTCGTATCGTGTTTACTGCGCCTATTATAATCTCACTATTGTATTTATTAAAATTCCATATGGGTTCAGTTTATTTGAACGATTGACTTAATACTACACATTTTGTATACTATGTTTGGATTTTTGTTCTCCTATCGTATTTACCGAACCTTTGTATTTTCAATTAGTTCCTTTCCATGATATAGTTCATTGTGCGTTTCAGATGGGTTTCGTTTCTCTACATTGCTGACCACGGCTCGTGAATGTGCATGTAAGTATCACAATGCAGTATATACCTCCAGTTATTGTCACACCATTGTCACAAACATTAAAACATCATTGTTTCAATGTGTTGTGTTTTATTATTATTATGTTTTTTTATTGTTAATCACCAGGTAGCCCTTATCATCAGCATATATGTAATAGTAACATGCGCAGTGCTTTCTGGGTATAGCGTTAGCCCGATTTTTGTTCACAGTGAGCTGCCCCTTTAAACAAAATGCCTTATAACGATCAACTATTTCCTCAATTGCTTTAGCATTGTAAAGCTTTGTTGATCGATGTTTGCTGAGAATATCATTTGAGTCGAGAGCTAAATGTGAACAATTGATATTCGTCAAGGTACATGTGCCAGAAAATAGATACCTAAGTTTCATTCCCTAGGCTCTGAATCAAGTGCCTACTATAACACCTATGTGTATCTCTTTTTTAATCCTTAATCCGGCTTTCACCTTGATCAGGAACAAATCTGGCCTGATGCTGCTTTGAAAAAAATTGACATGGATATGTCAACTGCCTAAATACTGTATGGTATTAATTTGGCTTCGGTAGCTCAACTGCCTTAAATACTGTCTGGTATTAATTTGGTTCAACTGCCTCAAATACTGTATCGGTATTGCGCATTGCAGATGAAAAAATGACAGAAGAAAGCGTGAAAACAAGTAACAGGCGGTCATAAAATAAATGTGGCATATAAGAAATCTCCCAGGTCCCCCCCCCCCCCACAATCTTTAATGGTCGCTTCCCAATTATATATGTGCAGCTTTAGGCCTAGATACTTTTGTTATCGATGGCAAGATTTTTAATTTAGATATTCTTATTATTATCATTCTGATAGATTTTTATTACAAAAACACAATTTTAATCCTGATGACTGATTTGATTCTTATCTGTTTTGTTCTGTTTACAGGTGTTGAACAGCTTGAGACAGGTCAGTGAGCCATTTTGTACAGCACATGTACCTCTATGGTATAATTAAATTCCGATATAGTGTTTGGTCATTGCCGTTTCAGTCGTGTTTAAACATAATAGTTAAATTTGTTAAACCTTTAACCCTTACAGCGCGGGGGGGGGGGTCGACTTTAGACGTCAGAATCCGACGTCTGTAGACGTCACATAAAGTCGATGCTCCGAACTGTAAGAATCGAACTATTTGTAATGGCCGTAGACCCATAACATACGTAATAAAATGAATCAGAACGAGCTAACTAAGACATTTATGATGAACTCAATTTGGAAAACCCTTTGTTCTCCATGGTTTATACATAATATATCAGCGCTTTAAGGCTTAAAGGTATACCGTATTTTCTTGGATCTTTGACAATTTCACTTTTACACAGATTGTCAACTGGTGGATGTGATCAGAAAGAAGGGATACTTCCGTTTCATCGCTGCAGGCATCAAGTACATTAACACTCAACCTGTCCTCATGCACGAGTGTCAGGGGAGTTGTTCTCCAGAGTCCAGATGTCAACCCAACGAATTGACCCCCGTTATCCGGACACTCACTGCCAGAGCTGGAGGTCAGTTTTGTAAGCTTATATTAAATTTGTAAAAAAGTTATATATATATATATATATATACTGCTGTAACTGTTTTTTTTACACAGATCCAAACAGCTACAAGTTATCAAGATTGCTGAAGCATGTGTACCACACCAAAATGTTATTATTCGACCTAAAGACAAACCTTGGATGAATTCCGAAAGTCGAAAATGTATTACCAACCGCCGCAATTTATTTTATGAATTTAAACGCAGTAACTTAGGTAGTGTCAAGACCGATTATAAACAACTGAGAAATAAGATTGTGTCAATGGTTAAAGAAGCTAAAAATGCATATGAAGTTAAACCGAATCAATTTTATGTAATCCAACAACACAACCGAAACAGTGGTGGAGTGTATTAAAACGTGAAATTAAAGGGTAAAAAAAGTCTGAAATACCATCTATTTTTCATGGAGCAGATACTTTTCACGACAATTCAAAGAAAACAGAAGTTTTTAATAATTATTGTATGCAACAATCTACTGTCGATGATAACGATTTGATACTCCTCCACTCGCTGATCGTGTTTAACCAGATATCGAAGATTTAAATTTTAACCTCTGAGCAAGTTAAGAACATATTTCCTACTCTAGATTGCAGCAAAGCAACTGCATGTGATCAGATTGGCAACAGATTTATCAAAGAAGCTGCGATCCCAGTTTTTCCAATTTAGTGTCATATTTTTAACAAATCTTTAACTAATGGTATTTTTCCTGTAACCTGGAAAAGCGCCTTAGTTATACCGCTATATAAAAAACGCATTAAGTCTGATATTAATAATTACAGATCAGTATCACTGCTCCCTTGCGTCTCTAAAGCTTTCGAAAAAATATATTTCAACACATTTTTTCTTATCTGAAACATAATTCTATATTGTCATCACACCAGTCAGGTTTTATAAACGGAGACTCGTGTGTTAATCAGCTGGCTTGTATCTCTCATAACATATACAAAGAACTTGACAAAAATAACTCGGTCCGAGCTGTATTTTTAGACTTTGAAAAGGCGTTTGACAAAGTGAGGCACAAAGGCCTGGTCTATAAATTTGAAAAAATACGGTGTCACTGGAAATATTCTATCTTGACTTACAAACTATTCAACTAACAGGTGTCAAAAAGTAGTTATAAAAGGCTCGTCTTCAGATTGGCGACATATTAAATCAGGAGTCCCCCAAGGATTCGTCCTTGAGCCACTTTGCCACCTAATTTATATTAACAACATTACTGAAAATTTATCAAGTAGCATGCTCCTTTTTGCAGACGATGCTTCTATTTTTAGACCCATAAGAGATACGACAGCTCGAGAAGATTCAGAACTTATAAATAAAAACCTTTGAAAAATGGGCTTCACAGTGGAAACTCAAACTCAGTATACCCAGAACTGTCGCTGTTATATTTTCTAGAAAAAGAGCACCCCCAGCTGAACACCCATTATTGTTAAATAATATTCAATTAAAAAATGTAAAATTTCACAAACACCTGGGCATCACATTTTCTGCTGATATGCAGTGGAGTCCTCACATTGATTGTGTGACATCCCATGCTTACAAACGAATAAATATGATGCGATTTTTTAAATATAAATGGTCAACATTCTGTCTTAGCACTTGTTATAAGAGTTTTTTCCGACCAGTATTAGAATATGGCGTTATTGTGCATAGCAGTTGTAAAAAAACTGAGGCTGCAAAAGTTGAAAGGGTTCAAAATGATGTTTTACGTATTTTTGCAGGTGCGAAAAGATTTCCATCCAATTCTTTATTATTGAACTAGACTGGTTTCCAAACATTGGAAACGCGTAGAGATGCACATAGCATGATTTTATTTCACAAATGCTTGCACAATTAAGTACCACAATACCTGACTGATTTAATGCCAGAACGCCTGCACTCTTGTATTACCCGTTCAACAGCTTCTCCAACATTCTGTATTATAAAAGCTGGCTCAACCCAATATCAAAACAGTTTCTTTCCAAAGTGCACAAAATTATTTAATACCCAAATCCAAATTTTAGATCATCAGAATACACTGCTTAATTTAACCACTCTCATAACCAATATAATAAAGAGCAAAACAGATATTACCTCATGGGTTCCAGATTCATTCAGGTTGTTCTTTCTCAGTTACGCCTGAGATTCAGCAACCTGAATGAAATGAAAAATGAAATGAATCGGGCTTTAGGCCACCTTTGTGCACATATAGGCTAAATTGGGCCAGGAGAACCTTCTGAGGATGGTGAGATGATTGAGATGACACTGTCCTCCAGACACAGGATTCGAAATTCGAGCCCTGGCGGTCTGAGGCCAAGCACGCTACCTCTCGGTCACGGAGGCTCCCCACAATACTGACTTTCACACGTGGATGAGCAACCTGAATGAACACTTGTTCTCTAACGGTAGCATCAATAATCCACAGTGTAGGTGTTCTGGCGGCTCCGAAAATGTTAAACAATTTTTTATTGATTGCCCCATGCAAAGCGGACCTAGAGAAGATTTATTTGGAATATTACATAATTATACCGATGATGAGAGTACCTCAGTAATTTTGAACATTATATTACAAGGTGTTAACATAAGAGATCACATTATTGAAGAAGTATCTAAATATATTTTAGAAGTTAACAGATTTGCACAACTAATTCCAATGCTAGCCAACTGTAACATGTTCATGAACGCTGTTATGTAAAAAAAATATTATGTATGTCACAATAACAATTATTCTTTGATTTTATATTGTTTGCCATTAAACCAACGTTATAACCATGTCAAATACTATATAATTTATGTTTTTCATTGAGTGCTTATTGTCATACTGTTCTGTTTACTGTTTATTTTATTTCCTTTGTTTTTTGAGGAGAGCATATTCATTAGTGTAATACTATGTTGTAATCCTCGTTAAATAAATATATCTAACACAAACAGCTACAACAGTTTCTTGTGTAAATTACAGGAAACAGAAGGCGTTGACTCAATGCTAGTATTATTTATTTTGCATTCTAGTTACGTGGCATATGACATAGGTGCACGACTAACACGTGATACAGTGACTGTGGGTGAGCCTTGCTTAGAGACGAACCATTATGTATCTGTTATGTTTCGCTGAAGAACGGAAATCTCACATCTTGTCGCATGCTTTCCCTATTCTTCAAGTTACTATTTGCTGGCTTATTCTGGGCAACATAGTTTTCATCAATTTCGCCATGTTCAACAAACTTTTTATTGCTTCTGTGGCAACACACTATTTGTTATATTTCTTCTACGCCCCCCCCCCCCTCAGACATATACTTCTTCTACGCCCCCCCCCCCCAGACATTAACCCGGTATTGTTTCTTCGCCTGTAACTATATCTTTTTATAACTGTTTCGTTTTGTGTTTGACAGGTACCCTGGACGTTCAGGTGATGGACCCGTATAAATGTCTGTGTAACTATGCCTGAGATCTTGACGTGCTGCAAAACAACATTAGGACTACCGTTTTGTATCAATGAACATTTTATGTTTTCATCTTATTTAGATCAGAAACAAATACCATCATACATATTGGACAGTTTAAGCGACACACATCAAGAGGGGAAATAGTACATATTCCGCCTAATTAAAGGCTTTACGTATTTTTCAATTTAACCTTTCACGGCCTCACCCATCCCATAAGTTTGACACATTTCACAAAATATTCAAGCCGGGCTTTACCAATTAACACCTATATATGATTAAACGTATTACACGATTGGCAATGTTACACATCATTGTTTTACCCATAAAATAACCATGCAAATAACCCCAAAAAATACATACACATACATTACTACAGCTGCACAAAGTATAAATTACACACACAGGGAATAAACCAGCCATGTTTATACATTCACTAAACATCATACAAATTATACACATGGGAAATAAACCAGCCATGTTTATACATTCACTAAACATCATACAAATTACACACATGGGAAATAAACCAGTCCTGTTCACTCATATTACACACATGGGAAATAAACCAGTCCTGTTCACTCATTCACTAAACATCATACAAATTAAACACACATGTGAGATTAACCAGTCCCGTTTACTCATTCACTCAGCACCATAGTACAAATTACACAATCAGCAAACTAATCACAAATACCATTTAAAATAGAATACAAAATATCGTATTCATTTAATTTATCCCACTTAATTTAAGACATTGAATGTTTTCCCGGCCTCATCCATTCAATATGCTTGAGGAAAGTCGCTACACATTTCACCGCAATTTGTCATTGCAAAATAAGCAATGACTGCTTTACAAATTAACAAAACTTTTGATTGAAACTGTTACACGCTCGCCTATTTTACATATCATGCTTTCACCACACTCTGTCTCGGTTACTCTTACACTATGAGCACTCGGCTTACTTCACAAAACCATTTATAATGAAAGAGAAAATATCGTATCCATAAACATGTATCCATTGATTATTATACAAGTTTATATTGAAAAATATAAATATATTGTTCTTTACATTTGAATCTTGTGATGGTAAAACTAGATTTACATTTAAAAACGTTTTGAAGTTGTGTGTCGCTGCGACAAAAACAAAATTTCTGTTTACATTTTTGAAAATACATCATTATTGTCAACCTTTTTGAATAAAGATAATTCTCTTCAAAAAATCGTTATTATTTATTAACCATTTCTACGTGCGGATGACTAGCCTGACGTGTAAAGGCGGTCCCCGTGACCAAAGAGTCAAATATGCAGATGGCCGTGACACATAGCATAGGTATTCAAATGAAGCAGAAAGAGGTAAATAAGACATTTATGATGATTTCAAATTGTAAAAACACGTGTTCTCTTGCTTTATATATTATTTCAGCGCTAAAAGGGTGGGAAAAAAGTCCTGTTTGTCTGCGACTTACGAAATGCCCATAGACTTAACATAAGCGATTTTAAATTAGCCTATAAAGTATGGCGTTTAAATCTCCATGTTAAAGGTGATCTATCACCCCTTATATGGTATGAATAATTATGTCCTTATATGGGGTGATTGGCTATCATGTGACCCTCTCAGAGGGTCACATGATAGCCAATCACCCCATATATGGGGGGGATGGCTATCATGTAACCCTCTCAGAGGGTCACATAATAGTCAATCACCCCATATAAGGAAACATTTGTGCCCTATCTTGTGGCAACTTTGATTTATTTATCATAGATTTATTCATACTATGTAAGGGGTGATAGATCACCTTTAATGTCATTATAAAATCATTGATCATACCATGATGCACTAAATCATTGTTCAATCGATCGTCCGGTACCGGATTTTTTGGGCACAGCTTTACGAATGATGATGATTACAGACTCAATATCAATTATTTCGAATAGGCATTTTTTGAAAAAATCGTTTGAAGATGGTGTATGTTCATATTACATTCATAAAAAAATCATAATCAGTATTTTCAACATTACTCTAGCAAATGAGCATTACCCTGGGAAATGATATTTATGGATAGCTCCATCTTCACTGCTCTGCTTGGATTTCGGGTGTCTTCAACCATTAATCTCATATGCCCGAAACATATATAAGTCAACTTCTGCACTAAATTACATATTTTTGATATCTTGTAACTGTATGTTATCATTGTCATTGACGGTGCCATCATCTATCATCCTTGTTTTAAGTTAGAGGAGTAGATATATAATGTGCACATTGCGTTTTTGTGTGGATCTCTAAGTCGATGGTTGTGAAGTTATTTATTCATCTATATCTGTCTGAAAACTGTGTTATCAACGCATTACCTGACTATTCTATGGTCTTTTTTCTGGCCAAAAAATATAAAACCGAAGATGATTTTATTATGTAAATTGTCAATCCGATTAAGAAACATATTATTTACGTGATATGCACGTTTTGACCAGCACAATATATGAAGTGGATTATACTAACAGAGCGGAACATGTATGCGTGTCATCATTGTCATGTCATGGCTATGCAGACGACCTTGATGGATCAACTTCATGTTTTGCTCAAACCTAGTATAGGGCTTGGCCCAAGGGTACCACCCATGGCTAATGGGCATTTCAATTACTTTAATTGATTTATTCTCTACTGTAAAAGCATGATACAAGTGGATATCACAAAGGCTACAAACCAATAGGCCTAGAGCGAATATATGATGAGCGACAGGTTATCTAGTGCAGTGCAGGGATCAACAATCATAAAATATTTTTGTCAGTAATCTAAACATTCTTAGAAAATGCCTCTTACATTGGTTTCCCTGGATTTCTGAATGTGAAAAAATGGCTTTACATAAATTATTACACTGGACTACAATGTTTCGTTTTTTTTCTGACGCAACATCTGTTTTGCTCCCCATAGCTTTGTGAAATATTGATAATAGATGTTATCGCGGCGCGGAATTGGTTTCCTAGGTGTGAGAAACCTATATGTAGACACCAAAAACACACTTCTACGTTATTTGGAAGCAAAGTTAAGGCACATTACGTTGCAGTGGCGGCCATTTTGGATTATGCCCTCTCTAGCGGCCACTGTTTAATAATAATGGTAGCTATATGACATTCGCAAACATCATAACTCAATTCCATAACCCCAAAAATGTCATTTTAGACACCAAATGATGTTTTTTCTTCATTGTGAGCCAAGCCGTGATGTACAGTTGTGCCATTTCCACAAATTTTGGCGGCCAATTTGTTTTTGAGTCATGGGGCAGATTTGGAATCAGCGTTCCCAAATTGTGTAAGAACAACTGCATGCCAAATTCTACTAAAAATGCCTTAACAAGGCAAAATTTCAACATTGGGCCCTGACTAAAGTAGGATAATAAACTTCTTTAATTCTAAAGAAATGAGAATCTGTAACAAGTGGAGCATTCCTGAAATCTAGTATGGGAGACGTGTATGTCCTGACTATATTTACCTGTCTGATAGCCAGCAATGACGATAATAATAACGACATTGCCACAATATCTGATAGCCGACAATGACGATAATAATAACGACATTGCCACAATGTCTGATAGCCGACAATGACGATAATAATAACGACATTGGCACAATATCTGAGAGGCAGCAATGACGATAATAATAACGACATTGCCACAATGTCTGATAGCCATCAATGACGATAATAATAACGACATTGGCACAATGTCTGATAGCCGACAATGACGATAATAATAACGATATTGGCACAATATCTGAGAGGCAGCAATGACGATAATAATAACGACATTGCCACAATGTCTGATAGCCATCAATGACGATAATAATAACGACATTGGCACAATGTCTGATAGCCGACAATGACGATAATAATAACGACATTGGCACAATATCTGAGAGGCAGCAATGACGATAATAATAACGACATTGCCACAATGTCTGATAGCCATCAATGACGATAATAATAACGACATTGGCACAATGTCTGATAGCCGACAATGACGATAATAATAACGATATTGCTACAATATCTGAGAGGCAGCAATGACGATAATAACAACGATATTGCCACAATGTCTACAGACCCAGCAATGACGATACTAATAACGACATTGCCACAATATCTGATAGCCATCAATGACGATAATAATAACGACATTGCCACAATGTCTGATAGCCGGCAATGACGATAATAATAACGACATTGCCACAATGTCTACAGACCCAGCAATGACGATACTAATAACGACATTGCCACAATATCTGATAGCCATCAATGACGATAATAATAATGACATTGCCACAATATCTGATAGCCGACAATGACGATAATAATAACGACATTGCCACAATGTCTGATAGCCGACAATGACGATAATAATAACGAAATTGCCACAATGTCTGATAGCCGGCAATGACGATAATAATAACGACATTGCCACAATATCTGATAGCCGACAATGACGATAATAATAACGACATTGCGACAATGTCTGATAGCCGGCAATGACGATAATAATAACGACATTGCCACAATATCTGATAGCCGACAATGACGATAATAATAACGACATTGCCACAATGTCTGATAGCCGACAATGACGATAATAATAACGACATTGCCACAATGTCTGATAGCCGGCAATGACGATAATAATAACGACATTGCCGCAATGTCTGATAGCCGACAATGACGATAATAATAACGACATCGCCACAATGTCTGATAGCCAGCAATGACGATAATAATAACGACATTGCCACAATGTCTGATAGCCGACAATGACGATAATAATAACGACATTGGCACAATGTCTGATAGCCGACAATGACGATAATAATAACGACATTGGCACAATATCTGAGAGGCAGCAATGACGATAATAATAACGACATTGCCACAATGTCTGATAGCCATCAATGACGATAATAATAACGACATTGGCACAATATCTGAGAGGCAGCAATGACGATAATAATAACGACATTGCCACAATGTCTGATAGCCATCAATGACGATAATAATAACAACATTGCCACAATGTCTGATAGCCGACAATGACGATAATAATAACGACATTGCCACAATGCCTGATAGCCGACAATGACGATAAGAATAACGATATTGCCACAATATCTGAGAGCCGACAATTAAGATAATAATAATGACATTGCCACAATGTCTGATAGCCGACAATGACGATAATAATAACAACATTGCCACAATGTCTGATAGGCGACAATGGTGATAAGAATAATTACATTGCCACAATGTCTGATAGCCGGCAATGACGATAATAATAACGATATTGCCACAATATCTACAGACCCAGCAATGACGATGATAATAACGACATTGCCACAATATCTGATAGCCGACAATGACGACAATAATAACGACATTGCCACAATGTCTGATAGCCGGCAATGACGATAATAATAACGACATTGGCACAACATCTGAGAGGCAGCAATGACGATAAAAATAACGACATTGCCACAATGTCTGATAGCCGACAATGAAGATAATAATAACGACATTGGCACAATATCTGAGAGGCAGCAATGACGATAATAATAAAGACATTGCCACAATGTCTGATAGCCGACAATGACGATAATAATAACGATATTGCTACAATATCTGAGAGGCAGCAATGACGATAATAATAACGACATTGCCACAATGTCTACAGACCCAGCAATGGCGATGATAATAACGACATTGCCACAATATCTGATAGCCATCAATGACGATAATAATAACGTCATTGCCACAATGTCTGATAGCCGACAATGAAGATAATAATAACGACATTGCCACAATGTCTGATAGCCGACAATGACGATAATAATAACGTCATTGCCACAATGTCTGATAGCCGACAATGAAGATAATAATAACGACATTAGCACAACATCTGAGAAGCAGCAATGACGATAATAATAACGACATTGCCACAATGTCTGATAGCCGACAATGACGATAATAATAACGACATTGGCACAACATCTGAAAGGCAGCAATGACGATAATATTAACGACATTGCCACAATGTCTTATAGCCAGCAATGACGATAATAATAACGACATTGCCACAATGTCTTATAGCCAGCAATGACGATAATAATAACGACATTGCTACAATATCTGATAGCCGGCAATGACGATGATAATAACGACATTGCCACAATATCTGATAGCCAGCAATGACGATAATAATAACGACATTGCCACAATATCTGAGAGGCAGCAATGACGATAATAATAACGACATTGCCACAATGTCTGATAGCCGGCAATGACGATGATAATAACGACATTGCCACAATGTCTTATAGCCAGCAATGACGATGATAATAACGACATTGCCACAATATCTGATAGCCAGCAATGACGATAATAATAACGACATTGCCACAATATCTGAGAGGCAGCAATGACGATAATAATAACGACATTGCCACAATGTCTGATAGCCGGCAATGACAATGATAATAACGACATTGCCACAATGTCTGATAGCCAGCAATGACGATGATAATAACGACATTGGCACAATATCTGATAGCCAGCAATGACGATAATAATAACGACATTGGCACAATGTCTGACAGCCGACAATGACGATAATAATAACGACATTGCCACAATGTCTGAGAGGCAGCAATGACGATAATAATAACGACATTGCCACAATGCCTGATAGCCGGCAATGACGATAATAATAACGACATTGGCACAATATCTGAGAGGCAGCAATGACGATAATAATAACGACATTGCCACAATGTCTGATAGCCATCAATGACGATAATAATAACGACATTGGCACAATATCTGAGAGGCAGCAATGACGATAATAATAACGACATTGCCACAATGTCTGATAGCCATCAATGACGATAATAATAACAACATTGCCACAATGTCTGATAGCCGACAATGACGATAATAATAACGACATTGCCACAATGCCTGATAGCCGACAATGACGATAAGAATAACGATATTGCCACAATATCTGAGAGCCGACAATTAAGATAATAATAATGACATTGCCACAATGTCTGATAGCCGACAATGACGATAATAATAACAACATTGCCACAATGTCTGATAGGCGACAATGGCGATAAGAATAATTACATTGCCACAATGTCTGATAGCCGGCAATGACGATAATAATAACGATATTGCCACAATATCTACAGACCCAGCAATGACGATGATAATAACGACATTGCCACAATATCTGATAGCCGACAATGACGACAATAATAACGACATTGCCACAATGTCTGATAGCCGGCAATGACGATAATAATAACGACATTGGCACAACATCTGAGAGGCAGCAATGACGATAAAAATAACGACATTGCCACAATGTCTGATAGCCGACAATGAAGATAATAATAACGATATTGCCACAATGTCTGATAGGCGACAATGACGATGATAATAACGAGATTGCCAGAATGTCTGGGACGCAGCAATGACGATACTAATAACGATATTGCCACAATGTCTTATAGCCAGCAATGACGATAATAATAACGACATTGCCACAATGTCTGATAGCCGACAATGGCGATAATAATAACGACATTGCCACAATATCTGATAGCCGACAATGACGATAATAATAACGATATTGCCACAATGTCTACAAACCCAGCAATGGCGATAAGAATAACGACATTGCCACAATATCTAATAGCCGACAATGACGATAATAATAACGATATTGCCACAATGTCTACAGACCCAGCAATGACGATAAGAATAACGACATTGCCACAATATCTGATAGCCGACAATGACGATAATAATAACGACATTGCCACAATGTCTGATAGCCGACAATGACGATAATAATAACGACATTGCCACAATGTCTGAGAGGCAGCAATGACGATAATAATAACGACATTGCCACAATGCCTGATAGCCGGCAATGACAATAATAATAACGACATTGCCACAATGTCTACAGACCCAGCAATGACGATAATAATAACGACATTGCCACAATGTCTGATAGCCGACAATGGCGATAATAATAACGACATTGCCACAATATCTGATAGCCGACAATGACGATAATAATAACGATATTGCCACAATGTCTACAGACCCAGCAATGACGATAAGAATAACGACATTGCCACAATATCTGATAGCCATCAATGACGATAATATTAACGATATTACCACAATGTCTGATAGCCGGCAATGACGATAATAATAACGACATTGCCACAATGTCTGATAGCCGACAATGACGATAATAATAACGACATTGCCACAATATCTGAGAGGCAGCAATGACGATAATAATAACGTCATTGCCACAATGTCTGAGAAGCAGCAATGACGATAATAATAACGACATTGCCACAATGTCTGATAGCCGGCAATGACGATAATAATAACGATATTGCCACAATGTCTGATAGCCGGCAATGACGATAATAATAACGACATTGCCACAATGTCTGATAGCCGGCAATGACGATAATATTAACGACATTGCCACAATGTCTGATAGCCAGCAATGACGATAATAATAACGACATTGCCACAATATCTGATAGCCGACAATGACGATAATAATAACGACATTGCCACAATGTCTACAGACCCAGCAATGACGATAATAATAACGACATTGCCACAATATCTGATAGCCGACAATGACGATAATAATAACGACATTGCCACAATGCCTGATAGCCGGCAATGACGATAATAATAACGACATTGCCACAATGTCTGATAGCCGGCAATGACGATAATAATAACGACATTGCCACAATATCTGATAGCCGACAATGGCGATAATAATAACGACATTGCCACAATATCTGACAGCCGGCAATGACGATAATAATAACGATATTGGCACAATGTCTGATAGCCAGCAATGACGATAATAATAACGACATTGCCACAATGTCTGATAGCCGACAATGACGATAATAATAACGACATTGCCACAATGTCTAATAGCCGGCAATGACGATAATAATAACGACATTGGCTCAATATCTGATAGCCAGCAATGACGATAATAATAACGACATTGGCACAATGTCTGATAGCCATCAATGACGATAATAATAACGACATTGCCACAATGTCTGAGAAGCAGCAATGACGATAATAATAACGACATTGCCACAATGCCTGATAGCCGGCAATGACGATAATAATAACGATATTGCCACAATGTCTACAGACCCAGCAATGACGATGAGAATAACGACATCGCCACAATATCTGATAGCCATCAATGACGATGATAATAACGACATTGCCACAATATCTGATAGCCATCAATGACGATAATAATAACGACATTGGCACAATGTCCGATAGCCAGCAATGACGATAATAATAACGACATTGCCAGAATGTCTGAGAGGCAGCAATGACGATAATAATAACGACATTGCCAGAATGTCTGATAGCCAGCAATGACGATAATAATAACGACATTGCCACAATGTCTGATAGCCATCAATGACGATAATAATAACGACATTGCCACAATGTCTGAGAAGCAGCAATGACGATAATAATAACGACATTGCCACAATGCCTGATAGCCGGCAATGACGATAATAATAACGACATTGCCACAATGTCTACAGACCCAGCAATGACGATAATAATAACGACATCGCCACAATATCTGATAGCCGACAATGACGATAATAATAACGTCATTGCCACAATGTCTACAGACCCAGCAATGACGATAATAATAACGACATTGCCACAATATCTGATAGCCATCAATGACGATAATAATAACGACATTGCCACAATATCTGATAGCCGACAATGACGATAATAATAACGACATTGCCACAATGCCTGATAGCCGGCAATGACGATAATAATAACGACATTGCCACAATGTCTACAGACCCAGCAATGACGATAATAATAACGACATCGCCACAATATCTGATAGCCGACAATGACGATAATAATAACGTCATTGCCACAATGTCTACAGACCCAGCAATGACGATAATAATAACGACATTGCCACAATTTCTGATAGCCATCAATGACGATAATAATAACGACATTGCCACAATATCTGATAGCCGACAATGACGATAATAATAACGACATTGCCACAATGTCTGATAGCCGGCAATGACGATAATAATAACGACATTGCCACAATATCTGATAGCCGACAATGACGATAATAATAACGACATTGCCACAATGCCTGGTAGCCGGCAATGGCGATAATAATAACGACATTGCCACAATGTCTGATAGCCGGCAATGACGATAATAATAACGACATTGCCACAATATCTGATAGCCGACAATGACGATAATAATAACGACATTGCCACAATGTCTGATAGCCAACAACGACGATAATAATAACGATATTGGCACAATGTCTGATAGCCGACAATGACGATAATAATAACGATATTGGCACAATGTCCGATAGCCAGCAATGACGATAAGAATAACGACATTGGAACAATGTCTGATAGCCATCAATGACGATAATAATAACGATATTGGCACAATGTCTGATAGCCATCAATGACGATAATAATAACGACATTGCCACAATGTCTGATAGCCGGCAATGACGATAATAATAACGTCATTGCCACAATGTCTGATAGCCGGCAATGACGATAATAATAACGACATTGCCACAATATCTGAGAGGCAGCAATGACGATAATAATAACGACATTGCCAAAATATCTGAGAGGCAGCAATGACGATAATAATAACGTCATTGCCACAATGTCTGATAGCCGGCAATGACGATAATAATAACGACATTGCCACAATGTCTGAGAGGCAGCAATGACGATAATAATAACGACATTGCCACAATATCTGAGAGGCAGCAATGACGATAATAATAACGACATTGCCACAATATCTGAGAGGCAGCAATGACGATAATAATAACGACATTGCCACAATATCTGAGAGGCAGCAATGACGATAATAATAACGTCATTGCCACAATGTCTGATAGCCATCAATGACGATAATAATAACGTCATTGCCACAATGTCTGATAGCCAGCAATGACGATAATAATAACGACATTGCCACAATGTCTGATAGCCAGCAATGACGATAATAATAACGACATTGCCACAATATCTGATAGCCATCAATGACGATAATAATAACGACATTGCCACAATATCTGAGAGGCAGCAATGACGATAATAATAACGTCATTGCCACAATGTCTGATAGCCGGCAATGACGATAATAATAATGACATTGCCACAATGTCTGATAGCCGACAATGACGATAATAATAACACTATTGCCACAATTTCTGAGACGCAGCAATGACGATAATAATAACGACATTGCCACAATGTCTACAGACCCAGCAATGACGATGATAATAACGGCATTGCCACAATGTCTGATAGCCAGCAATGACGATAATAATAACGACATTGGCACAATGTCTGATAGCCATCAATGACGCTAATAATAACGACATTGCCACAATGTCTATAGACCCAGCAATGACGATAATAATAACGATATTGCCACAATGTCTGACATTGTGGCAATGTCGTTAATATGTCGTTAATACGACGATAATAATAACGACATTGCCACAATATCTGATAGCCGACAATGACGATAATAATAACGACATTGCCACAATGCCTGATAGCCGGCAATGACGATAATAATAACGACATTGCCACAATGTCTGATAGCCGGCAATGACGATAATAATAACGACATTGCCACAATATCTGATAGCCGACAATGGCGATAATAATAACGACATTGCCACAATATCTGACAGCCGGCAATGACGATAATAATAACGATATTGGCACAATGTCTGATAGCCAGCAATGACGATAATAATAACGACATTGCCACAATTTCTGATAGCCGACAATGACGATAATAATAACGACATTGCCACAATGTCTGATAGCCGGCAATGACGATAATAATAACGACATTGGCACAATATCTGATAGCCAGCAATGACGATAATAATAACGACATTGGCACAATGTCTGATAGCCATCAATGACGATAATAATAACGACATTGCCACAATGTCTGAGAAGCAGCAATGACGATAATAATAACGACATTGCCACAATGCCTGATAGCCGGCAATGACGATAATAATAACGATATTGCCACAATGTCTACAGACCCAGCAATGACGATGAGAATAACGACATTGCCATAATATCTGATAGCCATCAATGACGATGATAATAACGACATTGCCACAATGCCTGATAGCCGGCAATGACGATAATAATAACGACATTGCCACAATGTCTGATAGCCATCAATGACGATAATAATAACGACATTGCCACAATGTCTGATAGCCGACAATGACGATAATAATAACGACATTGGCACAATATCTACAGACCCAGCAATGACGATAATAATAACGACATCGCCACAATATCTGATAGCCGACAATGACGATAATAATAACGTCATTGCCACAATGTCTACAGACCCAGCAATGACGATAATAATAACGACATTGCCACAATATCTGATAGCCATCAATGACGATAATAATAACGACATTGCCACAATATCTGATAGCCGACAATGACGATAATAATAACGACATTGCCACAATGTCTGATAGCCGGCAATGACGATAATAATAACGACATTGCCACAATATCTGATAGCCGACAATGACGATAATAATAACGACATTGCCACAATGCCTGATAGCCGGCAATGGCGATAATAATAACGACATTGCCACAATGTCTGATAGCCGGCAATGACGATAATAATAACGACATTGCCACAATATCTGATAGCCGACAATGACGATAATAATAACGACATTGCCACAATGT
Organism: Flabesymbios commensalis; assembly: GCA_964017125.1. Lineage (NCBI taxonomy): Eukaryota > Metazoa > Annelida > Polychaeta > Terebellida > Flabelligeridae > Flabesymbios > Flabesymbios commensalis. The sequence goes on along the minus strand of OZ024904.1, from coordinate 104,762,049 downwards.
CTGATAGCCGACAACGACGATAATAATAACGATATTGGCACAATGTCTGATAGCCGACAATGACGATAATAATAACGATATTGGCACAATGTCCGATAGCCAGCAATGACGATAAGAATAACGACATTGGAACAATGTCTGATAGCCATCAATGACGATAATAATAACGATATTGGCACAATGTCTGATAGCCATCAATGACGATAATAATAACGACATTGCCACAATGTCTGATAGCCGGCAATGACGATAATAATAACGTCATTGCCACATTGTCTGATAGCCGGCAATGACGATAATAATAACGACATTGCCACAATATCTGAGAGGCAGCAATGACGATAATAATAACGACATTGCCAAAATATCTGAGAGGCAGCAATGACGATAATAATAACGTCATTGCCACAATGTCTGATAGCCGGCAATGACGATAATAATAACGACATTGCCACAATGTCTGAGAGGCAGCAATGACGATAATATTAACGACATTGCCACAATGTCTGAGAGGCAGCAATGACGATAATAATAACGACATTGCCACAATATCTGAGAGGCAGCAATGACGATAATAATAACGACATTGCCACAATATCTGAGAGGCAGCAATGACGATAATAATAACGACATTGCCACAATATCTGAGAGGCAGCAATGACGATAATAATAACGTCATTGCCACAATGTCTGATAGCCATCAATGACGATAATAATAACGTCATTGCCACAATGTCTGATAGCCAGCAATGACGATAATAATAACGACATTGCCACAATATCTGATAGCCAGCAATGACGATAATAATAACGACATTGGCACAATGTCTGATAGCCATCAATGACGATAATAATAACGACATTGCCACAATGTCTGAGAGGCAGCAATGACGATAATAATAACGACATTGCCACAATGTCTGATAGCCGGCAATGACGATAATAATAACGACATTGCTACAATGTCTGATAGCCGACAATGACGATAATAATAACGACATTGCCACAATGTCTGAGAGGCAGCAATGACGATAATAATAACGACATTGCCACAATATCTGAGAGGCAGCAATGACGATAATAATAACGACATTGCCACAATATCTGAGAGGCAGCAATGACGATAATAATAACGACATTGCCACAATATCTGAGAGGCAGCAATGACGATAATAATAACGTCATTGCCACAATGTCTGATAGCCGGCAATGACGATAATAATAATGACATTGCCACAATGTCTGATAGCCGACAATGACGATAATAATAACACTATTGCCACAATTTCTGAGACGCAGCAATGACGATAATAATAACGACATTGCCACAATGTCTACAGACCCAGCAATGACGATGATAATAACGACATTGCCACAATGCCTGATAGCCAGCAATGACGATAATAATAACGACATTGGCACAATATCTGATAGCCATCAATGACGCTAATAATAACGACATTGCCACAATGTCTATAGACCCAGCAATGACGATAATAATAACGATATTGCCACAATGTCTGACATTGTGGCAATGTCGTTAATATGTCGTTAATACGACGATAATAATAACGACATTGCCACAATATCTGATAGCCGGCAATGACGATAATAATAACAACATTGCCACAATGTCTGATAGCCGACAATGGCGATAAGAATAATTACATTGCCACAATGTCTGATAGCCGGCAATGACGATAATAATAACGATATTGCCACAATGTCTGATAGCCGACAATGACGATAATAATAACGACATTGCCACAATGTCTGATAGCCGGCAATGGCGACAATAATAACGACATTGCCACAATGTCTGATAGCCGACAATGACGATAATAATAACGATATTGCCACAATGTCTACAGACCCAGCAATGACGATAATAATAACGACATTGCCACAATGCCTGATAGCCAGCAATGACGATAATAATAACGATATTACCACAATATCTGATAGCCGACAATGACGATAATAATAACGACATTGCCACAATGTCTGAGAAGCAGCAATGACGATAATAATAACGACATTGCCACAATGTCTGATAGCCGGCAATGACGATAATAATAACGATATTGCCACAATGTCTGATAGCCGGCAATGACGATAATAATAACGACATTGCCACAATGTCTGATAGCCAGCAATGACGATAATAATAACGACATTGCCACAATATCTGATAGCCGACAATGACGATAATAATAACGACATTGCCACAATATCTGATAGCCGGCAATGACGATAATAATAACGACATTGCCACAATGTCTGAGAAGCAGCAATGACGATAATAATAACGACATTGCCACAATATCTGATAGCCGGCAATGACGATAATAATAACGATATTGCCACAATGTCTGATAGCCGGCAATGACGATAATAATAACGACATTGCCACAATGTCTGATAGCCAGCAATGACGATAATAATAACGACATTGCCACAATATCTGATAGCCGACAATGACGATAATAATAACGACATTGCCACAATGTCTACAGACCCAGCAATGACGATAATAATAACGACATTGCCACAATATCTGATAGCCGACAATGACGATAATAATAACGACATTGCCACAATGCCTGATAGCCGGCAATGACGATAATAATAACGACATTGCCACAATGTCTGATAGCCGGCAATGACGATAATAATAACGACATTGCCACAATATCTGATAGCCGACAATGGCGATAATAATAACGACATTGCCACAATATCTGACAGCCGGCAATGACGATAATAATAACGATATTGGCACAATGTCTGATAGCCAGCAATGACGATAATAATAACGACATTGCCACAATGTCTGATAGCCGACAATGACGATAATAATAACGACATTGCCACAATGTCTGATAGCCGGCAATGACGATAATAATAACGACATTGGCACAATATCTGATAGCCAGCAATGACGATAATAATAACGACATTGGCACAATGTCTGATAGCCATCAATGACGATAATAATAACGACATTGCCACAATGTCTGAGAAGCAGCAATGACGATAATAATAACGACATTGCCACAATGCCTGATAGCCGGCAAAGACGATAATAATAACGATATTGCCACAATGTCTACAGACCCAGCAATGACGATGAGAATAACGACATTGCCATAATATCTGATAGCCATCAATGACGATAATAATAACGACATTGCCACAATGTCCGATAGCCAGCAATGACGATAATAATAACGACATTGCCACAATGTCTGATAGCCGACAATGACGATAATAATAACGACATTGCCACAATGTCTACAGACCCAGCAATGACGATAATAATAACGACATCGCCACAATATCTGATAGCCGACAATGGCGATAATAATAACGTCATTGCCACAATGTCTACAGACCCAATAATGACGATAATAATAACGACATTGCCACAATATCTGATAGCCATCAATGACGATAATAATAACGACATTGCCACAATATCTGATAGCCGACAATGACGATAATAATAACGACGTTGCCACAATGTCTGATAGCCGGCAATGACGATAATAATAACGACATTGCCACAATATCTGATAGCCGACAATGACGATAATAATAACGACATTGCCACAATGCCTGATAGCCGGCAATGGCGATAATAATAACGACATTGCCACAATGTCTGATAGCCGGCAATGACGATAATAATAACGACATTGCCACAATGTCTACAGACCCAGCAATGACGATAATAATAACGACATCGCCACAATATCTGATAGCCGACAATGGCGATAATAATAACGTCATTGCCACAATGTCTACAGACCCAGCAATGACGATAATAATAACGACATTGCCACAATATCTGATAGCCATCAATGACGATAATAATAACGACATTGCCACAATATCTGATAGCCGACAATGACGATAATAATAACGACATTGCCACAATGTCTGATAGCCGGCAATGACGATAATAATAACGACATTGCCACAATATCTGATAGCCGACAATGACGATAATAATAACGACATTGCCACAATGCCTGATAGCCGGCAATGGCGATAATAATAACGACATTGCCACAATGTCTGATAGCCGGCAATGACGATAATAATAACGACATTGCCACAATATCTGATAGCCGACAATGACGATAATAATAACGACATTGCCACAATGTCTGATAGCCGACAACGACGATAATAATAACGATATTGGCACAATGTCTGATAGCCGACAATGACGATAATAATAACGATATTGGCACAATGTCCGATAGCCAGCAATGACGATAAGAATAACGACATTGGAACAATGTCTGATAGCCATCAATGACGATAATAATAACGATATTGGCACAATGTCTGATAGCCATCAATGACGATAATAATAACGACATTGCCACAATGTCTGATAGCCGGCAATGACGATAATAATAACGTCATTGCCACAATGTCTGATAGCCGGCAATGACGATAATAATAACGACATTGCCACAATATCTCAGACGCAGCAATGACGATAATAATAACGACATTGCCAAAATATCTGAGAGGCAGCAATGACGATAATAATAACGTCATTGCCACAATGTCTGATAGCCGGCAATGACGATAATAATAACGACATTGCCACAATGTCTGAGAGGCAGCAATGACGATAATAATAACGACATTGCCACACTGTCTGATAGCCAGCAATGACGATAATAATAACAACATTGCCACAATGTCTACAGACCCAGCAATGACGATAATAATAACGACATCGCCACAATATCTGATAGCCGACAATGACGATAATAATAACGTCATTGCCACAATGTCTACAGACCCAGCAATGACGATAATAATAACGACATTGCCACAATATCTGATAGCCATCAATGACGATAATAATAACGACATTGCCACAATATCTGATAGCCGACAATGACTATAATAATAACGACATTGCCACAATGTCTGAGAGGCAGCAATGACGATAATATTAACGACATTGCCAGAATGTCTGATAGCCGACAATGACGATAATAATAACGTCATTGCCACAATATCTGAGAGGCAGCAATGACGATAATAATAACGACATTGCCACAATATCTGATAGCCGACAATGACGATAATAATAACGTCATTGCCACAATATCTGAGAGGCAGCAATGACGATAATAATAACGACATTGCCACAATGTCTGATAGCCGACAATGACGATAATAATAACGTCATTGCCACAATATCTGAGAGGCAGCAATGACGATAATAATAACGACATTGCCACAATATCTGATAGCCGACAATGACGATAATAATAACGTCATTGCCACAATATCTGAGAGGCAGCAATGACGATAATAATAACGACATTGCCACAATGTCTGATAGCCGACAATGACGATAATAATAACGTCATTGCCACAATATCTGAGAGGCAGCAATGACGATAATAATAACGACATTGCCACAATATCTGATAGCCGACAATGACGATAATAATAACGACATTGCCACAATGTCTGATAGCCGGCAATGACGATAATAATAACGACATTGCCACAATGTCTGATAGCCGACAATGACGATAATAATAACGTCATTGCCACAATATCTGAGAGGCAGCAATGACGATAATAATAACGTCATTGCCACAATGTCTGATAGCCATCAATGACGATAATAATAACGTCATTGCTACAATGTCTGATAGCCAGCAATGACGATAATAATAACGACATTGCCACAATATCTGATAGCCATCAATGACGATAATAATAACGACATTGCCACAATGTCTGAGAAGCAGCAATGACGATAATAATAACGACATTGCCACAATATCTGATAGCCGACAATGACGATAATAATAACGACATTGCCACAATATCTGAGAGGCAGCAATGACGATAATAATAACGACATTGCCACAATGTCTGATAGCCGGCAATGACGATAATAATAATGACATTGCCAAAATGTCTGATAGCCGACAATGACGATAATAATAACACTATTGCCACAATTTCTGAGACGCAGCAATGACGATAATAATAACGACATTGCCACAATGTCTACAGACCCAGCAATGACGATGATAATAACGGTATTGCCACAATGTCTGATAGCCAGCAATGACGATAATAATAACGACATTGGCACAATGTCTGATAGCCATCAATGACGCTAATAATAACGACATTGCCACAATGTCTATAGACCCAGCAATGACGATAATAATAACGATATTGCCACAATGTCTGACATTGTGGCAATGTCGTTAATATGTCGTTAATACGACGATAATAATAACGACATTGCCACAATATCTGATAGCCGGCAATGACGATAATAATAACAACATTGCCACAATGTCTGATAGCCGACAATGGCGATAAGAATAATTACATTGCCACAATGTCTGATAGCCGGCAATGACGATAATAATAACGATATTGCCACAATGTCTGATAGCCGACAATGACGATAATAATAACGACATTGCCACAATGTCTGATAGCCGACAATGACGATAATATTAACGACATTGCCACAATTTCTGATAGCCGGCAATGACGATACTAATAACGATATTGCCACAATATCTGAGAGGCAGCAATGACGATAATAATAACGACATTGCCACAATATCTGAGAGGCAGCAATGACGATAATAATAACGACATTGCCACAATATCTGAGAGGCAGCAATGACGATAACAATAACGACATTGCCACAATATCTGAGAGGCAGCAATGACGATAATAATAACGTCATTGCCACAATGTCTGATAGCCATCAATGACGATAATAATAACGTCATTGCCACAATGTCTGATAGCCATCAATGACGATAATAATAACGTCATTGCCACAATGTCTGATAGCCAGCAATGACGATAATAATAACGACATTGCCACAATATCTGATAGCCGGCAATGGCGATAATAATAACGACATTGCCACAATATCTGAGAGGCAGCAATGACGATAATAATAACGTCATTGCCACAATGTCTGATAGCCGGCAATGACGATAATAATAACGACATTGCCACAATGTTTGATAGCCGACAATGACGATAATAATAACACTATTGCCACAATTTCTGAGACGCAGCAATGACGATAATAATAACGACATTGCCACAATGTCTACAGACCCAGCAATGACGATAATAATAACGACATTGCCACAATGTCTACAGACCCAGCAATGACGATGATAATAACGACATTGCCACAATGTCTACAGACTCAGCAATGACGATAATAATAACGATATTGCCACAATGTCTGACATTGTGGCAATGTCGTTAATATGTCGTTAATACGACGATAATAATAACGACATTGCCACAATGTCTGATAGCCAGCAATGACGATAATAATAACAACATTGCCACAATGTCTGATAGCCGACAATGGCGATAAGAATAATTACATTGCCACAATGTCTGATAGCCGGCAATGACGATAATAATAACGATATTGCCACAATGTCTGATAGCCGGCAATGACGATAATAATAACGACATTGCCACAATGTCAGATAGCCGGCAATGGCGACAATAATAACGACATTGCCACAATGTCTGATAGCCGGCAATGACGATACTAATAACGATATTGCCACAATGTCTGATAGCCGACAATGACGATAATAATAACGATATTGCCACAATGTCTACAGACCCAGCAATGACGATAAAAATAACGACATTGCCACAATGTCTGATAGCCGGCAATGACGATAATAATAACGATATTGCCACAATGTCTGATAGCCAGCAATGACGATAATAATAACGACATTGCCACAATATCTGAGAGGCAGCAATGGCGATAATAATAACGACATTGCCACAATGTCTGATAGCCAGCAATGACGATAATAATAACGACATTGCCACAATATCTGAGAAGCAGCAATGACGATAATATTAACGACATTGCCACAATGCCTGATAGCCAGCAATTACGATAATAATAACGACATTGCCACAATGTCTGACAGCCGGCAATTACGATAATAATAACGACATTGCCACAATATCTGACAGCCGACAATGGCGATAATAATAACGACATTGCCACAATATCTGAGAAGCAGCAATGACGATAATAATAACGACATTGCCACAATGCCTGACAGCCGGCAATTACGATAATAATAACGACATTGCCACAATATCTGACAGCCGACAATGACGATAATAATAACGACATTGCCACAATATCTGATAGCCGACAATGACGATAATAATAACGACATTGCCACAATATCTGATAGCCGACAATGACGATAATAATAACGACATTACCACAATATCTGACAGCCGACAATGGCGATAATAATAACGACATTACCACAATAATGATGGATATATGTATGTTCACATTACGTTTATAATTGGCAAAACTTCACACCGGCTGTTACTCATGCAACGATGAGAATAATCTTTATGCAGTTAGCTACTTTCATCTTGACTGCCGGCCTGTTTTTCGGACTTTGAAATTGACAAAACTTCATCTTCACTGTTACCATGGCCACTTGACCGCTAGGGAATAAAATATTTTTGAAACATATCTGATATTTACGATTCAATGATGTACCGGTAGCCTACTATGACTTGAAAATAGCTGATCTTAAGTTGTGGATATTTCATTCAGATGTGTGGGCACTGGACATAATCTGTATCTAATAAACTTGGGTTACGGTCGTATGTATGTATTCACACATAATAGTGCACCAGAATTGATTGTTAAACTACTGCCAAGAAACAAAAGGTCAATACTAGGACAATCACGGTTTTTATGTTTATGGTGCGGTATTTTCTCTCTGAAATTGAGACGGTTCTATTCAGCAGGCCAGTACTTCTATTAAATTAAAGACCATGTGAAATGTAGAACATATAGGTGATTTTATGTTTGAATGACCTATGTATACACAAAACTGAAAAATGTGTGGTTTTTTGAAATTAATATATAAAAAAACTTTATCCGATCAATATGATATAAATCGCTGCACAAAAGCTCTCACAGAGAAAAGAGAAAGTGTGCTGCGCCCTCCGGAGTAGTCCACATTCAAGCGGAATAAGCCACCGCGTGAGGCTTCCCCGGCGGTCACGGACGCAGATACAATATTGTTTTACTGTTGAGACGACGACAAAGACGTTGGACCAACATTAAAATAAAACTGTATCGAGATTCAGGATTTATTTATTCTGTCAAAACATACATTTACAGTAATAGCATAGAAAATAAAGTTCACAAGGAGACCCTCGTTACAATATGTCGCTAGCCACTCGTTATTATAATACATATTCAACGTTGATATAATCTATATATACATACAACATTGTAGTCACCACAAGGGCGGGGGCCCTAGGGTAGTGGTTAGCACCGCTGCCTTTCACGCCAGAGTCCGGGGTTCGGTTCCCGGTCTCGGCGGTTTGAAAGAAACAAAATTGTTTCTTCCCCATCCACGTGTGAAAGTTAGTATTGTGGGGAGCCTCCGTGACCGAGAGGTAGCGTGCTCGGCTTCAGACCGCCAGGGCTCGAATTTCGAGTCCTGTGTCTGGAGGACAGTGTCATCTCAATCATCTCACCATCCTCAGGAGGTTCTCCTGGCCCAGTTTAGCCTATATGTGCACAAAGGTGGCCTAAAGCCCGATTCATTTCATTTCATTTTTGTAGTCCCCACATATACACATCATCCCTACAGCACTCAAGCGCGGTGCCTGCCACCATATATAGGCAGATATGACAAACGGACAATGATAACGAGCCTGTTACACCGGTCCGGATACGCCTCAAGCTCACCACAGGATCCACATGCCCAGAAAACAAGAGTCATTGACACAATGCTGCTCCAATGCTGGGGCAATGTCCACGACCCCGACCCAACAGCAAAACATAACCGGATAAACATAGTGTGCTACCTGCGTACAGTAAACACCGGGCAAAGCAACATGGCTGCTCTGACGCCGGTCTAAACATGGTGTGCTACCTGTGTACAGCAAACACCGGGCAAAGCAACATGGCTGCTCTGACGCCGGTCTAAACACAGTGTGCTACCTGTGTACAGCAAACACCGGGCAAAGCAACATAGCTGCTCTGACGCCGGTCTAAACACAGTGTGCTACCTGTGTACAGCAAACACCGGGCAAAGCAACATGGCTGCTCTGACGCCGGTCTAAACATGGTGTGCTACCTGTGTACAGCAAACACCGGGCAAAGCAACATAGCTGCTCTGACGCCGGTCTAAACACAGTGTGCTACCTGTGTACAGCAAACACCGGGCAAAGCAACATGGCTGCTCTGACGCCGGTCTAAACATAGTGTGCTACATGTGTACAGCAAACACCGGGCAAAGCAACATAGCTGCTCTGACGCCGGTCTAAACACAGTGCGCTACCTGCGTACAGCAAACACCGGGCAAAGCAACATAGCTGCTCTGACGCCGGTCTAAACATAGTGTGCTACCTGTGTACAGCAAACACCGGGCAAAGCAACATAGCTGCTCTGACGCTGGTCTAAACATGGTGTGCTACCTGTGTACAGCAAACACCGGGCAAAGCAACATGGCTGCTCTGACGCCGGTCTAAACACAGTGTGCTACCTGTGTACAGCAAACACCGGGCAAAGCAACATGGCTGCTCTGACGCCGGTCTAAACATGGTGTGCTACCTGTGTACAGCAAACACCGGGCAAAGCAACATGGCTGCTCTGACGCCGGTCTAAACACAGTGTGCTACCTGTGTACAGCAAACACCGGGCAAAGCAACATGGCTGCTCTGACGCCGGTCTAAACACAGTGTGCTACCTGTGTACAGCAAACACCGGGCAAAGCAACATGGCTGCTCTGACGCCGGTCTAAACACAGTGTGCTACCTGTGTACAGCAAACACCGGGCAAAGCAACATGGCTGCTCTGACGCCGGTCTAAACATGGTGTGCTACCTGTGTACAGCAAACACCGGGCAAAGCAACATAGCTGCTCTGACGCCGGTCTAAACATGGTGTGCCACCTGTGTACAGCAAACACCGGGCAAAGCAACATGGCTGCTCTGACGCCGGTCTAAACACAGTGTGCTACCTGTGTACAGCAAACACGGGCAAAGCAACATGGCTGCTCTGACGCCGGTCTAATCATGGTGTGCTACCTGTGTACAGCAAACACCGGGCAAAGCAACATGGCTGCTCTGACGCCGGTCTAAACACAGTGTGCTACCTGTGTACAGCAAACACCGGGCAAAGCAACATGGCTGCTCTGACGCCGGTCCAAACATGGTGTGCTACCTGTGTACAGCAAACACCGGGCAAAGCAACATAGCTGCTCTGACGCCGGTCTAAACACAGTGTGCTACCTGTGTACAGCAAACACCGGGCAAAGCAACATGGCTGCTCTGACGCCGGTCTAAACACAGTGTGCTACCTGTGTACAGCAAACACCGGGCAAAGCAACATGGCTGCTCTGACGCCGGTCTAAACACAGTGTGCTACCTGTGTACAGCAAACACCGGGCAAAGCAACATGGCTGCTCTGACGCCGGTCTAAACATGGTGTGCTACCTGTGTACAGCAAACACCGGGCAAAGCAACATAGCTGCTCTGACGCCGGTCTAAACATGGTGTGCCACCTGTGTACAGCAAACACCGGGCAAAGCAACATGGCTGCTCTGACGCCGGTCTAAACACAGTGTGCTACCTGTGTACAGCAAACACGGGCAAAGCAACATGGCTGCTCTGACGCCGGTCTAATCATGGTGTGCTACCTGTGTACAGCAAACACCGGGCAAAGCAACATGGCTGCTCTGACGCCGGTCTAAACATGGTGTGCTACCTGTGTACAGCAAACATCGGGCAAAGCAACATGGCTGCTCTGACGCCGGTCTAAACACAGTGTGCTACCTGTGTACAGCAAACACCGGGCAAAGCAACATAGCTGCTCTGACGCCGGTCTAAACACAGTGTGCTACCTGTGTACAGCAAACACCGGGCAAAGCAACATGGCTGCTCTGACGCCGGTCTAAACACAGTGTGCTACCTGTGTACAGCAAACACCGGGCAAAGCAACATGGCTGCTCTGACGCCGGTCTAAACACAGTGTGCTACCTGTGTACAGCAAACACCGGGCAAAGCAACATAGCTGCTCTGACGCCGGTCTAAACATGGTGTGCTACCTGTGTACAGCAAACACCGGGCAAAGCAACATAGTTGCTCTGACGCCGGTCTAAACATAGTGTGCTACATGTGTACAGCAAACACCGGGCAAAGCAACATGGCTGCTCTGACGCCGGTCTAAACATAGTGTGCTACATGTGTACAGCAAACACCGGGCAAAGCAACATAGCTGCTCTGACGCCGGTCTAAACACAGTGCGCTACCTGTGTACAGCAAACACCGGGCAAAGCAACATAGCTGCTCTGACGCCGGTCTAAACATGGTGTGCTACCTGTGTACAGCAAACACCGGGCAAAGCAACATAGCTGCACTGACGCCGGTCTAAACATGGTGTGCTACCTGCGTACAGCAAACACCGGGCAAAGCAACATAGCTGCTCTGACGCCGGTCTAAACATAGTGTGCTACCTGCGTACAGCAAACACCGGGCAAAGCAACATGGCTGCTCTGACGCCGGTCTAGCCGTTTCAGTCCTTTCAGTATACCGTTTCAACGCTGAAACTGGAAAAAGCCCAGTTTCAAATTACCTCCCCTAGTTTTAGATTACCCCCGGGGTACGTTTAACCTTGTTTCACGGTACCGAGGGGGGGGGGGGGAGGTTGAAAATAGTTTCAGCGTACCGGGGTGAGGGGGTACGTTGAAAATAGTTTCAACGTACCCCCCAGTATTTTGAAACTGAAAAAATATACTTTTATTTTACACCTCCCCATTTAGGCCTATGGGGCCCACACACCAAAAATGATTATTGCTGACCTTTTAAGTACCGTTAGACCTAGATTTAGAAAGATGGGTCGCCACGATTCGCTGAATACTCATTGAAACCACATGCGGAGCACGTCTAATCAAAGTCAAGGTTTAACCCTTTAGCTGCCAAATTATTTAATTGCCATCTTCACCAACCTGAAGTTGTGTCTCGCTAACGCGATCCACAACTTCAAGTGAGTGAAAATTATTTAGATTTGACAAAATGTCCCAGCAAACATATAACATTTGTATAACAATTGTACAACGTCAGACCAACGTAGATAAAGTTGGGTCGACGTTGTTTAAGGATATGCCCAGGTCTAAAATCATCAAAAAATCGGTGATTTTATTTTAGCTTATTAATATGACCATACGATGTAAACATGTCCATAGACTAGAACTGCAAAAGTTGTTTATTTTTTGTGCTGCGCATTCATCAGTTAGGCTAGATATAGAGACAACCATGTCAAAAATAAGAAATACGGGAATTTTTTCTCTATATCTTCTCTATATTAAAAAACTTTTGCAGTTCTAGTCTATGGACAAGTTTACTTCAGGGACACCCGAGAGTGAGTTCCCAAGTTCCGAAGTTCTCAAGTTCCCGGAACTTCAAGTTTCGAAGTTCCCAAGTTCCGAACGTTGGATCAATGCTGTGCGTTATTTAGTTAGATGAGTGTCCATTGGCACCCCAGGGGGTGTAATTCCAGTCATTATAGGCAGTTACACCTTAGGCGTTCACACGCATTTAGCACAAAAAGTGTGACGAATTTAATTCGACATGAAATTGTGGAAATGAAAAGTTTAAAAAGCTGAATGCAAAATTGTTGAAACATAAACACACTACTCCCGCTAGAATATCACACTAAAAACGCATTTAAGCGTAATTTTATTGTGACTTGTAGCCATTTAAGGGTGGATTCGTTTCACATAGCGGTGCCTGTTCACAGTCCTGATTTAAATCAAGCAATGAGAATCACCCGCCATGTACATAATTGAAACAACATTGGCCCATATAGAGCTACAAAGCCAAAAGGTAGTATCTCCTTACTTGTAAATAAAAGAGATACTGCTTTGTGGCTTTGCAATCCTGGTAAATCATGGATAGATACGGAATGACAAGTGGAATATCTTAGAAAAGGCATTGCAAGCCAAGTGGCTATGGACCCAACATTCTTGTGAAGTTACGTGTCGATAACTGCAAAATTGTAGGAGAAAGAGGTCCGCATAAAATCTGTAGAAAAATGATAACAATAAGTAGACAGTCTTATGAGTTAGAGGAATAATTCGGGCGCCCAAATTAACTAGAGGGGGTAGCTTGAAACTAGTTTCAGATCACAAACGGGTGTAACCTGAAAAGGGGGGTAATCTGAAACTGTTACACCGGGCCAGCACCATCGACGACGCACGAACCACGAAAAAGCTATAACTGCCTAACGGCGGCTTAAAATCAGCCACCGTCCTCGAATCTGACCCAACACCAAGCCACCAAGCGCCACCCGCTCACGAAACAGCCAATAAAACGTGACGGAGCACAAAACATGCAGTAAAAGTGACCAAGAGATTCATGTATGTCTCACCAAACACGACTCAACAATCCGATGCCAGCAGAAATATGGTTCAAGGGAAAGAGAGTAAATATTTAGTAAATAGTAATTATAATATAATGCATAAAGTACCACAGTTCGACGTTTGGCAAATCACTCGCAGACAATCAGATATTATTTTGTCTGCAAATATAACAATTTAATGCTGTACAGGTAATGCTGTAACATTTTATCATTTATATATGTGTGATGAAAGCTTATCTAGTATGGATCGAAGACATGCATTGTGTAACACATGCAGTAACGAAAACGCAAACTCATGTTTTATTTGTTGAACTCTAAGGTTATTCTTCTGTCTAGTAATATAATTAGGTGAGTTTCCGACAAATGCTATAAGCATAGACCTGAAATAGAACGGTACATGATTATCTAATAAGCGGTATGAGAAAATAAATTATTGTTTCGCAAATATATCCTCAAGTTTTAATGTATTTAATATTTTAAACAATGGCTCTGTGTGTGAGGTATATTTACTACAGGTTATGGCTCGAATAGCCCTATATTTAAAATTTTAAAATGCATTTACTGCTACGACCCCATAAAATTATCCCATAATGCAACTTATGCAAGTGAGGTGAATCTAAACCAGTATACAAATTTAAAATTGGTGGAGGTACAAAATGTTTTATTCTTTTTAAAATGCCTATTACATTGGATTTTTTATTTGAGATGTTATTAGTGTGTGTGTTCCAATTTACACATTAATTCAATGTTATGCTAAAAACACTGTTCTACATAGATGATGTTATGCTAAAAAAACTGTTCTACATAGATGATGGCAAAATTGTCAATTTTCTAATGAAGGAACGTTTATATTTCGCTTGGGAACAAGAAAAATCATGTACTTAGATTTAGGTACATTTATGTACAATTTATTTAAGTTTTGCCAAGTAATCTCTCTATAAACTCTAGGTTTATAATGACTTAGGCGGCTTATATTATTTTTATCATAAAGAGAATAAACTTTTATAGAGAGTTGTATCGTCAGCGTAAATAATCATCTAAAAAGTACTGGCTGATGATATGTCGCTAGTATATATAACAAGAAGTAGTGGACCTAAAATTGATCCTGGTGGGACGCCAGTTAATATGTTTTCATATGATGATTTTGTACCTTCATACTGAACGTATGGCTTTTCATTTATTGACTAATTTTTAAATAATTTTAATTCATTACCACCAATACCGTCAAGTTCTACCGTATGTTACCTGTATGTTACTTGGTAGTACGCAGTATTGTGCTCTCGCCCCAGACGTCACAGAGGCTTCCCACAATACTGAGTTTTACATGTGGATGGGAAGAAACATTTTTGTTTCTTTCAAACCGCCGAGACCGGGAACCGAACCCCGAACTATAGCGTAAAAGACAGCGGTGCTAACCACTACCCTAGGGCCCCCGCTATCATGTATAGAACATTTAAATTAAAGCCACATTACAGTTATTATTCCAATGTTATGAAAGCTCCTAAATATAGACAAGCTATTTTTAAATTTCTTACGAAAAACAATAACAAACTTGTAGTTTCTGGTAAATGTCAATGGCAACTCCCCCATGACTAACGTCTATGTGAAGAATGTGAAGTGGAGGAGGAAGTTTGAAAATTGACTTTATTTAAGGAGTTATAGTTGACACTTAAATTCCAAGAGACAAATAATATATCGCTGGAAATGTATGAACGTCTAGTCTCACGAAGCGTGAACGGTTTTTGCGGCAAGTGTTCGAGTTTTTCACAAAACGTGCATTTGTGACGTCATGTCGTGATGATTGTGACGTCACTTTTTCACAAATTTCTACTGGATATTTATAAAGGTGGATCATTTATCAGCTGCGATATACGCATGTAAATGAGGTTCAATATCCTGCATTTGTAAAAATGATAGAGTATATATATGCCTAGGTTGTCACACAAAAATGACATACATGTTTTGTCCACATGCCATCACTTGATTTCCTGTTCTACTATGTATATAAAGTATATCCTTTGTATATTAATTTGTATATTTTGATGTAGAAATAATTAATTATAAATGATTCTGAGACAACAGATTATTCCTACTTGTATACATAATATTTTATCCGTCGCGTGATTTAAACGTACTCGGAGAATTAACGTTTGCAGATAACATTTACACAAGCTAAGTCTATATGTAATGAACACGATGGATATATCAAAATATTTGAACCGCTCATATGCTTAATTATCAGTTCATTTATATATTGAGGATAATGTATAGGCCTAGGCAAATAGATGGACTATAAATGTTCTAAAAACAATTCTGGTAGTGGACGTCCTTCATGTATGCGTATGTAACATCTTACCCTCATAATTATGCCATATTTCATTCAGCTGATGCTTTTGTAAGCTAATTTTACACTAAAACAACTATACTATACATACTATACACTATAGAAATGTACGATCAATTTCATGATGTCCCACAACAGTTGAGTATAGAGCCACTTTGAAGGATTGAGTTGGGAACTGGCGTACTCCAAGCTGATTTTTTTCTCGAAAATATAGGCCTATCTCTTGGCAACCCCCAAAACGAAAATACCAGAAATCAGCTCGGTGGAACATCGTCAAGATGGCCGCCATTTTACACATTAGGATCTCTTTGTCACACGCTGTTTAAATGTCAAATGTTAAATGTAATCGTATTAGGAACGTTTGTATATTTATAAGCATAATTCAGATATAGGATTTTAGAAAACAAATTGCTGACTTTGTTTAGCTCGATACAATGCTCGTCCAACTACTCATGTTATACAGTGGATTGGTGTTAATCATGTTAAATAGAACGATTCTGGCATATGACTGTGTATGTATATAGTTGTGCTTAATCCTTCTTTGTCCAAGTTCGCAATAATGGGAATCCTCGGTAGACGGCAAGTTATCAACAATGCGATTTTCATATAATTGAAAAACAAAGTTTATTTGACCTTGAAAAGACATTGAAATATCCTTGGCGTCATCTTACATCTATTTCACATTAAAGCCCTGAGGGTTATGCAACTATATGTTCCAAGTTTTATGAAGCCGTGTCTAATGGTTGCTTGTGAGAGTCTACTTGAAATATCACATCATGATTTTTGTTAAATAAACGTTCCAGGGGTACGTCTTTGTGGGTGGTTTTAACTATTTTCCTACAAATATTTTGCGGGACATTTATGCCCATACACATCAGGTGTCTTATGGAGGTATTAAAAAAAAAACTGCGTGTTCCGAGTCACCTTAAAAGGAGGTAAATAGGAACAGCAACATTGTCTATCGCAGTCCCTCGTGGGCATAACCCAACCATAGGGTGAACAGGAACAAACAAGTACATTTAAAACAAACAACTGAACAATAGGATGGGATGACTAGGAACGGTGGGGTGACGACGAACGAAAAGTTAGAAAAATGTACAGAAAAATCTACGCAGAAAGAATGGAAGCTGGTAACTAGTCTTTAAAACGTAACTGCGCCGATTTGTTATACATTTTCCCCAGATAGGGACCGGTTTGTAATAGCGCAGTATCTTGGTGGTGCGCCACAGCAATGCATTTATATTCACCCCGTTTTTCATCGAAACAAAATACCTGAAACGCAAACATGTCAGAGAGCCACAGATTTTCACAATAAATACCTGGCAAGATACTAGTATACAATTTTTTCTTTTGTAGTTACTTATTGTAGGCCTAGTTATATAGATATAGATAAATCTATAGATATAGATATAGAAAAGTGATATTTGCCAAAATGTAAGACTTGCAGACCCAAAAAATTCAGACCGAGATCTCGTCGGTTGAGCAAACTCAAAATGACCGCCAAAATGGCCGCCATCGAGAAAGGAGAATTTCACAATTTTGCGAATAAAGTCACAAAGAATCATGTAATACCCCGTTTTTTTACGAATCTGTTGGGGGAGAATATTTTACGATTCAAGATCAAGGTCATTTTCAATTTATGTATCCCAGAATGATACAAGTTTCAAAATTGGCACAGAGCAAGGTTTTGACAAATTAAATACAATTTTGGTCTCAACCTAACAAAAATTGCGGGTTAATACATTCAAAATGGCCGCCAAAATGGCCGCCATCAAAAAATGAGAATTTCAAAACTTTACAAATAAAAGTCACAAAGAATCATGTAATACCTCGTTTTGTAGTGTTTTCGCGTCACGAAACCGTTTGGGAGGGATTTGTTTTGTACAAGGTCAAGGTCATCCAAAAAAGTCCTTTTCACGGTCAAATATGACTTTAAAATGAAGAAAGGAAAAATCATAGTAATTTTAAACGTATTTATTAAATTTATTTGTTTTTCCATTCTCGTAGTATGCATAGTTCATTTCTTAGTCACCCAGAGTGAGGCGAGAGCATGTACCATAGCAAACACAGAGAACCGAACAAACAAATCCCAAAATACAACAATAACAGTTGCCTGCACAACGCTTCTGGCACTTCAATACTTAAAACATATATCAACACTAAAATGAAATAAAATCTAATGGTAATATTTCTGATAAACGTCATAGTATTTTACTGTATTACATCTAACCTTTATCTTATAAATTAGCTGCTACATCATTATATAATGTGATATTTTCCCATCATTTACTGTATTACACATACTTGCAATCATTTCCATATAGCTGGAATTGGTGACGTGATTGTCAGCTTCAAATGACGTCGCTTCAGTTTTTCAAACACATTATTTGATCATTGCCAAAACGTACCAGCGCGACGACGTACGCGAACGTGATTGGCAACACGACCATTTTCAAAACTGTTACATTTTTGTCACGCCGGTTGTCGCAAATGAAATGAAATGAATTGGGCTTTAAGCCACCTTTGTGCACATATAGGCTAAGCTGGGCCAGGTGAACCTCATGAGGATGGTGAGATGAATGAGATGACACTGTCCTCCAGACACAGGATTCGAAATTCGAGCCCTGGCGGTCTAAGGTCGAGCACGCTACCTCTCGGTCATGGAGGCTCCCCACAATACTGAGTTTCTTTTAAACTGCCGAGACCGGGAACCGAACCCCGAACACTAGCGTGAAAGGCAGCGGTGCTAACCATTACCCTAGGGCCCCCGCCCGCCGGTTGTCGCGCCTCACATGTCGCGTTGGTCGTCGCGTTGGTGTGTGGACAGTCATGAAATTTTAGCGTCAGTCGTCGCGTCACTCGTCACGTGCCTAATCGCGCTGACGTTCGCGTTGGTGCGTTTTGCACTTAAAGTGGAGAAATGTAAATAACCCTATGTATTATTTTAACCATCAGTCTGATGTTCTCTTTCAATATAAAACATAGAAAAGGCATGTGAAACTGCCGTATTTTTTATTTGGGCCCGTAATAACCTCTTGCCCACTCTCCCCTGAGCGACCTAGCAAAAATAATGAGTGCGGTTTTGAGAAGAGTCTAGTTACTGGTAGCGCAAGGACTTCCTGTTACCATATCTCTGCTTATTTCGATGCTTTTGCTACAGCAAATCATCACAGAATCGATTCTAATTGGTAGCAATGATATATCTGTAATATGTACCGCCGAGGCTGCTGCAAAGAGCCACAATTTTTAAAAAAGGAACTAGCTTTCTTATTCTTAAACTTTATAATGATATGCGCGAATGAATTTGTGTGGTGAGACCTTAACGCTCGATAATTTCACATTGAAACACATTTGCGATGCTGCCTCAAAATTAATCCACTGCGACTTATCGCAAACTGTGTAAATGGGCTAAATATCGACATGTGTAAAGTTCTGGTCTTTAACAGCTACCTGCACATTTGATTAATGTCAGTTGACGTGTTTTGGAAAACATTTCAACTTCGCCTTGAATCGATAGAATAGTTTATGACAGAAATATAAACAGCTCTTCACACAGAATTGGAACCAATGTCTTAGTTAGCTCTTTTCGCTTCATTTGAATACCTATGTTATGGGTCTACGGTCTTTATAAATATTTTACTCTTTCAGTGCGGGGATCAACCTTAGACAATGAGCTCTGTATGAGCTCAACAAAGATAACATATAGATGACTATTTAATTTCAATATTAAATATATTTGCAACGGAATGAAACATTTTCAAAATTCCATAAAAATGAAAAAAAAAAGTAAAATCTGTCTGTATATTTTATCACATAAAAAGTATTTCTGAACCTTGTGTTACGGCAGCTCAGGTCGAGGTCATTGGGTTTCACAGAATAGATGACATTCTACGCAGGTGAAATCTTGTGCCCGCGGACCATATAATAACTTTAACTGGTAAAACTCCTAATCAATTATCTCGAGCTAACGATGGAAACTCTGATGAGTTATATTTTATATTTCTGTATCGCAATACTGTATACAGAGTATGTAGTGGAGTTACTGTGTGTGTGTGTGGGGGGGGGGGGGGGAGTTGTTCATGGGGGCATGCCGTCGACCGTACCCCCTAGAAATTTTGGATGTCATAATAACATTCTTTATACACCACTGCTATTTATATCTAAATATATCAGGTTTTTAAACTGGACTGAAACATATAAAATAAGCCTTACTGCGCAGACGACGATTTTGTCAAAAGTTTTTTAAGCAAATCTATGACTTGAAATGTATTCAAGGGTTAGCGGAGCTTTTATGTCAGGATGTAGCATAACAATATCATCATATAACATTATATGGCAGTGTATGGTCGGGGGACGACATTCTAATATAAGTAAATGCAATTTTAATGTCAGGATATCACATTTGACTGTCAGGCTATGATATTATAAAGTCAATATCTGGAATTATATTATCAGGTTATGGCCGTTTAACATCTCGATATGGCAATAATATTGCAGGAGATTGCACTATATAGTCAGGATATGGCATTGTAATATCAGGATTTGCCACTTTAATGTCACAATATAGTCATATATCATTAGATCATACCATTTTCGATATCATGTTAATACCAAGCTATGACATTCTATTTTCATTATGTGGCATATTAATGTCATTATACAGCATTATAATATCAGTAGGCTATATGGCAGCTTAATGACACACTATGGCCTCATAATAGAAGGATGTGGCATTAAAATATCAAGATCTGGCATATTGATGTGCCAATATAGCATTGCAATATAAGAACATGGCAGTATGGCGTCACTATGTGACATTTTTTTGTCAAGAAAGTACATTTTTATGTCAGGATGTGGGGCGACATTTTTTATCAGGGTAAGTATTTTTTATTCATGATAATGACAATATAATGTCATGATGGTTGCATTATAATATGCATGGATATGCTAGGATATGCATGTTTGGCATCAGTAAATGTCATCTTAATGTCTGGATATGGCACAATAATGTCCGAATATGCACTATAAAATCGAGATATAACTAACAGTTTATCGTCATTATAATATCAAGATGCATGGCACTATGACTATGTTAAGATCAGGATGTGTATAACAATGTCGGGATACGGCAGTATAAAGCCAGAATATGGCATTTTATTTTTTCAGAATATGGCGTATATCGTTAGGACATGGTATTATGTGACTGATCACTTTAAAATCTGACGGGTCAGGCTGCGCTAACAACAGGTTAAATTCGTCAAACCCTGCAATTGGAAATAAAATGAAATGAATCGGGCTTTAGGCCACCTTTGTGCACATATAGGCTAAACTGGGCCAGGAAAACCTCCTGAGGATGGTGAGATGATTGAGATGACACTGTCCTCCAGACACAGGATTCGAAATAAGAGCCCTGGCGGTCTGAGGCCGAGCACGCTACCTCTCGGTCACGGAGGCTCCCCACAATACTGACTTTCACACGTTGATGGGGGAGAAACATTTTTTGTTTCTTTCAAACCGCCGAGACCGGGAACCGAACCCCGAACTCTGGCGTGAAAGGCAGCGGTGCTAACCACTACCCTAGGGCCCCCGCCCACCCTATAATTGAAATGTTGATGCCTAGCGACCTTTAACGCCATGTTATATGTGTGTCACAATAACCATGATAACTCATTTTTACTAATAAATAACAATATTCTGGTCAGGGACTTCTACTGCGTCACAATAAATCGGTAGGATAAATACAATATGAGTGATATAATGTTCTAAGGGAATAATTAGACATTAATACTATTAGAAATACCGTACGGTTTCTGAATTTAATAGTACTCGTGGTACTTCTGAACGAAAATGTTTCTTCCCCATCCACCTTCTGCGATACAAGCTTGTTCAAGGCAATTAAGAACGTTAGAAGCTGACCAGAAGCTGACACATTACCTGGAGGGACACAGCCTATGCCTTATTGTTTCGTTACAGTATATTATAACCATCAAGAAGATGACCTTTATTCACCAAAATAATACTATAAATGGATTTTTCAACAAAATTCCACGAAAAAGAGGTATTACACATGTTCCCAGCTTCGCGTTTCTGTCACCTGATCATTTCACTTACAGCATATTCAACCAATGACCTTGAAAATGACCTAGAATCACTATAGTTATATTATGAACGGATTTTTGTGTCAAAATCCCATAAAAAGAGGTAAATTATTACACACGTTCGTAGCTTTACTTGTTAAAAAGGATATATTCTCTTAAATGACCCTGAAATGACCCTTTTGACATTAAAGATGACTTTATATAATTAAAAGAAATCAAAATCACATGAAGTTGAAGTATTACACTTGTTCCTCGCTTCATTTGTTGAAAAATCATATTTGACATTGAAATTGATCTTTGTCTGTGAATTAAAAAAATGCCCAAACTTTTCAAGCTAGCACTCGTCGGATTTGAATTCAGCAGAAAAAATCTATAAGAAACATTAAAAAAGTATTGTATATGTAACAAAACAAGATAAGGCTCGGACTGAAGCGATTATTTTTTTAAATGAATAATTTCCCAATATGCTCAAAATGGCAAAAAATGTACAGAAAAAAGGGGTATTACACATGTTCCTAGCCTTTCTTAGTAAAAATGATATTTCCTTTTACTTGACTTTGAATTTTACCTTTTGTCCTTGAAGATGACCTCAAATAATTAAAAAAAACTTCAAAAATGGATAGCACTGTCAAAATCACATGCAATCAAGGTATTACACTTGTCCCTAGCTGCATTTGTTGAAAGATCATATTTGACCATGAAATTGACCTTTGACCTTGAATTAAAAAAAATGCCCGAATATTTCAAGCTAGCAATCATCGGATTTGAATTCATCAGAAAAAAATCTATAAGAAACATCAAAAAACATTGTTTATGTAACAAAACAAGGTTAGGCTCACACTAAAGCGATTATTTAAAAAAATGAATAATCTCCAAATATGCTCAAAACGGCCAAAAATGTGTAGATTGGCGGCCATCTTGGATTCCATATTCTGATTCTTCGCAATCGCAAGTCATGTGACTAACATGGCTTTTCTAGACCTCCAGACATCCTAGTATGTGAAAAAATGGTGGCAGGTATAAAGAGGGGGGTGAGGTATTCGACTCTGAGCCCTTGGACTATAATACATGTAGTTAGCATTATCATGTTATTGTAAAGTGTAGTTTATTAGCGGGTACCCTTAATTTATTATTGGTCAATCCAGTCCAGCTTTCAAAATATTTAGCCCAAGTTACAACTGCATGCAGTCAGTTGAATTCTCTGAATGCTTAATCTTGGTAATTAGATAAAATATTAGGAGGCCATTATTTCGGTAACGTATTAATTTCAGTTCAGCGTTATTTATGTTTTTTTTATTTTCTAAAAAGTGGCAGATGAGTCATGTGTTTGGTTTGATGACATCATTTCCTTTGCACTACTTGTCAAATTTTGTGGATTATGACCGTGTGATAATGGAACGAAATTGTTTGGTTAATTCGTCTAAGTTTGATGTTTTGACAGAATTTCACAATCTTCACACCAAGCCCTGGTTACTTCAGTAACCTGCTCTTCACACCAAGCCCTGGTTACTTCAGTAACCTGCTCTTCACATCAAGCCCTGGTTACTTCAGTAACCTGCTCTTCACACCAAGCCCTGGTTACTTCAGTAACCTGCTTGTCTAAACTATTTGATCCGGAAACGGATGAATTGTATTTTACAAAAACGGACCAGATAATTAGTACTATCAGGCACACAGGAGAGGTTACAGCATTTTTAGATTGGTGGATAAACAAGTACATGTATGGCCCATATCTTACTAAAGGTAAACCTCTCAGATTGCCAGCAGTGGTTTCAACTGACTCTGAAGATAGTGACCACGTTTTTGAAATGATAGGTTCCTGGAATGACGTAAACAATTCATTCTATTTCGGTTATGAGGTCTCCTTCAAGGAGGCATCATGGATGCATCATGGATGCTGTAGCTAATGACAAACTTACTATATTCCATCATGATATTCTAAATTCCACCTTGAAGAGTGTAGAAGTGAGGTATATTCGGACTGCGTGTGCAGGTGATAATATCAAAGTGTTCATCCGACAAAGCAAAGACAGTCCCCATGCCATACATGTAGATGTTGCGTTATGCAAAAAAGAACAAATTATATGTCAAATAAAATTTACATTTGAAATATATTAATGACAAATCATACAAGTATTTAAATATTTAAAATATATTTTATTACTACACGCCAAATTAAAGTACTATTTTAAACTGATATATAAATTCTCCAATATGTATTCTGTCATCTTATCTAATTTGCTATAAGTGATCTTTTTTATACATTCTGATGTTTACATTTTAAAATGGCTTTCAATTTGTTTTTTTACCTGTCGTTATCTGTAAATCTGTGTGGTGTGTATCACGAAAATTATGGTGATACCTTATGATCGAAGGCTTTATGGAAATCCAGGCTAGCATTTAGATATTATTAGTTTAATGTTAACATTAGAAATGATGCGAGCTGCTACTAATTCTGTGCGTTGTAAGGAAATACCTGATACCTGTAACACACATCAGATGGGATCCGCTACTTATAAATACACTTTTTTTATGACAATAGCAGCCGGGTCCTAAATATGAAATGGAAATTAGCAAAATAAGTCACATGTAATGCCAATGTACCAGTTTTTAACAAATTGTAAAATAATAGCAATACAAGAGGAGTGTGAAAACAGGTGATTCCACCCACAAGGTGCGAGTGATATAGACATTGCGGATACAGATAGTCCTGTCTCTGGCTGTCAACTCATCCACAGGAGATATTAAAACTTAGCTCAATGAACTACTAAGCTTTTTTTCGGGAGGTGTTTTTCACAACTGGCTGCAAATGGTCCCTATTGCACAAAATCTAAGATGGACGCCGGCATCCATATTTATCAGCTGAATAGCGAACTACTAGCCCGAAAAGCATGTGTAAATATATGTTTTTTTTTATTTTTGCCCATGGAATCCATTTCGGATATAATTTATGTGATTATATGTTGTTAACAGTTGTCACTCACTTGAAAAATAGGACTCTACGCTTTGTATAGTGATTTAAGTGTGGGTCAGCATCTGCGCCCTAATATTCCCTAATTGGCATAAATTAGGTCATAAGGTAATAAGCAATTAAAATTTCTGAAATCCGTGAGGTAAGTATATGCACAGGCCCGATCTCTTTCAAACAAACCAAACACAATTGAAATCGGATAAGAATTAAGGGAGGAGAAGCATTTCATGTGAATTGTGGACATAGTCCCCTAATTAGGCCTTAATTAGGTCAACAATTAATTAATAAGTAAAATTTCTGAAATCCGTGAGGAATTTCTATGCATAGGCCCGTGCTCTTTCAAACAAAGCAAACAAAATTGAAATCGGAGAAGAGAAGCATTTCTTGTGAATTGTGGACAGACGACAGCTAATAGACGACACACGACAGACGCCACACGATGGCATAAGCTATAGGCCTAAAGCCCGGATGAGCTAAAAAATCAGACTTTACGGTAACCGTTTTCCACAGATGTTCCGACCGAGTATCAGGACATCTACGGCTAGTTATGTGGGTTTTGTATCTCAGCTAGACGAGACATTGAGCCAATGGCAGTCTAATGTCGGCCAATCGTCTGCGGTACTGGCCCAACATTAGGCCAATTCGGTTGAACGTCAGGCATAACAAAAGTCAATGTATCCTTTAGTCGCTCAGTTAAAGGGACCTGCCAGTAAGTAGGACAAACTCGCTTTCAAATTTAGCTTGACCAACAGTCTATACAATAATCAACACACGGCACTGGAAATGTATCAGTTTTTGTTCCCGTATTTACTTTCCGAAAATCAGTTACAAATCTAAAATAAGAACCTTGCTTTAGTACTAGTAAGCAAGGGGAGATTCAGCTACTATAGATATGTTCTATTATCACATTATCCTTCATATATTGAATTTCTTTCTCAAAGGCAGCTCTCTTGTGCGGCCCTACTCTGTATGGAGGTGTTTGATAGGGCTGGCATTCCCAACATCTACAGGTTACATGTCTATATTTCGAAGGTTCGATAGTCTGAAGGTTCACTAGTCCGAAGGTTCGTTAGTCCGAAGGTTCAGTAGTCCGAAGGTTCAGTAGTCCGAAGGTTCAGTAGTCCGAAGGTTCGCTGGTCCGAAGGTTCGATACTCCGACGGTTTAATAGTTCGAAAGTCTGCCAAGTCGGCGTCCATGTAGTTTCTAGCATTCGCGATGGTATAACATTATACTCAGCTGGATACGCGTCCACAGCGGAATCAAATGAGACACTACGGAAGAGCGAGGCATTCAATATATTATTAAAAGTGAAGACATACCATCACCACCTGATCACCGAAAAATATTTAAAGTATTATTTTGTTAATGGACTATAGTCAGAATAACATTAAATTCATCAACCAGGATTAATGAATTTTATGGATTTCTCAGCCAATTCTCAACCAATCTTTCTGAAATTTTACACACACTATTTTCCATTCATGTCGTGACTACCCTGAAAAGAGTTTTGGTAAGTATTTCAGAAGTTAGACCATTTGCATGATTTGACATGTTATACAATTTTGAGACGAGTTTATAGAGGGCAATATTTTTATTTTAGTGTTGTATCAACACTTTCCGAAACTTTTAGGGTAGTCACGACATGAATGGAAAATAGTGTGTGTCAAATTTCATGAAAATAGGTTGAGAATTTGTGAGAAATCTGCGAAAATCATTCACCACGGTTAATGTGAATCCGACTATAATCGCACATATCTTTCTTTGAAAAAAGTAGGCCCTACTGCCTATTTGAAGTCAATTCTTCAGCCTCGTTTATTTAAACGCAATTGTCAGCTTCAAATGAATGAATATATACCCATTCGCTCACAAACTATACATATCATTCATCTCACCATCCTCAGGAGATTCGTCTGGCCCAGTTTAGCCTACATGCCCACAGAAGTGGCTTAAAACCCAATTCCTTCCATTTTACAAACTATAAAATAATAATAATAATTGATAATTTGTGTGTTCTCGCAAATAATACTTATTGGAAATCGGGTCCTTAATGCCATTTAAGAATACCCTTGAAGCTTTACATTTGCTATATAGCCTTTTATATCATTATTAAAGTAATTTATTATATAATTAGGGGCCTAATTCATATGCATAAGGCCTATGTCAGATTGGCCTACATGAAACATGCCATTAAATAGGCCCATGAGTATTTGTGTTTTTTTAACTGTGATATAGGACTGAATATAGTTGAAATGTGATGATTAAATAAATCATGGAAAACACCATAAAATACGAGAACAACACGGAATACGAAACACTGATTGTTTAAGATTGCCATACCATAATTTATATTTTCCAATCAATTTCTATCACTTTTGATCATTTTACCTACACGGGCTAAAAGCACGGCTCTTGGTACCAGGAGGCTGCGTCGAAATGTATTTTAGATGCACTCCATCTTCAAATTAATAAACTACTGGCTGCGGGTCGACGCTGTTCAGCTGGACCATTCGATCATAAAACACTGTTAGTTAGACAGCGTGGCATCGAGCCTTCGGACCATCGAACCCTGGACCATCGAACTATTAGAATATAAATACTTTCGGCCTATCGAGCCTTCGGACTATCGAGCTTTCATACCATCGAACCTTCGGACCATCGAGCCTTCAGAATAGAAATATTTTCAGACTATCGAACCTCCGGACTATCGAACCTTCGGACCATCGAACCTTCGGAATATAAGGACGTCCCCCATCTGCATCATGATGGACAATATTTGCTTTACTGGGAACGTCCGGAAATAGTTCTTTTAATTCATTAACCAGATAGACAATGTCATGTTGCGGCTTAGAATTCAAAAGATTCGATTTATAAGTAACCAGTGTGTGAAGAAAGGCATAATTATTTAATTTGAAATTGAATTCCTTCATAGATTTACTGTGGTCTCTTTAGATAAATAATCTGAATCATTGGAAACTGGTGCAGCCATCACCGCACATTTCACATGATAATTATCACGAGCATGATATTTTTGGCATATTTATATGAACTAACTGTATGGATTTTCTCTTATCAGGAGTGTTTATAAAACAATCTACATCCCCAATACACTGTTTGCACGATTCTACGCGTAGACACCCCTTCAGATAACTATACAGATTATTTGGACCGATCCACCCCACACCTTACTTTTTAGTACTAGCGATTCCACAAAACATCGTTCAAAAACTTACAATACCAAGACTGTCAACAAGATCTGGCACGTCTGGAGCATTTTCATAATTAAATATCTCCAGTGAAACTAAGTATATTTCTGGGAATATTTGCATTGTTATCGTGTAATTTTTACAATTCAAATCACCCGCTCAGAGCGTCTGTTTTTCATATTTGTATACCGACAATATGCAGATTTATATTTTTAATTCTGCTGCGTGGCGGGGGTATCAGTTTTTGTCAAGTATGAGTAAATTTGCTGAGTACCCAGCCAACAGGAGACGTTGACCTGAGGCCTCTGTAAAGCTGTGCCAGCGTCACAGAAGATGACTTAAAATCATATCAATATTGTGTGTTTGTCTTGTGTTTGCTGGGAGCAAAATATGGATCCTTAAATATTAGCGAGCGGACGCGCGAGCTGGGGCCCGAAGGGCCCAAGCTCGCGGGAGCGAGCTCTTACAGCAACGTGTGTGGTCAGATTTGATTTTTAACCCAGGTTACAGACACAGACACAGTGTTATGACTGATATTTCGTGGTCCAACATGCCTCTGATCATGTTCATGGGCGCTGACATCTTGTTTGTTTATTTTCTGTTCAGATGTCAAAGGTCAGCTTCTGTTGGCCCCATACTAAGACAGATATTCTCATCGTCCTTTTCCCGTTTTATCGCCCATGTGATTGTGGAACCACCTAGCGAGTGGGTAGGACAGTTGATGTGTATCACTAGTCTATAGCCGCATGAACATTTCCCCCTACGACTCATCAAATTGTGGGTAAACCTATTGGCAGAGTAGTCTATTTTTCGGCATTCGTATTTTCATCAGATTCATTTTCTTCTTTTTAAACATTGACGATTTAGATAACACTACATTTCTGTAATTAGTAGTGTAAATAACTAATCTAACTGAACTCAGTGTCCCAGGGCCCTATGGGACCGCTGTGGAAATAAGTATTCTCACCAGGAAACTTTTCGGTGTTTTATTCCCTGGTGACCATGATTGGCGACCCATGATTTTTATGTATTTGCACTATTGATCATGTTTTTGTCCTATGTCAATGGTTACTGAATAAATCTAATCTAATCTAATCTAATATGTTTCTTCTTTGTTTAGTATAGACTTTAGATAGCCAGCAAGTGGGGGGCTTGGGCCTTCCGACAATATATGGATCGCTGAACACCCTGCGGCTGGGCCCGCCATTTGTAGCCTACACGTTATCTTCACGTTACATTGACTAATACTTATTGTAGGCCTATAGACTATCTCATTACATGAACCCCTAGTTTAGTTCAGAATAATTTCCGCTCGCTTTCTAGGCATGCCTATTCATATTATGTGATGAACCCCTACTCCAAACAAATGCAACTAGTTAAAACAATATTGGTTCAATGATGGGTCAGCGTTGTAGACGGTGGGCCAACATTTAATCAGCATTGGTTCAAAGTCATTAATCCCATGCTGATTCTACATTAACCATTCAATCGCTAAACACTTCTGTGATATGTTTCAGTAGGCCAACATATCACCGTTATTGGAGAAAACATTTTACAGCAGACCATGTCTGGTAAACCAATCTGGTATATTCTAGAACAAAAAGTGTGCAAACTCGCACAGTAGACACTTTTGAAGAAAGAAACGGTTGTAGACACTTTTGAAGAAAGAAACGCCCATTCACCCCATTATCGATCAACATTCATATACCTAGTGATCTATTGACTCGTATGCATGTCCCTGGTAACATACTGACTCACATTCATATACCTAGTGATCTATTGACTCGTATGCATGTCCCTGATAATATACTGACTCACATTTATGCACCTAGTGATCTACTGACTCGTATGCATGTCCCTGATAACATACTGACTCACATTCATGCACCTAGTGATCTACTGACTCGTATGCATGTACCTGATAACATACTGACTCACATTCATATTCCTAGTGATCTATTGACTCGTATGCATGTACCTGATAACATACTGACTCACATTCATATTCCTAGTGATCTATTGACTCGTATGCATGTCCCTGATAACATACTGACTCACATTTACGCACCTAGTGATCTATTGACTCGTATGCATGTCCCTGATAATATACTGACTCACATTTATGCACCTAGTGATCTACTGACTCGTATGCATGTCCCTGATAACATACTGACTCACATTCATGCACCTGGTGATCTATTGACTCGTATGCATGTCCCTGATAATATACTGACTCACATTCATGCACCTGGTGATCTACTGACTCGTATGCATGTCCCTGATAACATACTGACTCACATTTATGCACCTAGTGATCTACTGACTCGTATGCATGTCCCTGATAATATACTGACTCACATTCATGCACCTGGTGATCTATTGACTCGTATGCATGTACCTGATAACATACTGACTCACATTCATATACCTAGTGATCTATTGACTCGTATGCATGTCCCTGATAACATACTGACTCACATTTATGCACCTAATGATCTATTGACTCGTATGCATGTCCCTGATAATATACTGACTCACATTTATGCACCTAGTGATCTACTGACTCGTATGCATGTCCCTGATAACATACTGACTCACATTCATATACCTAGTGATCTATTGACTCGTATGCATGTCCCTGGTAACATACTGACTCACATTCATATACCTAGTGATCTATTGACTCGTATGCATGTCCCTGATAACATACTGACTCACATTCATATTCCTAGTGATCTATTGACTCGTATGCATGTCCCTGATAATATACTGACTCACATTTATGCACCTAGTGATCTACTGACTCGTATGCATGTACCTGATAACATACTGACTCACATTCATATTCCTAGTGATCTATTGACTCGTATGCATGTCCCTGATAATATACTGACTCACATTCATGCACCTGGTGATCTATTGACTCGTATGCATGTACCTGATAATATACTGAATTACATTCATATACCTAATAGTTTACTGACTTATATCCATACTCCTAGTAATCTAATGTCTTACATTCATATACCTGATAGTTTACTGACTTATATTCATACACCTAGTAATCTAATGACTCTTATTCATATACCTAGTAATCAAGTGATCACGTAGTGTGGCTGGATGCTGGGGTTCCTTTGATATAGAACACTGTAGTGTATGAGTATTAATCACCAGAGGGCTCTACTATGTAGACAAAATGATTCACAAGAGGACTCTACATGCACAGATACAAATCGGTTTCGTTTCATTCACCCAAGATACACCCCAGCATACACTCACCTATCTGCGATCATGGTAAGCTTTTCATTACTCTAACTTCATGGTTATATGGCTGAGAACAGCGAGAAACGTCTAGAGATGCTATTAGTACTGTGAAAGTTTACATCACGACGGCCAAGATGCAAAATGGGAATATAATGTATATGTTATGATATTTTATATGACTATTTATTTGTGAACTTAGCGTACATCTTACATACATTTTCACCCAATTGAAGTACCGCGACCCATAATTTCAAGTGAGCGAAGACCACCAATGTTTGTTTAATTTGTAATCAAACATTTCCAAATCTTCATGTCTAAACACCCATTTCGTTCCAAATTACTAGAATTTAAATTGCTAATAAAACTGATAAGAAACGAGTATAGCCGCTCTTATATTGACATTAAATGTAACATCTTCCCTTTATAATGTACCTGAAGTTGCAGTCACATGTATTTTGATATGGCCTATATATTTATATTATAATATATTAGACTGATATTATAAGGACAGATGAAACGAAGGATGAAGAAATCTTATTTTGATGTATTCTCATTTTCTAACTAATAAATGGATTATTATAAATTTTATTGAAAATTTGCAATATCAGGCAATACACGAGCCAGTGCTAAGCTGCACTTGATCATGCAATTTCCAGCATTTAATGAAAAAGGTTATGTCATAACAAACAACTGACATATGAATGTATAAGCCCAGATATCATACATATTGACCTGCTACTATACAGCCTTGTCGCATATTTTAAACACAATTATTTTAATACAATCGAATTATTGGTATCTATGCTACTTGGGTATTCAACCCAAATCTCACTAAGTATAGAGCTCTACTCCAGCCCATCACATGCAGATTCTGACATATAAAGACGATCCCCGCACTGAAATAATTAAAATATTTTATGGTCGTAGACCCATAACATAGGTATTCAAATGAAGCGGAAAGATCTAACTAAAACGGTTGTGATGATTTCAAATTGACAAAACTCTCTGTTTGCCATAGTTTATGCAAAAATATGTCATCGCTTCAAGGGCTAGTTCTAGTTACCTTATGATTGAGTAACAAAGTGGGCGTGGTCTGGAGTACAGTACTATACTATACTATAAAAATACTTGCAAATATCTGTTTACAGATCATAAATAGAACACCATAACTTGCAAAATTGAGATGTCTACTTTTATAACTGTAATGTTATTTTTCATTTAAAGCAGGTAATATTGCCAGCAATGCCAACTTTACATCAATATAAAATCTTGCAGCTTTAATTCAGTAGATGAGATCCTGCGATGCATTACAGATAATCTAATCATACCTAATATCCTCTTTCAGTTATTTTAATCGATGACGTAAATGAAGTGTGCCACATTTCCTGTCACAGCATAATATGATGCACATATCGTTTTATTTTCATCAAATTATATAACACTTTCTGATTTTTGTCATTAGAGTGAGCTTTTATTTTTATACAAATATATGACGACTACTCCGAAGGCAAAGAAATAAAATCAACTGTGTTTTACTGAGATTATCCTTTTACCTGCTGGCGAAGCATAATTTTATGTCCCTAGTTTTATATACATCACAGGAAATAATTTAAATAAATAAATGCAATGGTAAATATCATTACCCATTGCTATAAGAAGTTGTGAAGCTTTTTCGTGGTATACACACTTTGTTAATATCTCTCCCCATTAAAATAGGAATGTGCATCATTGTGATATACACACTTTATTAATATATCTCTCTCCATTATTATAAGAATGTGTGGAGCTTGATTTCGATATACACACTTTATATATCTCTTCCCATTACTATAAGATTATGTTGAGCTTGATTTTGATATACACACTTTGTTAACATCATCCCCATTATTATAAGCATGTGTGGAGTTTTGTCGTTATATAGACCTACACACTTTGTTATGTTATAAACCTGGGTCATTTGTAATCACTACCAAGCTAAGCTACAATTTAACACTCGACGTTTAATGCGACGCTGGCCCAACATTAAACCAGCATTGTGTAAAACGGCTGTGTTTGGTGCATGGTACTTCACAGCTGACAATGAATGAAGATCTGGCATCGGTTTCAACCACGGTTGGCTGAGTTTTATTGCGTGACTGTATGAATGTTTTTAATAATAGGGATATCCTCGACACCGTGCAGTACACCCTATTTTAGTATGGAGGTTCTGCAACATCGTTATCCTGTTTTGAGTGTGAGGCAATATAAACTTTATTCTGTCTAATTAGGAGTGGCCGTAGGTATTCTATTACGTTTAGTTTACCTCAGTTTGTGTCCTAGTTAGGGAAAAGAGAGGTGCTTTGTGTGGGAAACGATTGACATTTCTGTACAACAGCCCTTATGAACATGTGCAATCGTTTAAGGTCCCTAGGTGAAATACTTTCGTGTTTAAAAAGTCTTCAGAAAAGAAATATTCATGGGTATATTCGTGGTTAAGTGCTTAAAGGGTTTTGATTTAAATAATGTTGTCCCAGCGTCGCAGACGGTGGCCCAACCTTATTTCACAATTGGGCCAATGTATCGTGTTATCCGGGTAGTTGTCAGTCAGGGCAAACACTGGACAATAACCCAATTCTGTTTCAATGTTGGGCCAACGTCGAATAATATTGACCGGCATTGAACCAGCAATGGGTTGCGACGCTGGCCCAGTATTGAACCGGTATTGGGTGGGTAGGCCTACATTGTGTGTACCAGGTACATCGTATAGACGCGTACACTGACTCATCAGCGCTGGTGGTGGAAGGAATACACGTTGAAGATTTAGTTGTCTCCTTGGTTCTTTCAATAATTATATTCTGCGCATTTAAGATTCTGGTCAATAAGTAAAGACAATACAGCTATGTTTGCAAAATATTAAGCCATTTTTGTCCAAAGCACTCAAACAGACTAAAGCCGGGCCTCGGAGTTCGGGAACTCCTTTTCTAAATATTACTTAAAATTATTCTAAGCACAGGATTTCAAACATTGCCATACTTTTCAACATTTTATGTCCACCATGGCGTTCTTGACGATACCAGCACATTCCCTTCACAATACATTTTAAACTTCTTATTTAGGTATCGTTGAGGACAATTTAGCGAATATTTTTATTGTCAATTATTTTCAAATGGGCTAGATTGTTAAAATAACAGTAAATGAGTAGCTTTTAAAAACTTAAGCAGCTGAGCGTGAAAATAGTTGTTTTAATTGGTTTTATAAGCCAATAAATTCACAGTTATCGACAACTGAGTGTGTTTGAACACACGTGAGTGTGTTTAAAGACAAGATTTAATTGGGAAATAGCGAGACACAATTCCAAATGGGTTAAAAATTAAGTTTCATGATATATAAAAAGGGCTCATATTTGTAACTATACACATCCCAAGTTAATCGGGGCCAGAGTATTAAGAAGTGAAATCACATCTTATCCATCAGTTAAAATCTGACATGTTCTAATCTGACATGGTGCAATATTCTAAGCTAGCCTGACAAAAATATCCCGCGTGCTTCGCAAGCAGAGCTCGTTACAAATTCAAAGTGTTCTTGTTCAGGACATAAACGCTTTCTCGTGTGCTAAAACGTATGGTATCAGGTTTGAAATAATGTGTATAGATTAGTTGTAACATAAAAAATAAGCAATGCGAAAATCCCTATTATTTCAAGTCATCTGGACCGGTAGACATAATGTCTTAACTATGAAACCGTGATCAAATCTCAACCAATCCGTCAGATTAAGATTCACTTAAGTTCATTGTGACTTAACTGAGCCAATTGGTGACGCCGCGTCCTGGTGACATGTAGATATTTACATGTAGATAAACAGGGGGACTTACTTATCCGATGCGAATGAAACATAGCTATGACACCTAAATACTTTATTAGAACGAGTGATTTCTACCAATTCACGCAGCTTTATTTTTGTTCATTACGCCTCCGCGTAGTTACTTTGCATTTATTGGTTGATTGGCTTGCATGTGTTTTTTCTTTGTCATTGCGTCATTTTGCACATGATTAACTCGAAAACAACGCGAAAAAACGAGCTTTATAGGCCTATAGATCTTATAATATTTCACTATGGTATAAAGCAATGGTTTCAGCTTTATGCCATAGTAAAATACAAAACATTGCAGATGCAAATGCCATGTAAGTCAATACCGATGTAGGAGAGAAAATTTGCTTAGCGCAGACAATACATGTGAGGTGGGAGGAGTTGGTAAATGAGTAAATAGTTGCGGTAAACTTGTCATTAAAATTAAATTATGTAATTCGGTAAGCTTTCAGGAAAAATGTGGGGAGATATAACAAATCAATCAATCAATCAATCAATCAATCAATCAATCAATCAATCAATCAATCAATCAATCAATCAATCAATCAATCAATCAATCAATCAATCAATCAATCAATCAATCAATCAATCAATCAATCAATCAATCAATCAATCAATCAATCAATCAATCAATCAATCAATCAATCCAGCAATCCAGCAATCCATCAATCCATCAATCCATCAAATAATCAATCAATCAATCAATCAATCAATCAAACAATCAATCAATTAATCAATCAATCAATCAATCAATCAATCAATCAATCTATCAATCAATCAATCAATCAATCAATCAATCAATCAATCAATCAATCAATCAATCAATCAATCAATCAATCAATCAATAAATCAATCAATCAATCAATCAATCAATCAATCAATCAATCAATCAATCAATCAATCAATCAATCAATCAATCAATCAATCAATCAATCAATCAATCAATCAATAAAACAATCAATCAATCAATCAATCAATCAATCAATCAATCAATCAATCAATCAATCAATCAATCAATCAATCAATCAATCAATCAATCAATCAATCAATCAATCAATCAATCAATCAATCAATGTAGAACATTCGGTTCATTGAAAATAATCATTGAGAAAATCAACTGTCAAACATGACAAAACTAATCAACGCGATGATGGGCAAAGGTTGGCCCATTGTGCCAACATCGAACCTACTGTAACATGGTGGCAAAAAGTATCTCAAGAATTGACTTAGCATTGCGAGAAGTACAACATGTACACAAGTCAGATTAAAAGAGTAAAATGGCTTACCATTACGATTAATACAACTAAAAGAGTGAAATGGCTTACCATTACGATTAATAAAACCAAAAGAGTAAAATGGCTTACCATTACGATTAGTACAACTAAAAGAGTAAAATGGCTTACCATTACGATTAATACAACCAAAAGAGCAAAATGGCTTACCATTACGATTAATACAACTAAAAGAGCAAAATGGCTTACCATTACGATTAATACAGCTAAAAGAGTGAAATGGCTTACTATTACGATTAATACAACCAAAAGTGCAAAATGGCTTACCATTACGATTAATACAACTAAAAGAGTGAAATGGCTTACCAATACGATTAATAAAACTAAAAGAATAAAATGGCTTACCATTACGATTAATACAACTAAAAGAGTAAAATGGGTTAGCATTGCGAAAAGTACAACTAAGAGAGTGAAATGGTGTAGCATTGCGTGAAGTACACCATGGGAGTGAGTGAGTGAGTGAGTGAGTGAGTGAGTGAGTGAGTGAGTGAGTGAGTGAGTGAGTGAGTGAGTGAGTGAGTGAGTGAGTGAGTGAGTGAGTGAGTGAGTGAGTGAGTGAGTGAGTGAGTGAGTGAGTGAGTGAGTGAGTGAGTGAGTGAGTGAGTGAGTGAGTGAGTGAGTGAGTGAGTGAGTGAGTGAGTGAGTGAGTGAGTGAGTGAGTGAGTGAGTGAGTGAGTGAGTGAGTGAGTGAGTGAGTGAGTGAGTGAGTGAGTGAGTGAGTGAGTGAGTGAGTGAGTGAGTGAGTGAGTGAGTGAGTGAGTGAGTGAGTGAGTGAGTGAGTGAGTGAGTGAGTGAGTGAGTGAGTGAGTGAGTGAGTGAGTGAGTGAGTGAGTGAGTGAGTGAGTGAGTGAGTGAGTGAGTGAGTGAGTGAGCTTAGCTATCAAGCCATGTCTAATTGTAGTCACACAAAATATTGTCCATATCATAATGTCTAGTTGCTTTAGTTATATGGGTTGACCTGTGTCTTTCTGTTTTAGGCATTTAATAAACTTCCATTTTTTGGTGACTTAAGTTTTATAGAAATTGGAGCCCCACAAAATAGTACTGTTGACATTATACTGTCTAGTCAGCCTATACGGGGTATTTCCGTTTTAGTGTTTATACATATTATTGTCAGTTATCATTCAATAACTAAGGATATAATGTAAGATTGTGATGTCAATGTAACCTTTTAAGATTAATTAAACATTGATTTGAAAAGCATTTACATGGATTTATGAACGGGAAATCTTGTACTACACAATTGTTAACTGTCTATGATGAAATTGGCAAACACCTTGATGAAGGTAAACAAACTGATATGATATTTTTGGATTTCTCAAAAGCATTTGATTCAGTGGATCACAATATGTTCATTCACAGATTACACAAGCTTGGTTTTTCTGGTAAATTACTTCAGTGGATTAGCGATTATTTGAAAGACAGGTCTCAGCGGGTGGTACTGGATGGTGTCTCATCTGAGTTTGTGCCAGTTACATCTGGTGTGCCACAAGGATCCATACTTGGTCCATTATTATTTCTACTTGTTATAAATGAAATGCCAGACTGCGCTGAACATTCAATACTGTCCTTATTCGCCGATGATGCGAAATGCTTCCGGAAAATTAATAATGTAGACGATTGTGAGCGACTGCAGCACAATTGAAATAGTCTTTATGAGTAGAGTCAGGTCTGGAAATTAAATTTAATGTAATTAAATGTAAGGTAGTTTCATTCACAAGAAACACAAAACCTATTGTATTTAACTACCATCTAAATGGAACAATATTAGAAAATGTATCATGTTATAACGACCTGGGGGTCACAGCTGATAAGAGTCTTGCTTTTAACAACCATATCTATAATGTTATCAACAAATGTAACAAAGTCAATGGTATGATTAGACGCTCGCTAGGTTGTAGAGCTCCTCTGTATACATCAATCTTTACAAAGCCCTAATACAACCGATTATAGAATATTCTGCCCCAGTATGCTCACCCTTTACCAAAATTTAAATAGAGTACATTGAA
The DNA here is from genome assembly GCA_964017125.1 of Flabesymbios commensalis. Taxonomy (NCBI): domain Eukaryota; kingdom Metazoa; phylum Annelida; class Polychaeta; order Terebellida; family Flabelligeridae; genus Flabesymbios; species Flabesymbios commensalis. Next base: position 104,722,534 of record OZ024904.1, on the reverse strand, counting down.
AGAATTCAACGAAATTTTACTAGATATGCACTTCATCAGCCAACAATTAATTACAAGGAGCGCGGTGAATATTTAAATATCTTACCATTGTCTTTCCGCAGGGAGATGATAGACATCAAACTGCTATTTAAATCTTTATTTTGTCAGATTTTTCTGATATTGTCGCATCTGTATTGAGTGACTACAAACCTGACAGTTGACTTCGGTCAAGTCAGTATTTGGAATAGATTACCAACGGATCTGCGTCGAGAGCAATCTTTGGACGGCTTTGTACATAAACTGCATAGCTTTTATTATTTAAAGTTTCAAAACACTTTTAACTGTGATAATGTTTGCTCTTGGACAAGTACTTGTGGATGTCAGGCGTGTGCGTGATATTTGGATTATCATAATCAACATGTAATAACCCAATAATACCAACATTCATATGCATGGCTTATCAACGATACTACTTCAACCTATATTGCTGAGTTGACGGGAGAAAGCTATGCTTCCTAAGAATGACGGAGGACTCTCATGTGTCGATACTCATGTGTTTGGCAGGCGAGAGCCACCAGTCCAACTCAGACTAGTATAGCATACATGGTTTTTTTTTCGGTTGAGCGACGGCTATACGAGCTGACGCCAGCAGATGCAATTTAGACTAGTCAAATTACTTTTATTCCAGAGGGACTAACGTTATGTACGTGTCGAGGGCTCTAGTTAATAACACATAGTTGTATTATTGTTTTTATAAATACGCCTTATGTAGAATTGTTTTGTTTTATTATTATGATATTATATGGTATCTGGCCCTATGATCAATGGAGTGCATAATGAACTAAACTTGTGTGGTGGCTCAGGGCACCTTCTATTTGCTTCGCAGTCAAGCAAATATCTACAACGTGGAAATTGTGAAGATTTTATAAAACTAAAATAATGATATTATTATAAAGTTGCATGCTTTTAAATACTGCTCTACTTGTAGTTGTTTTATTAGTTTCTACGCTTTCCAGAGGGTTTTTTTGCTACTTTTATACTATTATGTAGTTATTTTATATCTGGTTTTAGCGCGGGAGACAACAATTATGTATGATATATTTTAACTTAATTTTACTTTTAAGTGTAATTACCATGTATAAAGTTGCATGCTTTTAAAAAATGTTCTACTTGTAGTTGTTTTATACGTTTCTACGCTTTCCAGAGGGTTTTTTGCTACTTTTATACTAATACGTAGTTATTTGATCTCTGGTTTTAGCGCGGGAAACAACACTTATGTATAACATATTTCTATTTAATTGTACCTTTAAATGTAATTTTAAGTGTAATTATCATGTATATAAATTTTATCCTGGATGTCGAACTTAGTTAGGGTGCTGGTCACCTGTATTCGACATCCTGATGTACACAATTTTACTTACAATTGCTTATGTGTACGATTATTGTATATATTTGTGTATATAAAGCATAATAAATAAATAAAAACATTTTGTTTGTTATGTACGTTTTATATAAACTATAAGCTATGGTATGAATCTCTCAAAGAACCAGTTACATACATGTATACCACTGACACCAACAACGAGCCAGACAGAAAGCACCACACGTACTTCAGGTGTCAAAGTCTGCTTTCATTTTGTCTGACAATAGCAAAGACTTCTAATTTAAAAAAATAAAATCATTGAGAAGAATCCGGAGTTACAAATTGAGGTCACTACACAAGAGCGTTAATAATGTTTTGTCTGAACATTAATATCAATCACATCACTTTGTCTGGAGTGTATCTCGGGATTCTCAGAATAAGTGACATAAGACAACATAAGAGAATTTAATCGGTGTAAGTCCTTCTCATAGGAGGCGCATCATTCAATGTCCAGGGCCGGTGGGTTGTATTTTTTTGTCATGGACAAATTATTTATTTCAACCCGGCTTGGTGGCGGCAGAAAAATTCAATTTGTATTATATGTTTATAATGAACAGAGCTTAAAATATATTATTTATTTCATGCAGAGTCTGCCCGAAATGATTTATTTCAAAAATACTACAGACCCATCCCCCGGGAGGTTAGACCTGAATACAAGTCTATTTCGTCCGAGCTGCATATAACGCAGGAGTATTAGATTTCCACTTGGAAAAAAAACGTAGAAAGCTGAATTTTTTAGGAATGTTGCCCAGATACCCACTTAACACTGTAAAGGAAAGTGCCCAAAAATCCAGGTTGAGGGAAATTTGTAATTCGAAATTTTCCAAATGACTGCCATCCTGAGTCGTGAAAACCCAAAGAATAGTATAATTTTTCAATAGTCAGCATTGAACAACAAACAAAGTGTTTAAATATAACAAAAATGGTAGTTTTACCCTTTAACCGCCGGTGTCGCATATATTCGGGTTTTTATTTTTGTATTAGAACATTAAGTACCACCTTTTAAACATGTTAAAGATAAAATGTGGCATCAATCAGCACTATTTGAAAACAGTCGACCTCCATTTTGTCAAATCTGAATAATTTTCACTCACTTGAAGTTGTGGACCGCGTCAGCGAGACACAACTTCAAGTGGGTGAAAATTCAGAATGAATAATTTGGCGGTCAAAGGGTTAATGATTATTCAATGTTCATTAAAGATATTTTAATTTTTCAAGCAAATCATTTGTAGGTTTTTGGAGTTTTCGTGGAGTTTTTTGCAATAAAGGAACATGGTCACGATGAAGTGACATTCATTAAAATTCTGTGATAGCTATAAACCAATTTGAAAATGCTATCCAATAAAATCCAGAAAATACAGCATTTGCTTTACTGAACTGAATGCAAAAACATGTATATGTGTAGAAAATACAGAAATAATTATTTCACAAGATCATATGATCATATCACCCGGTCGGTAAATGTTTTACTGGTCATCGTCTGCCTCAGCCTGATATATATCACTACATGTTTTTCTAGTGCATGCTGAGCACATTGGTGAACAAAACAAGCCTGCCTTACGACATATGCACCTCCTGGTGCAAACTACTTTACAACCACATGAAATAATCTTCAAAACACTGGCCGATCTGTACCGATTAGGTGGTCCATGCCGCTCTTAAGCGCCCATCCCCAATCTGTAGGATTCACTTCGTCATTTCCTAACCATTGTTGAATAGTGTTCTAAATTAATGATATTTAGCAGAATCGGGTGATGGGGGCAGGGTCACCAGCTTGAAAGCACTCGACGTTAAAGACTTTCTGGAGACCTGCTTCATATACAGGTTGTACCTGTGCTCTTCAAGAGAAGTACAGTGGGTTGATCCATACAGTTTAAACAGGAAAACTTCTCCTGTCTGGACAATGTCATCTTTCTTAGCATTCTGATCAACAAATACATTCAGCATATCCCACTCGATTTTTCTAGAATCGACAGGGCTTTTCGTTTGCATATATTGTGCAATGCCGAAACGGTATCGCATCCAGTAAATGCGTGAGCAAAAAAGATTCCTGACGGTGTCATGCAAAGCATCTTGTCTCTTATGAATGCAAAATATTATAGGGGGATGGGGTCTAAATTGTATGTATATATCCATAAAAAAATTGCTTTGTCAGTCAGCATGACAAGTAAATCAGTATCATTACCAACAAGGACAACTGGTTAGTCAAGAAGTGTTGCTGCTGTCAATGACGTATTGCTGCTCATATGGTCGGTATCTGCGAGACTCTGGCTCCATACTACCCCAACATTGTCCAACTTGGTCAACACATGTCCAATAAATCGAGCCTTGTTGCGTCGATTAGCCAGAAAACGATTCTGAGGTGTAGAAACTGTCATGTCTAGCTCAAAGATAATATCAGGGGAGATGTTCTGTGTGGCCCTTTGCTGCCGCTCAGTTACTTTGGTGGACATGGCTTCCCTGTATCCATCAAATATCACTGTAACCTCAGTGTCTTTTTAACCTTTGTGTCTTTTTATCAAAAAGAGATGGTGATTTGTTCCCAAACTCGTGTTTGAGGTGTTATTTCATCTCAAATTGATCATTGAGCACACAGGTCATACGTACGAAGAGTAGCTCACTCTTTACCTCAACGTTATGACCCCGAACACTGATATTTTAATTGGCAGCTAAGTCTATTCCTATGCTGTACACTTTGTCAGCATTGGCACTTTTGTCTGCTACCCCTCCTGGAGAGACTGATACCAGGGCATCATGAGCAATGTATAACAGCGGAGAATGCTCCTGAAGCCAGTGAAGGAGTCCCAGGAGCCTTTAACATTCTCATGAGAACCTGTTCAATTGTCTGGTCCGTAAAGCTCAAAACATCTCTGCTCTTGATTGTAAAATAACCATCTTCAGTCAATGTCCTAAATTGTGCTTCTGTCATAATCTCTGATAATGTTTTCATTGTATCCAGATAGGGCCATGCTGATTTAGCATAAGCCAAGTGTGCAGCAGCATGCAGTATTGGAATCATCTCAGATACAGCATACAAGTGTAGGTCCCAGTTTCCCGTCCGCTCCACCCGAATGAACAGGAGGAGTACACGAACCTGTCTGATGTATTGCATCCACAGCTTCCAAGTGCGAATCTGTACTGGTATATCATTCATCAAATCATCGACTATCTGTGTCAGTTGTGTAACAGCGTCTTCTTGGAGTACAGTATCTGTATCACACTGACCTTGACGTAACATTTCGTGCAAGGTACGAAGGCGCTTGAGGCTGACACCATCAAGACACCCTGTTCAGAATGTGTCACTGAGCAGCTGATGTCATAAGGTGTGCACGGAGAGCACGAGCATATGCTTGACCACTTATCACGTGTATCACAGTGCTACATGCATCAACTCCAATAACTCCGCAATGCCACTCCCCCTAATGATAGCACCTATGGCTCCCATATTATATGACATTATGAGATGGAATCCACCCAGTTTGATGACTAAGCCTTTATAAATCAATTGAGGAATGAACTTTTCAGAGACCTTTATGAACAAAGGCTGGTCAAATGTGACAGGCGCTATGCCAAGTTGTTGTTTCTCACACAATGTCTGCACATAGCTTCGTGCTCAATAAATCGAGTCTGGTCGGGTGGGGTCCAGGTTGATGAAAGGTAAAATATCTATTCTATTTATATCATGTTTGCTCCCTTGACTGCATGAAACCATCCCATGATTGACAAGTGGCACCAACAGGTATGCACATCGAAAAGCTGACTAGCCAGAAATTGTGAAGTGCATCGTGTGAAAAGGCTTACTTTAAAATACAAGGCTTAATTATTTCAAGGGGGGCAAAGATACACTGCTTCAAACCAGAAACTAGTGTTTTTTTGTAGGCTTTGATTGGGATCTGAGCAAATTTTTCAACCCGACTACTTCTATTTCCAAATAGATCATGATTAGCTGCTTCGTAAATTCACACAGGTGGTTGTCTATCCAGAAGCAAATAATAGTATCGCAACTCCGACTCCAATACCTACCATATGGAATATCAAAGCATTGTCATATACATAAAGAATGCTGATTAATGCAAGAATAAAGATTTGTGATTTATATTATTGCAATTTCATGTCGTGAATCAATCCTGTATCACAAAAAATATTGTTTCTGCTTATTCAGATACCCGCTTCTGAGTTCAATATTCAAAATTAGCAAATGAGTTTCTTGGAACATATTTCTCCCATCCTATTAACAAAATAGTGGGTTAAAACAGTAACTGTCAACAAAAAATGGTCTGATATGTGTTCCACGTGATGGGAAATCAAATACTCTTATGTTTAGACACTTTTTGTTGTGCAACGTTGAATATTAGCAATACTCTGATCATTTAATGGTTTTCGCGAATTGGGATGACGGTAATTTTGAAAATCTTAAATTGAAAATTTTGGTCAGCGGGAATTTTTGGGGACTTTTTATCAGGGTGTTCCGGGGATGTCTGGGCAACTTTTCTGAAAAAATCAGCTTTCTACATTTTTTTTCCAAGTCATCATGTTTTTAGACCTAATACTCCTGCACTAATATGCAGCTCTGGCGGAATAGCCTTGTATTCAGGGATACCGGGAGATTGAATGGTGGCCCTCCAAAGATGTATGTCGTGTTTCCGGATGGATATGAATCCTAACATTGCGTCTGGGGTGTCAGGCGGGATCTCAGATATAAGAGGATTGCCTTGATCTGGTTCATACTTATAATGAGGTGAAAGAGGTGGCTCTTAGCACCTCAGACCAGCGACATGTGTGATCTTCACACATTGAACCAGTGCTGGTTTAATGTTGGGTCAGCGTCTGTGACGGTGGACCAACATTAAGCCAACATTAAACCAACATTACACCAACATTACACCAACATTAGCCGAAATATGTGATACAGACGCAACTTCAGAAACAACTTTGTAGAGACATTATGGCATCTAATGATTATTGAGTGTATTAATTGTAGTCTCTTATATTACTGTATAATTATAGGCCTACATGTAAACCGTTGAAGTTAGAAAAGAAGCACGAGAAAAAACGTTTTGTTGTGAGCCATCATTACTGTATACTTATACATGTATGTAAACAATTAAAGTTAGAAAACAAACATTTGAAAACACATTTTGTAGTACACCCTCATTTCTCATTCGCTTTATGGCCGCAGAACTGTATATGAGGCAACTAGAAGACCACCATCATTATGTCTCTAAAGAAATGAATCTTCATACTCTTTTTGAACTCATCTGAGTCTGTTAGGCCTATATTTCTTAATTTTGCATTCCACAGTCGTAGCGAAATATACCTACATCTTGCTCAAACGCCCACATTTTTCACACAGGGCTTAGTGTTTTTTTTTGAAATGAACTGTTTGATTGATTGTTATGTTGGACTGTTGCAGGATGCGATGGTAATGCGTCTAGCCATGGATATAAAGCTGCCAATCCGCGTGGAGCCTTTTTGACTGGATCCCCGTATAAGAGGATTGACCTCACGCAGCTTACATTCATTCTAATAACAACGTCCAGACATCTGACAATACTGCTCTACAAAGCCAAAAAACAGTATCTGCTTACTTTACAAGTAAGCAGATACTGCCTTCTGACTTCACACGGCGATGCAGGTCATCGCAGATTTTACAAGAATTTATGAGTTTTGTCCACAAATTACAGAGAATCATGTGGATGACAGTTCAATCATCACTTTTTCTATATAATCTGCTTACTAAGGTTTAGACCAGCAGCTGAAAGGTCGGTGAACCTCCAGTGTGTAATTAACTGAATACCCGGAATGCACTGAGGTGACCTGGCAGTAAGGTTTCAAAGCGCAAAACATGACAACGCGAATTCGGCGAGAAAGTTATCAAACGCACTATTTAATCACTTTCAAAACACACCAGCGAGAAGTCGAGCGTGAACAGCAACGCGGTAAAATTAAAAAATGCTAGCAAATATTTCACGGTTTTCGCACCGGTTTTCGCGTGGGAAATCGAAGAAAATGAAGTCACTCAATCTGTCCTTGGAACAGGGTAAACCGGCGCATTTCGCGTCTTAGTCTGTGGCCATAGGGTTATCCGAATGCTTGAAAACCTGTACAAACACCACTGGCAGTTAAACTGAAACTTTTACGACGCTGAAATATTTTTGTATAAACCATACAGACCATAAAGTTTTTTTCAAATTGAGATCATAATAAATGTCTACGACCATTATAAATGTTTTCATTCTTTCAGCGCGTTGAATATCTATATGTTAAAGGTCTACGACCATTATAAATGTTTTCATTCTTTCAGCGCGTTGAATATGTATATGTTAAAGGTCTACGACCATTATAAATGTTTTCATTCTTTCAGCGCGTTGAATATGTATATGTTAAAGGTCTACGACCATTATAAATGTTTTCATTCTTTCAGCGCGTTGAATATGTATATGTTAAAGGTCTACGACCATTATAAATGTTTGCATTCTTTCAGCGCGTTGAATATGTATATGTTAAAGGTCTACGACCATTATAAATGTTTGCATTCTTTCAGCGCGTTGAATATCTATATGTTATAGGTCTACGACCATTATAAACGTTTTCATTCTCTCAGCGCGTTTCTAAAGTAGTATTTTTTTCGCCATTGTGTACTTTTATATAATTGACGCACATCATTTTATTTTTGGAAATTGTAAACACACTTGTAAATTGTAACTATTTGTCTGTCCAGTTATTTTCAAATTTATACAACATCGTCTTTTTCAAACAATCAAACAATACAAGTCACGTTTGAAATAAATAAATTGTTTATATATTTAGATTTTCATTAAGACATGCTTTCCACATTTATAACAATATTATTAAAATATATTGCACGTTATTTCAGTTTTCCATTGATGTATTGTACTTTTGTTGACTTGATATCGATACAGATAACAAAGTGTTTGTCCTGTGAATCAATGCAGAATTAATCACATTGATAACCTATCGGTTTCACATACATTTTGCGATCCTAATCAACTTCCTTTATAGTCCGCGTTTATCATACCGGTCACAGCAAAGCAGTCATCTGGTAGATTGTCAAATCACGGAAAACGAAGGTAGTAAATTAACGTACTATGTTCAGTCGTTAGAAGCTCCAAGGTCAACAATAAGACTATAACACTTCCCACAAAGCCGAAAGACAGTAACTGTTTACTTGTAAAGTAGCCATATACTGTTTTTCCCGGCAGATGAGACTGGAGGTGAATTATATTTCTCTTTTCGGCAATATTTTTTTCCCGGCTTAATTACCCTTTAAACCCTCACGATGCATTAAAGCATTATATTACTTCCCTGAAAACACACTTAATTTTCCTACAACTAAGGGCTTTAAAATGAAAATTTTCACGAAACTGACTTACCAATAAATGGCAATTTTCTTGATTTTTCAACCACCACAACTACAAATCATCATCATCCCCTACAAGTCCAGAACTGCGACAGCAATTCGCGGCTTGTGGTGAATGAAGATGACAATGGTAAACTCAGGCTTAAAAGGGTTAGTTCATAGGTTTTTTTATTTGTTATTCATTTGTTATCACATTCTGCGCAGTGCCAGTGATTTTTATAACATAAAGCGCTATCGCTATCGCCACAGCCCATACCTACTGTAGGTTGAATTATCAGTCATATCTTGTGTGACTTGATCGTGTGATATTTTGCCATATCGCACTCTAGTAAACACTCTTATATGAGATCCACTTGGTCGTTCTATACACAGATAATAGTCCAGTTGATTTGTGATAAAAAAGGCCCAACCCAAAACAAATTTCCAAAGTAATAAGCGATATATCAAATGATAGCTTATACACTCTTCTATAAGAATACAAAATCTAAGAAAATATATTGAGTGGAACATCTTTTTTCTGGAGGGGGGGGGGGGACAAATTAGCCTTCCGCTGATCCGGATATTAAGTGTTATCTGTGATATTTCCTCTCTAAACATTATTATATAAACCAGTAAATATATCAGCGCAAGGATTGCGTTATGGACTAGTTATATTTTTAAATCAAATCAAAAATAGTTTATTCAAACAAAATACAAAAATATCAACTTATACAGTGATATTAAAACTAAATAAAAGTTAGACACCTTTTATTATATTGGCACAAATTATTGTTTGAAAGGAAGTGAAATGAAGTCAATGACTTATACTAAGCTCACTTCCTATTTTCTGTGCTTACATTCAGTAATAATACATCTATGATTGACTCGAAATCGGTAAATAAATGTATGCTGAATCTATTAAATTTCGTGTTTATCTTGTGAATGTAATCACCATAATATGAGATTGAATCGAGTATTATTTATATATTTACCTAAGAAATAGGATTTACACATTTTCTTGAATACACACATTTTCTTAATGGTTGTAATATCAGTTTTGAGAGAATTCCATAGTTCAACCCCAGCTACAGTCACTGTCTGAGATTTCATGGTAGTGCGAACATATTTTTGATTAAATTTACCATTTTGTTTTGTATTGTATGAATTGGAATTGATTGTAAATAATGATTATATTCCTATAGGCAATAAATTATTTTTCACCTCGAACATAACAATCAGTGTTTTATAGGCAATCAAATCAACAAACCTCAATATACCACACTTATAAAATAATGGACTGGTATTAGTGCGCATATCATTAATACCACAAATAGCTCTAATTACTTTTTTTCTGGATTAAGATGATAGAATTTAATTTAGTTTTGTAGGTGTTTCCCCATATTTCTGAACAATAATTTATATACGGAAGAAATAATGAACAGTACAATGTACATAGACTATCATAATTTAACACACGTTTTGTTCTGAAAATGATACCTGAGACTTTGATAAGTTTTGAAGTTACTAATTTTATATGTTCCTTCCAGTTAAGACATGCATCTATCTGAACACCCAGAAACTTTGTACTACAAACTCTTGTCAGAATGAACTCATCAAATGAAACATTAATGAGTTCATCCTTGTCAACTTTACCAAAAACTATATAATTTGTTTTTGAAATGTTCAGTGATAATTTATTTAAAGCAAACCAACTTTTCAATTTAATTAATTCCATACTCATAACTTTATATACATATTTTATACATTTTCCTATAAAAAATAATTTTTTATCATCTGGAAATAAAATACATTTAATCAGTTTTGACACGTTACAAATGTCATTTATGTACAACAAAAACAACTGTGGACCAAGTACTGATCCTTGTGGCACCCCACAAACTGTTTGTAATATACCTGATGTTGCAATATCAATATTTACATATTGTTTTCGCCCAGTCAAGTAACTCTTTACCCAATTATTTGATATTCCTCTCACCCCATATCTGTCCAGCTTTTTCAATAAAATGTCATGATCAATTGTGTGAAAGGCTTTCTTTAAATCAATGAATACACCTATGGTTTTATTTTTCTTGTCTATTGATGAAACTAATTCTTCTACTAATTCGAATAAATAATTTTGTACATGATTGTCGTCCCGAAGAGCCGTTTTGTCCTTTACAACGCCTCGGACTAAGATATTAGCATGGTTTGTCTGATCCAGTTCACGGTAACTTGGTACAAAGCCGCACAACGCGGCAGGTGTAAGAGCCGTTTTGTCCTTTACAACGCCTCGGACTAAGATATTTACATGGTTTGTCTGATCCAGCCATGGTAACTTGGTACAAAGCCGCACAACGCGGCAGGTGTAAGAGCCGTTTTGTCCTTTACAACGCCTCGGACTAAGATATTTACATGGTTTGTCTGATCCAGCTCATGGTAACTTGGTACAAAGCCGCACAACGCGGCAGGTGTAAGAGCCGTTTTGTCCTTTACAACGCCTCGGACTAAGATATTTACATGGTTTGTCTGATCCAGTTCACGGTAACTTGGTACAAAGCCGCACAACGCGGCAGGTGTAAGAGCCGTTTTGACCTTTACAACGCCTCGGACTAAGATATTTACATGGTTTGTCTGATCCAGCTCATGGTAACTTGGTACAAAGCCGCACAACGCGGCAGGTGTAAGAGCCGTTTTGTCCTTTACAACGCCTCGGACTAAGATATTTACATGGTTTGTCTGATCCAGCTCATGGTAACTTGGTACAAAGCCGCACAACGCGGCAGGTGTAAGAGCCGTTTTGTCCTTTACAACGCCTCGGACTAAGATATTTACATGGTTTGTCTGATCCAGCCATGGTAACTTGGTACAAAGCCGCACAACGCGGCAGGTGTAAGAGCCGTTTTGTCCTTTACAACGCCTCGGACTAAGATATTTACATGGTTTGTCTGATCCAGCCATGGTAACTTGGTACAAAGCCGCACAACGCGGCAGGTGTAAGAGCCGTTTTGTCCTTTACAACGCCTCGGACTAAGATATTTACATGGTTTGTCTGATCCAGCCATGGTAACTTGGTACAAAGCCGCACAATGCGGCAGGTGTAAGAGCCGTTTTGTCCTTTACAACGCCTCGGACTAAGATATTTACATGGTTTGTCTGATCCAGCCATGGTAACTTGGTACAAAGCCGCACAACGCGGCAGGTGTAAGAGCCGTTTTGTCCTTTACAACGCCTCGGACTAAGATATTTACATGGTTTGTCTGATCCAGCTCATGGTAACTTGGTACAAAGCCGCACAACGCGGCAGGTGTAAGAGCCGTTTTGTCCTTTACAACGCCTCGGACTAAGATATTTACATGGTTTGTCTGATCCAGTTCATGGTGACCTGGTACAAAGCCGCACAACGCGGCAGGTGTAAAAGCCGTTTTGTCCTTTACAACGCCTCGGACAAAGATATTTGCATGGTTTGTCTGATCCAGCCATGGTAACTTGGTACAAAGCCGCACAACGCGGCAGGTGTAAGAGCCGTTTTGTCCTTTACAACGCCTCGGACTAAGATATTTACATGGTTTGTCTGATCCAGCTCATGGTAACTTGGTACAAAGCCGCACAACGCGGCAGGTGTAAGAGCCGTGTTGTCCTTTACAACGCCTCGGACTAAGATATTTACATGGTTTGTCTGATCCAGCTCATGGTAATTTGGTACAAAGCCGCACAACGCGGCAGGTGTAAGAGCCGTTTTGTCCTTTACAACGCCTCGGACTAAGATATTTACATGGTTTGTCTGATCCAGCCATGGTAACTTGGTACAAAGCCGCACAACGCGGCAGGTGTAAGAGCCGTTTTGTCCTTTACAACGCCTCGGACTAAGATATTTACATGGTTTGTCTGATCCAGCTCATGGTAACTTGGTACAAAGCCGCACAACGCGGCAGGTGTAAGAGCCGTTTTGTCCTTTACAACGCCTCGGACTAAGATATTTACATGGTTTGTCTGATCCAGTTCATGGTGACCTGGTACAAAGCCGCACAACGCGGCAGGTGTAAGAGCCGTTTTGTCCTTTACAACGCCTCGGACTAAGATATTTGCATGGTTTGTCTGATCCAGCCATGGTAACTTGGTACAAAGCCGCACAACGCGGCAGGTGTAAGAGCCGTTTTGTCCTTTACAACGCCTCGGACTAAGATATTTACATGGTTTGTCTGATCCAGCTCATGGTAACTTGGTACAAAGCCGCACAACGCGGCAGGTGTAAGAGCCGTGTTGTCCTTTACAACGCCTCGAACTAAGATATTTACATGGTTTGTCTGATCCAGCTCATGGTAATTTGGTACAAAGCCGCACAACGCGGCAGGTGTAAGAGCCGTTTTGTCCTTTACAACGCCTCGGACTAAGATATTTACATGGTTTGTCTGATCCAGCTCATGGTAACTTGGTACAAAGCCGCACAACGCGGCAGGTGTAAGAGCCGTGTTGTCCTTTACAACGCCTCGGACTAAGATATTTACATGGTTTGTCTGATCCAGCTCATGGTAACTTGGTACAAAGCCGCACAATGCGGCAGGTGTATTTATTTATAAGATAGACACTAAAACCCACTTATATAACATATACCATTATGATCAGCGTTATTCTAATCAGAATATTTGTACACTTTTAGCAGCTAATTGACGGTGTAATATCCTTTTTGAAAGCAATTTTTCGGACTCGTTTATCGCTGTGGCCATCTTATACACATTTTGCATGTGTAAAATAGTTTCGACAGCCTCATTCCTCGCTAGAGAGCTATTAAATATGTGATGTGATACCGCAACATCAGCCCAGCATTTCAGCAGCATTGTGTCAATGTTTCGTGCACGCACCCGCATCACTCGACTCACGCCACACTTCACCCGCATCACTCGACTCACGCCACACTTCCTTCAACTAACCGACCTCGGGTTAATGCCCTATATCTTACATTGAGCGTAGACTTCAACGCAAATGTCAATCAACTATGCATAGACAGTTACAATTGTGTTATGTCATGAATGAATGAATGAATGAGTGAATGAATGAATGATTTAATGAATAAATAAATAAATAAATAAATAAATAAATAAATAAATGAATGAATGAATGAATGAATGAATGAATGAATGAATGAATGAATGAATGAATGAATGAATAAATAAATAAATAAATGAATGAATGAATGAATAATGAATGAATGAATGAATGACTGAATGAATGAATGAATGAATGAATGAATGAATGAATGAATGAATGAATGAATGAATGAATGAATGAATGAATGAATGAATGAATGGAAAAATAATGAATGAATGAAAAATGAATGAATGAATGAATAAATGAATGAATGAATGCATGAATGAATGAATGAATGTATAAATGAATAAATAAATGAATGAATGAATGAATGAATAAATGAATGAATGAATGAATAAATGAATGAATGAATGAATGAATGAATGAATGAATGAATGAATGAATGAATGAATGAATGAATGAATGAATGAATGAATGAATGAATGAATGAATGAATGAATGAATGAATGAATGAATGCATAGATGGGTACAGGGATTGATGGGGTTTACGGACAATGTGTAAGCATACTGGGTCAGTAGAACATCTTGAGAATGCTTAGGTCAGTCATATGGGCAACTACTTAGTGCCGGTCGCACTGAATGACACAGGTTAAATAATATTGTTCAAAATACCTGTCAGTACTTTTCATTAAAGAATTAACAAAATGTCCTAAATCTGATCAACGCCGGCAACGTTCTTTTTCAATACAAAAGGAATGTTATAATATGTGTGTTATATTATAACATGGGTGTCTCTTTAGAAGTCATACTATATTCTACAACACATGTCAGCCCCCCCCCACATGTGTTAGCTCACACATGTCAGTGACGTCATATCTGGCTGTTCCAGTCTCCCCCTGACATTAGCATGATATACATTACTTAATTTCATAACTTTGAACTGTAGTTCTGTCATTTCTGTAACGTTAGGCCTTAACGTTAGGCTTTACAATTAGAATCCTATTAGATAGGGACCATTTTATTTTTAAATTGACAAGATCTGTGCCAATGTAATTTACGACGTCCCTTTTTAAAACTAGGCCTATACTATTTGGTTTGAATTGAAGTTCAGAATTACTGCCTTTAGACTACGGTAGGCCTACATGTCAAATGTCTTGGTAACCATTGCCAGTGGCACAGACTGTTCACTTATTTTTTTATATTAGGATCGTTATAATAATTCATGGTTGGCCTATAGATCTAGATGTACTTCTACTCATAGAAAGCTTAATAAATGAAATAAAGTAAAAATAATGAAAAATATAATAACAGCCGGTCCCGATTATATATATATATATATATATATATTTCATTTTCTATTAGCTCATCAAATATCAGCTTTTGAACACTAAAAATAGAGATTAAAAAACGTGACATCAATCAACATCGTTGACCTAGATTGCCTTAAATCTGGATAATTTTCACCCGTTTGAAGTTATGGATCGCGTCAGCTTCTCGACGCACAGCTTCAAATGGGCAGAAATTCCAATTAAATGATTTATCGGTTAAATGGTTCAAATTGTGTCTCACGCTATCGCGATGCACAAGTCACGCAACGCCAAGTGAATGGAAATTTGTGTGATTTGTGGAATTTAGATAAAAGAATGGCTACTGTAGTCGACTTCAGTGCTCTTGTGGTTAAAACACAGAATGGCTACTGTAGTCGACTTCAGTGCTCTTGTGGTTAAAACACAGAATGGCTACTGTAGTCGACATCGGTGCACAAGTTGCTGAAACACAGAATCGCACTGTAGTCGACATCGGTGCACAAGGTGTTGAAACACAGGATGGCTACTATAGTGGACATCGGTGCTCTAGGTGCTGAAACACAGGATGGCTACTATAGTGGACATCGGTGCTCTAGGTGCTGAAACACAGGATGGCTACTATAGTGGACATCGGTGCTCTAGGTGCTGAAACACAGGGTGGCTACTATAGTGGACATCGGTGCTCAAGGTGCTGAAACACAGGGTGGCTACTATAGTGGACATCGGTGCTCAAGGTGCTGAAACACAGGGTGGCTACTATAGTGGACATCGGTGCTCTAGGTGCTGAAACACAGGATGGCTACTATAGTGGACATCGGTGCTCTAGGTGCTGAAACACAGGATGGCTACTATGGTGGACATCGGTGCTCTAGGTGCTGAAACACAGGATGGCTACTATAGTGGACATCGGTGCTCTAGGTGCTGAAACACAGGATGGCTACTATAGTGGACATCGGTGCTCTAGGTGCTGAAACACAGGATGGCTACTATAGTGGACATCGGTGCTCAAGGTGCTGAAACACAGGGTGGCCACTATAGTGGACATCGGTGCTCTAGGTGCTGAAACACAGGATGGCTACTATAGTGGACATCGGTGCTCAAGGTGCTGAAACACAGGATGGCTACTATAGTGGACATCGGTGCTCAAGGTGCTGAAACACAGGATGGCTACTATAGTGGACATCGGTGCTCAAGGTGCTGAAACACAGGATGACTACTATAGTGGACATCGGTGCTCGAGGTGCTGAAACACATGGTGGCTACTAAAGTGGACATCGGTGCTCAAGGTGCTGAAACACAGGATGGCTACTATAGTGGACATCGGTGCTCTAGGTGCTGAAACACAGGATGGCTACTATAGTGGACATCGGTGCTCTAGGTGCTGAAACACAGGATGGCTACTATAGTGGACATCGGTGCTCTAGGTGCTGAAACACAGGATGGCTACTATAGTGGACATCGGTGCTCTAGGTGCTGAAACACAGGATGGCTACTATAGTGGACATCGGTGCTCTAGGTGCTGAAACACAGGATGGCTACTATAGTGGACATCGGTGCTCTAGGTGCTGAAACACAGGATGGCTACTATAGTGGACATCGGTGCTCTAGGTGCTGAAACACAGGATGGCTACTATAGTGGACATCGGTGCTCAAGGTGCTGAAACACAGGATGGCTACTATAGTGGACATCGGTGCTCTAAGGGTTAAAACATGCTTGGTTTTCATGGAGTTTAGGTTGAATTATGACTTATAGTTTTTATCGCTAAACCTACTTATTCCCTGAATGGCCACGCTGTTAAAGGTACGTATTCCCTGGAGATGTAGCTATTTACAACCTCGTAAATCGATTGGCAAAAACAGGTACGCAATGGGGGGGGGGGGGTAATCAATTAATTAAAGTCACGTTGTATGACACTCACACATCAATGTAAAGACACCTTAACTCTTACAGCGCTGAAATATTTGTTATCTAAAACCATGGAAACTAAAGTTGTCTTTGTTTAATTTGAAATCATCATAAATGTCTTAGTCAGCTTTTTCTGATTCTTTTGAATACATATGTTATGGGTCTACGGACGTTAGAAATATTGACATTCTTTCAGTGCGTCTTTATATGTCAGAATCGTCAGATTCTGACATATATACAGACGGTCCCCGCGCTGAAAGAGTTAATAACTACGCCGCAAAACGCAGGAGATGTTATATAAGTTATTGCCAATCTTGTTCGGTATAAACTAGCAAACGTTTTACATCTATTCATTGTATGTATCAGGACTCACCGTTACATGAGTTTGTCTTTTAATATGGGGGCCTGATAGCGTTGCAGCGAGAATCAATGTCTCACGGAGAAGCTATTTGATGGCTAGATAACTCCGGTCTGCAATGAAAATCATACAAAACGCTATTTGTATGGCGTAGAAATAAAGGTATTATATATATTCACACTTTCATGAGGAAACAGACATTTTCTCCTGCAATGCCGTGGGGCCGTATGCATGAAATAGTTGCAAATATGAGTATTATGTCAACGACTGAGGTGGTAAGTTTGTCGTACATGTGACGTTCCACGTGACAGGTATTTGTATACGACCGAAAATGCTAATTAAACAATGCATGGGTCGGATAGGCCTACTTGCGTGTGCAACATTCCAGACGTGATGAGAGATGCCAGAAAAAAATCAGCGAAGCTGTTTTGTGCTTGTTTGAATTAAGAAATAACGTATAGACCAGTCATTGAACCTGATAATGAGGGGAATTGACCATATTGTGTGCGCTTGAAATAGCTGCGATATGCTAGCGACGTCAAATAACAATTTTGCATATGGGACATTTATCAAAACTCAGTAGTTAAAAGAACAAGGTCCCATACCGTTAAGATGATATTAGATCCATGGCGTAGGAATAATAATAATGGTAGTGATGATAAACCGACATTTTGCGCTTCAAATGTGTGTATATTTTGTATCTTGTGAGACTAGATCATCCAGTCGTCTTGTGAGACTAGATCACCCAGTCGTCTTGTGGGACTAGATCATCCAGTCGTCTTGTGAGACCAGATCATCCAGTCGAGCTGTGAGACTAGATCACCCAGTCGAGCTGTGAGACTAGATCACCCAGTCGAGCTGTGAAACTAGATCACCCAGTCGAGCTGTGAGACTAGATCACCCAGACGTCTTGTGGGACTAGATCATCCAGTCGTCTTGTGAGACCAGATCATCCAGTCGAGCTGTGAGACTAGATCACCCAGTCGAGCTGTGAGACTAGATCACCCAGTCGAGCTGTGAAACTAGATCACCCAGTCGAGCTGTGAGACTAGATCACCCAGACGTCTTGTGGGACTAGATCACCCAGTCGAGCTGTGAGAATAGATCACCCAGTCGTCTTGTGAGACTAGATCACCCAGTCGTCTTGTGAGACTAGATCACCCAGTCGAGCTGTGATACTAGATCACCCAGTCGAGGTGTGAGACTAGATCATCAAGTCGAGCTGTGCGACTAGATCACCCAGTCGTCTTGTGGGACTAGATCACCCAGTCGAGCTGTGAGACTAGATCACCCAGTCGAGCTGTGAGACTAGATCACCCAGTCGAGGTGTGGGACTAGATCACCCAGTCGAGCTGTGAGACTAGATCACCCAGTCGTCTTGTGAGACTAGATCACCCAGTCGTCTTGTGAGACTAGATCACCCAGCCGTCTTATGAGACTAGATCACCCAGTCGAGCTGTGGGACTAGATCACCCAGTCGTCTTCTGAGACTAGATCACCCAGTCGTCTTGTGAGACTAGATCACCCAGTCGTCTTACGAGACTAGATCACCCAGTCGAGCTGTGAGACTAGATCATCCAGTCGAGCTGTGAGACTAGATCACCCAGTCGAGCTGTGAGACTAGATCATCCAGTCGAGCTGTGAAACTAGATCACCCAGTCGAGCTGTGAGACTAGATCACCCAGTCGAGCTGTGAGACTAGATCATCCAGCCGTCTTGTGAGACTAGATCATCCAGTCGTCTTGTGCGACTAGATCACCCAGTCGAGCTGTGGGACTAGATCACCCAGTCGAGCTGTGAGACTAGATCATCCAGTCGAGCTGTGAGACTAGATCACCCAGACGTCTTGTGGGACTAGATCATCCAGTCGTCTTGTGAGACCAGATCATCCAGTCGAGCTGTGAGACTAGATCACCCAGTCGAGCTGTGAGACTAGATCACCCAGTCGAGCTGTGAAACTAGATCACCCAGTCGAGCTGTGAGACTAGATCACCCAGACGTCTTGTGGGACTAGATCACCCAGTCGAGCTGTGAGACTAGATCACCCAGTCGTCTTGTGAGACTAGATCACCCAGTCGTCTTGTGAGACTAGATCACCCAGTCGAGCTGTGATACTAGATCACCCAGTCGAGGTGTGAGACTAGATCATCCAGTCGAGCTGTGCGACTAGATCACCCAGTCGTCTTGTGGGACTAGATCACCCAGTCGAGCTGTGAGACTAGATCACCCAGTCGAGCTGTGAGACTAGATCACCCAGTCGAGGTGTGGGACTAGATCACCCAGTCGAGCTGTGAGACTAGATCACCCAGTCGTCTTGTGAGACTAGATCACCCAGTCGTCTTGTGAGACTAGATCACCCAGCCGTCTTATGAGACTAGATCACCCAGTCGAGCTGTGGGACTAGATCACCCAGTCGTCTTCTGAGACTAGATCACCCAGTCGTCTTGTGAGACTAGATCACCCAGTCGTCTTACGAGACTAGATCACCCAGTCGAGCTGTGAGACTGGATCATCCAGCCGTCTTGTGAGACTACAGTGTAGATCATCCAGCCGTCTTGTGCGATTAGATCCTCCAGTCGAGGTGTGAGACTAGATCACCCAGTCGAGCTGTGAGACTAGATCATCCAGCCGTCTTGTAAGACTAGATCACCAAGTCGAGCTGTGAGACTAGATCACCTAGTCGAGCTGTGAGACTAGATCATCCAGCCGTCTTGTAAGACTAGATCACCCAGTCGAGCTGTGGGACTAGATCATCCAGTCGAGCTGTGAGACTAGATCACCCAGTCGAGCTGTGAGACTAGATCATCCAGTCGAGCTGTGAAACTAGATCACCCAGTCGAGCTGTGAGACTAGATCACCCAGTCGAGCTGTGAGACTAGATCATCCAGCCGTCTTGTGAGACTAGATCATCCAGTCGTCTTGTGCGACTAGATCACCCAGTCGAGCTGTGGGACTAGATCACCCAGTCGAGCTGTGAGACTAGATCATCCAGTCGAGCTGTGAGACTAGATCATCCAGCCGTCTTGTGAGACAAGATCATCCAGTCGTCTTGTAAGACTAGATCACCCAGTCGAGCTGTGAGACTAGATCATCCAGCCGTCTTGTGCGACTAGAGCACCCAGTCGAGCTGTGAGACTAGATCACCCAGTCGAGGTGTGAGACTAGATCATCCAGTCGTCTTGTAAGACTAGATCACCCAGTCGAGCTGTGAGACTAGATCACCCAGTCGTCTTGTGAGACTAGATCACCCAGTCGAGGTGTGAGACTAGATCATCCAGCCGTCTTGTGCGACTAGATCACCCAGTCGAGCTGTGAGACTAGATTACCCTGTCGTCTTGTGAGACTAGATCACCCAGTCGAGCTGTGAAACTAGATCACCCAGTCGTGCTGTGAGACTAGATCACCCAGTCGTCTTGTGAGACTAGATCACCCAGTCGAGCTGTGAAACTAGATCATCCAGTCGAGGTGTGGGACTAGATCACCCAGTCGAGCTGTGAGACTAGATCACCCAGTCGAGGTGTGAGACTAGATCACCCAGTCGTCTTGTGAGACTAGATCACCCAGTCGTCTTGTGAGACTAGATCACCCAGTCGAGCTGTGAGACTAGATCACCCAGTCGAGCTGTGAGACTAGATCACCCAGTCGATCTGTGAGACTAGATCACCCAGTCGAGGTGTAGGACTAGATCACCCAGTTGTCTTGTGAGACTAGATCAACCAGTTGAGCTGTGAGACTAAATCACCCAGTCGAGCTGTAGGACTAGATCACCCAGTCGAGCTGTAGGACTAGATAACCCAGCCGAGCTGTGGGACTAGATCACCCAGTCGAGCTGTGAGACTAGATCACCCAGTCGATCTCTGAGACTAGATCACCCAGTCGATCTGTGAGACTAGATCACCCAGTTGATCTGTGAGACTAGATCACCCAGTCGATCTGTGAGACTAGATCACCCAGTCGAGCTGTAGGACTAGATCACCCAGCCGAGCTGTGGGAATAGATCACCCAGTCGAGCTGTGAGTCTAGATAACCCAGTCGTCTTGTGGGACTAGATCATCCAGTCGTCTTGTGAGACTAGAGAATATTTCTTATCCTATTGCTCAAACACCTGCAAGTAGATGTCCACGTACACCCATTGTAAACATTACACGATTGCTGTAATTTTGAATTATTTGCCTAATAAGTTTGTTCTTGTACAAATAAAGTGAGTATGTTTGTTCGTCTCAAGGAATATCACCGCGATTCCTCTGCAGGCATCTGTCACATCCCATATGTATGGCTATCGCTGGTTCCTGTCCCACTCTGGTGTAGTGGTTACGCCACATGTCTGTCGTGTAGGAGCTCGCTGGTTCCTGTCCCACTCTGGTGTGGTGGTTACGCCACATGCCTGTCGTGTAGGAGCTCACTGGTTCCTGTCCCGCTCTGGTGTGGTGGTTACGCAACATGCCTGTCGTGTAGGAGCTCGCTGGTTCCTGTCCCACTCTGGTGTAGTGGTTACGCCACATGCCTGTCGTGTAGGAGCTCGCTGGTTCCTGCCCCGCTCTGGTGCTGTGGAGAGCCTCCGTGACCGAGATGTAGCCTGATCGACATCAGACTGCCAGGGATCGAATTGCCAATCATGTGTGTGGAGGGCTGTGCCATCTGCTTCATGTCACCCTCTCCAGGACGCTGTCCTGACCCTGTGTGTGGAGAGCTGTGCCATCTGATTCATCTCACCATCTCCAGGACGCTGTCCTGACCCTGTGTGTGGAGGGCTGTGCCATCTGATTCATCTCACCACCAGGACGCTGTCCTGACCCTGTGTGTGGAGGGCTGTGCCATCTGCTTCATCTCACCATCTCCAGGACGCTGTCCTGACCCTGTGTGTGGAGGGCTGTGCCATCTGATTCATCTCACCATCCCCAGGACGCTGTCCTGACCCTGTGTGTGGAGGGCTGTGCCATCTGCTTCATCTCACCATCCCCAGGACGCTGTCCTGACCCTGTGTGTGGAGGGCTGTGCCATCTGATTCATCTCACCATCCCCAGGACGCTGTCCTGACCCTGTGTGTGGAGGGCTGTGCCATCTGCTTCATCTCACCATCCCCAGGACGCTGTCCTGACCCTGTGTGTGGAGGGCTGTGCCATCTGATTCATCTCACCACCCCCAGGACGCTGTCCTGACCCTGTGTGTGGAGGGCTGTGCCATCTGCTTCATCTCACCATCCCCAGGACGCTGTCCTGACCCTGTGTGTGGAGGGCTGTGCCATCTGATTCATCTCACCATCCCCAGGACGCTGTCCTGACCCTGTGTGTGGAGGGCTGTGCCATCTGATTCATCTCACCACCAGGACGCTGTCCTGATCCTGTGTGTGGAGGGCTGTGCCATCTGATTCATGTCACCACCAGGACGCTGTCCTGATCCTGTGTGTGGAGGGCTGTGCCATCTGATTCATCTCACCATCTCCAGGACGCTGTCCTGATCCTGTGTGTGGAGGGCTGTGCCATCTGATTCATGTCACCACCAGGACGCTGTCCTGATCCTGGAGTGGAGGGCTGTGCCATCTGATTCATGTCACCACCAGGACGCTGTCCTGACCCTGTGTGTGGAGGGCTGTGCCATCTGATTCATCTCACCACCAGGACGCTGTCCTGACCCTGTGTGTGGAGGGCTGTGCCATCTGCTTCATCTCACCATCCCCAGGACGCTGTCCTGACCCTGTGTGTGGAGGGCTGTGCCATCTGATTCATCTCACCATCCCCAGGACGCTGTCCTGACCCTGTGTGTGGAGGGCTGTGCCATCTGATTCATCTCACCATCCCCAGGACGCTGTCCTGACCCTGTGTGTGGAGGGCTGTGCCATCTGCTTCATCTCACCATCTCCAGGACGCTGTCCTGACCCTGTGTGTGGAGGGCTGTGCCATCTGATTCATCTCACCACCACCAGGACGCTGTCCTGACCCTGTGTGTGGAGGACTGTGCCATCTACTTCATCTCACCACCAGGACGCTGTCCTGACCCTGTGTGTGGAGGACTGTGCCATCTACTTCATCTCACCACCAGGACGCTGTCCTGACCCTGTGTGTGGAGGGCTGTGCCATCTGCTTCATCTCACCATCTCCAGGACGCTGTCCTGACCCTGTGTGTGGAGGGCTGTGCCATCTGATTCATCTCACCATCTCCAGGACGCTGTCCTGACCCTGTGTGTGGAGGGCTGTGCCATCTGCTTCATGTCACCATCTCCAGGACGCTGTCCTGACCCTGTGTGTGGAGGGCTGTGCCATCTGCTTCATCTCACCACCAGGACGCTGTCCTGACCCTGTGTGTGGAGGGCTGTGCCATCTGATTCATCTCACCATCCCCAGGACGCTGTCCTGACCCTGTGTGTGGAGGGCTGTGCCAACTGCTTCATCTCACCACCAGGACGCTGTCCTGACCCTGTGTGTGGAGGACTGTGCCACCTACTTCATCTCACCACCAGGACGCTGTCCTGACCCTGTGTGTGGAGGGCTGTGCCATCTGATTCATCTCATCATCTCCAGGACGCTGTCCTGACCCTGTGTGTGGAGGGCTGTGCCATCTGATTCATCTCACCACCAGGACGCTGTCCTGACCCTGTGTGTGGAGAGCTGTGCCATCTGATTCATCTCACCATCTCCAGGACGCTGTCCTGACCCTGTGTGTGGAGGGCTGTGCCATCTGATTCATCTCACCACCAGGACGCTGTCCTGACCCTGTGTGTGGAGAGCTGTGCCATCTGATTCATCTCACCACCCCCAGGACGCTGTCCTGACCCTGTGTGTGGAGGGCTGTGCCATCTGATTCATCTCACCCTCTCCAGGACGCTGTCCTGACCCTGTGTGTGGAGGGCTGTGCCATCTGATTCATCTCACCATCCCCAGGACGCTGTCCTGACCCTGTGTGTGGAGGGCTGTGCCATCTGCTTCATCTCACCATCTCCAGGACGCTGTCCTGACCCTGTGTGTGGAGGGCTGTGCCATCTGCTTCATCTCACCATCTCCAGGACGCTGTCCTGACCCTGTGTGTGGAGGGCTGTGCCATCTGCTTCATCTCACCATCCCCAGGACGCTGTCCTGACCCTGTGTGTGGAGGGCTGTGCCATCTGATTCATGTCACCATCTCCAGGACGCTGTCCTGATCCTGTGTGTGGAGAGCCGTGCCATCTGCTTCATCTCACCATCCCCAGGACGATGTCCTGACCCTTGTTAAGCCGGTAGGCATGTGATCAAAAGTGGTCAAACCCCATTCCTTCAGTCTCATCTGGTACAGCGAGGCAACATCTGTTATCAGCAGAACTCTCATCAAAGTCACTGAAAGTCTAACCGAAGTCACGAAACCTCTAAGCGAAGCCAATTGATCTTTACCCGATGTCCCTGGAACTCTAAACCGAAGTCACTGGAACTAAACTGGAGTCACTGGAACTCTAAGCGAAGTCGTTTAGAATCTTAAACAAAGTCACTGAAACACTTACACTGGAAATATAGCTGGAACTCTAAGGGTGTCAAAGTAGCGCATGCTTCAAAGAAACGTATAGGCGAACTACTGACCCCCGGAAACCGTAGATTGGGATATGAGAAAACGGGTGATTTCTCGTAAAAGAGAAGTGACATTTTTTAAACATGTTTGCTTGAAAAAAGGCTTGCTCCGAAAAAAAACCACGATAAATTACTTTAGATATTTTATTTGGGACTTTAAAAACACAGAACATAAAAAAAAGGATGTGGGAGATTTTTTAATTTGGGAAACGCAGTAAGATTCGAAATGTCACACGTATATCTGAAGTTTGTGAGTTTATGCGACAGCGTCTAATCTGGCATACGTATCACATGTTATAATGCTATTAACCTCTAGAACTCTGAGCAAATGGTCATATGTCATGATGCTATTATCAAGTAAAGCTTTCTCAGATGCATTAATGTTTCTCTGCATGCCACAACCGTTAACAAATTCCAGTGTTCGAATGTTCTTGGTCATTTTCTATCACTTGATGCGATCTCCGATAACGTAATGTAAATATATCGACTGGAAAAAATTCAAAATGTAATCTTAGATATCGGTCTAAGCTGCTGCACATTATAATAAAAAATGTAATTGTCATTTCCCTGAGTATTATATTATTATATCGTCAACATTTTTAAATGAATCCCAGTATTTCTTCGTATTTACATTCACTTTGAGATGGGAAGTGCGGCTGCAATTCACACCTCAAAGTGAATGTAAATTACCTGGTTGTATCAAAAACACTAGTAATAATCAAAAGCTCTGACTCTCCTCATTTCAATTGTCATATCTTTATTGAGTCCTTAACTGATTTTAAAACGGAATATGTCATGTGGAGTTTGAAGGTGATGCCGGTGCTAAAACGGTTATCTGGCGTGAGGTGCATCTATTTGATACAGACCCTCAAGGGGTTAATGGGGGTCACTAGATGTTTGCAGTGAAATGGTTAACGATTGGGGGCCCGCATTTATTGTTCACCTCCATGATTTCCTAGTAGATGCAGTCACACTATAAGCGGAGGTGTGTTAAGAATAGCATCCAGTCTCAGATCTATAACTACTCTCTTTATTTTATTTTATTTTATTTTATTAGCGGATAGATAAAAGACACTCTGTATAAATAGTACGAAAATAAAAGGTAAGGTGAAAAAAACGCTGGACCTATTTATGGAAAAATTAATGAAGGCGGCAGTTAGAGACACATAGCTTGCGAGATTACATGGCATCATTAACTTCTACACCTGTATGAGAGATATGTACTAGACCATAGCTTCTCAGTATGGCTTAGTGGTCAAGTAGACAGAGAGCTCGCCTTAGCACGGCAGTATTATAGCTTCACACTATGGCTTAGTGGTCAAGTAGAGAGAGCTCGCCTTAGCACGGCAGTATTGCATCATTTATGGCCTGTGACAGTTGGTGTTAATTTCACATTTCTCTATCGTATTTCAGTTATTTGTGTTGTCATGGGTAACATCATGGCTGACTGATAGTGACATGTTGTCTCACTGACAGTAGGCCTACTACTTTATATTGTCATGTGTGACGATATTTCCCCAGTGATGCATTTCTGGTATCGCGCATTATATTTCCATACCATGACATGATAACAATGACTTCTCACTTTCAGGTGATAATGGCGATGCTAAGCAATCAGCAGAAGGAAGAAGTTGCCTCCATCTTGACGCAAAGTGACGAGATAGGAACATCTTTTGTGGATTCACATATCACCCAAAGTTTACCACAAGAGTTTCTTTATGAAGGTCACAGCTATACGATCCTACAAGGCGTGTTTCACTCTGGAATGAGGGAGCGACCTTCAGATTTTGTAGGTCACCTTCCCGTTTGGGGTCAGACACGTGTCCTTGAGGTGGGGTGTGGAAATGGATGTATGACCTCTGCTTACTATCTGCGTCACCATGACAACGTGGACCACGTGACAGCCTTAGACATCAACCCAGCCGCCGTCAACAACACCCGTATCAACTTCCGGCGCCACCACGTGCCTGGGGAGGTCATACTTAGTGACCTATTTACCGAGGTCAAAGGTCAATTGTTTGACCTTATCTTCTGGAATGCCCCGTGGAAATCAGATGAGCTGGTGGGTACACGCTGTCAGTCACGTGACACTGTGTCTCGCTCTCGCGATCCACAATGTCACGTGACTGACAGCGAGATGTTGGAGTTGGCATTGACTGATCCGGGTTATAAGGTGTTATATCGCTATATATGTGAAGTCAGAGGCTATCTAACTGAGAGGGGCAGAGCGTTCATCTGCATGGGGCTAGAACTCAGTGATATACGTCTACTGAATGACCTGGCCACCAAGGCGGGGTGCCGACTCGAGGTGACAGGTAAAAGCCGAATGAAGGGAGCAGCGGAGTCAGCAGAGATGGATGTCACATGTGCCTCACTGGAAATACTACCTCTGATGGATAAATAAGACATGGAAATCACATGTACCTCAATAGACTTACTACCTCTGATGGATAAATAAGACATGGGAATCACATGTACCTCAATAGACTTACTACCTCTGATGGATAAATAAGAGATAGAAATCACGTGTACCTCACTGGGTGTTTTTTGTGACTACTATGAGTTTTTTGTGACTTCTAGGTTTTATGGTGACTACTAGTTGGTTTTGGGGACTACTATATTGTAGATGTTTTATTATAACTTGTATCGTAACTCAGATTTTGGCCATTTTCGATGATGACTGCCACAAAAAACACCTATTCGATTATTGGTTTCAGAGGTATCCTATGTTCATGTTAGCTGTCAAAATCTATGACTAAAGAGATGTATACGGGACTCTATCATAGGGCCTGTTGACTATCGCAAATGAAGTATCAATTGAACTTTATATCAGGCATATTAGCTGTCTGAAATGAAGCTTCAATTGTACATTATATCAGACATATTTCTGAAAATACGGTTATTTTAATTAAATTGAAACTGACTTATAACGATAAACATAAATATCATATAACTGTGAATGGTGAAATCAAAACAAGTACAGTTGTTGTATTGACAGTTTATTACACAAATCTAACAATATTCATCTCACCAATAACATAATAATATCATAATATACATAATATGTAATATATACACATACTTCAAACATATATCCAAGCAGTGTATCTTCTTCAATGCATCTCAGTTTACATCTCCATTAAGGAAAAATCGTTGATACAAACAAACTAGAATAATAATGGACTCCGTCGGAAGTATCAGTGAATCAGTGAAGCGAAGCGACTTAACCGCTTTAACAATTGATGAACGAATCCATATATTTAAGTGTACATGTAAACAAATATGAGTTTTGTTTGTCTTTTCTCGTATCCTGTCGACCCCTAAAACACACACTCCTCATATCACATACAGAATCTGACGTCTAGAGACGTCAGATTTTGACGACTAAAGTCGATCCCCGCCCTGATCCCCGCGCTGTAAGGGTTAATATGTTTCACCATAACGTCGCCTCGGAGCTAAAGGATTCTATCTGCCACTCTAACGAGTGTCAGATAGGATCCTTTAGCTCCGAGGCGACGAATTAAGTCGTTGTAAATACAGTGTTTAATGTAACAAATATTGCAATATGTACAATAAATACGAGTGTTTTGTTTTAAGCGCCACATATGTTTGACGACAAGTCATGATAGGTAATACGTGTAGTAGGTTTCAAATAGCTACATTAATAGGTGTTGCGTGAGTATTAAATTGTCATTCAGGATGCATAATTTATTATCAATAAATATTCATTATCTGCCAAGTGGGCTTTAATTATTATTCATTAGTATTATTCGTTATCAATTCAAAATATATTCTGTGTAACTATTTAATAACATTTACATGATTTACCAAAAAATATGTCAGATATTAATTGTTTGTTTCTAATAGTTTGTAGATACCGGGTATATTTTACTCTCAGGAATAATGCATTATGTCCTCCTACCTTCAAATAATATATAAACATGATATATATACTGTGATAAATAAACAATTGTAATTGTAATTGATACTCAACAACAGAAAAGATGTGAATCATATTGTATATTGTGTGCCATACATTTACCCCACAGGAAATAACTAATGATGACTATTGAAAATGAAATGTTGAGTAAACTTATGTACATAGCTCCGCAAGCACGAGTTGTTCACGCAAAGGTGGCTAATAATAAAAAAAAAATACAAACTTAATATGCGCGAAAATCTGGTCCAAGTCAATTCGATGCTTTACACACATAGTCTTTGTCTCACTCAAATTGCAAATTAAACAAGTGTGTTTCAAGATTTATTTTGAGTTTAGCCAAGTTTTGTGACTTTCTATTTTTTTATGGAAGATTGCTCTACATGGTTTGATGCTGGGCCAGCGTCGTAGACGGTCTAAGTCATACGCCATATTTACTAATGTAAATAACAAGTTCACCTTCAGCATCTCTAATTTAATCTATGCATTGGTTGAGTAGTTTGTCCACACAGTTAATAAACTAAAACTGCTTCACGTGCTGACTCGATCGCTATATTCAGTATGCTGGTGCAATACAATAACTGATACCGTTGTCATACAAAACCAAACATGTTAATTATATACAATGTACAAAACAAAACCTGACTATGAGCAGGATATGTAATTAGAGAGGAAAAAATACGTGACAATAAATTTCGATAAATTTAGATAATTGTATGTAGATGTATTTTTCATAACACATGTCTGGATGGCTGCACTGGTGTATATTGATAACAAATACAAATACATGTATGGCTAGTGCTTTTATTAGGCCCATTGAAAATAAAGTAACTTTTTTTTTGAGAGGGGGCGTGGTCGTTTATTACTGATGTGGGGGTGCAAATTACTCATATTTATTTAATTTGAGACCAAACATTTGCAAATGTTGATGTTTAAACTCTCATTTCATTCTCAATAGCAGTAAATAGATGATTAAAACCCTTTATTGTCGCTTAAAAGGTGATAAACTGTCATCAATATATGCCATTTGCATGTACAACTATATCGCTATGCAAAGACAGTGCTAGTAGCTGCATACACGATAATCAAGCAGTTACTCATGTCTGTCTCAAACACAATGCATTTGTATTACATTTATGCAATATTTGATCAACGTCTTCGCCGTTGATCAAACATTGTATAAATTTTATATAAATGTTTTGTGTTTGCTGGGATATGATACAGACATGGTAAATGAGACTTGTGGAGTTGACGAAGAAGCGGGTGTCTGTTAGTGAACCATCAACTCGTCCTCCTTCTAAACCCTGTGCAATTAGTTAACATTCTAATGTTGAATTACATGATATAACTTTAAGGGTTGTCATATTCTGATTATTGCCATATAGTTTGTATTAATCTTTGTTTAACCCTTACAGTGCGAGGATCGACTTTAGTTGTCAAAATCTGACGTCTGTAGACGTCAGATTCTGACAACTAAAGTCGATCCCCGCACTGTAAGAGTAGAAATATTTCTAATGGCCCATAACATAGGTATCAAATGAATCCGAAAGAGCTAACTAAGACATTTAGGATGATTTCAAGGTGAAAAAACTCTTTGTTTGCGATGTTTTTTTTTACAAATTATTTCAGCGCTTCAAGGGTTAACGGTCAGGTTTGTCGTTGAACCTGGAATTTATTGCATCAATTCCAGTTTGAAACTAAATATAAACACCACTAAACATCCCCTTTCTTCAAACCTTCAAGCGCTGAATATTTTTGTAAAAAACATCGCAACCAAATGAGTTTTTTGTTCAATTTAAAATCATCATAAATGTCTTCGCCAGCTCTTTCTGATTCATTTGAATACCTATGTGAATACCTATGTCGTCAGAATATGCCGTCTACAAACGTCCGATTCTGACGACAAAATTCTATGCCCGCACTGTAAGGGTTAAAAGGGTTTGCAAAATAATACAAATGTACATTTCTGACAGGAGCTATAGCAACAAGAATCTACGTATATCTATTTCAGCTCCAAACACGATCCAACATGATCAGATGAATGTGGGCGCATACAATGGACGTAACGTGAAATATGGCGAACAGAGGCGCATTACAATGTAGGAGAATAAGGGCGCATTACAATGCAAAAGAAGTTGCATACAGATCACTCCGAATTAGTTTTTAGAGAATGTATTATGTTTCTCATTTAACCCTTTGCCTGCTAATCCCGACAATAACCGGTTTTATCTGATTTAATAGCCGATTAATTCACTGTTATTAAGAATTAAATGACTGTTTAAACATCGATATTTGTAAATGTTTGAGTATAATAAATATGAGTAATTTTCATATATAAACTAATGGACCGATTTTGATGATCTTAGGGTCGTTTTGTATGGTTTCAGATATGCCCGAGTCATTTAACATAGCCCCGAGTCCCTCCGGGGTCAACTTCAAGGTCATTTCAATAAGTCAAATTTATTTTAGTCCATTTAATGCTTTAAATAAGGTATTTGTGTTTTAGCGTAATCATCAGCTCAAAACAACACTATTATGTGATTAAAAGCAAAAAACGGTAAAAAATGACCTTGATCCGTTTAATTGACCTTGAAATTGACCTTGGGGGCCCTTTAAATTATGTTTAACGGCTCGAGCATGACTGAAATATAAAAACAAAAAAAGATCATCAAAATTGGTCCATTGGTTTATGGACTAGATCTATTGTTGTGAAAACCCTCTTTTGACCACCATTTTGGCGGCCATCTTGAATTAAAAAAAATTCTCAATAGTAAACTCTATTTACCAGCCGGTTTCAGATTCTGGAGCAAGTTATTCCTCAGAATCAAACGAGAAAAAAACTATATCAGTCAGGTCAACCTATAGTGTCCTGGCTTCCTGACTATTATGGGTTTTCGGCCATTAGAAATATGCTTATTCTTACAGTGCGGGGATCGACTTTAGTCGTCAGAATCTGACGTCTGTGGACGTGAGATTCTGACGACTAAAGTCGATCCCCGCACTGTAAGAGTTAAAAAGGTTTGTAATATAATACAAATGTACATTTCTGCCTGAAGCTATATCAAGAAGCATCTACATAAATTATATCTATTTCAGCTCCAACCACGATCCCACATGATTAGATGAATGTGGACGCATGTATACAATGGACATAATGTGAAGGGTCTTATGTGAAATATGGCGAATAGAGCCGCGTAACAATGTAAGAGAATAGAGGCGCATTACAAAGCTGGAAAAATTGTGTTTTTTCAGAAATCATACAGAGCCATCCGAATTAGTTTTCAGAGCATCTATCATGTTTCTCCTTTAACTATTTGTCTGCTAATCACGACAATAACCGGTTTTAATAGCCGATTAATTCACTGTTATTGTGAATTAAATGACTGTTTAAACATCGATATTTGTAAATGTTTGTTCTCGAAGTAAACACATATGAGTAATTTGCCTCAAGTGGTGGTAAAGTGGTTGAAAGTGGTTAAATAAATGTACTTAGCAGGAATAGGATCGCCAACGTTGCAGAGAGGGCAGGATGTTGGGTTTACAATGTTTGCAGCATTTTGTGTTTCGATGTTGTTTCCTCTGGCAAGGCAGGTGCTTAACTTAACTCAAGTGTCACGGTTTACCTGGTAGGTCAGAAGTGGTTATATGTACCATACGATCCCAAAGTGTACATAATGATACGTTTCTAATGTGATATTACTTTGTAATGATCACTATTAAATTTAATCATAATTTATTATTGTATTTTTATCAAAAGTCTCAATCAATATTAAATTTAATCACCATATTTTATTGAATGATTTTAAGGCGGACAACATGTCACTATTGACATCACTAATGACGAAGGATATTTGATGGATGTTTACTTTTCCTATTGTTCCATTTTTAAGTTCATATATACACAAAACAATAAATTACATACATTAAATTTCTATGTATATATATATATATATATATATGTATACAATCAGTAATATCCCAGCACATATTGATCTAATGTTAGTTTAATGTTGGCCCACCGTCTGTGACGGTGGCCCGACATTAGGCCAACATTGGGAGAACGTCTCATCAGTGTGACTGTTTGCATGTATCCCCGCAAACACAACACGTTGAACCAATGCTGGTTTAATGTTGGCCACCGTCGTAGACGTTGGGCCAACATTAAACTAACATTGGTTCAGTGTGTTGTTTTTCCTGGAACAATACCTATTTACATACATACACTCATGCTGTACATATACACAATGTGAAGCAGCTGGGGATATTTCCATAAAGGCACTGCTTTCATCGAGTGTGGTCATATACACACAGTGTGAAGCAGTTGGGGATATTTCTATAAAGGCACTGCTTTCATCGAGTGTGGTCATATACACACAGTATGAAGCAGTTGGGGATATTTCTGTAAAGGCACTGCTTTCATCGAGTGTGGTCATATACACACAGTGTGAAGCAGTTGGGGATATTTCTGTAAAGGCACTGCTTTCATCGAGTGTGGTCATATACACACAGTGTGAAGCAGTTGGGGATATTTCTATAAAGGCACTGCTTTCATCGAGTGTGGTCATATACACACAGTATGAAGCAGTTGGGGATATTTCCATAAAGGCACTGCTTTCATCGAGTGTGGTCATATACACACAGTATGAAGCAGTTGGGGATATTTCTGTAAAGGCACTGCTTTCATCGAGTGTGGTCATATACACACAGTATGAAGCAGTTGGGGATATTTCCATAAAGGCACTGCTTTCATCGAGTGTGGTCATATACACACAGTGTGAAGCAGTTGGGGATATTTCTATAAAGGCACTGCTTTCATCGAGTGTGGTCATATACACACAGTATGAAGCAGTTGGGGATATTTCTGTAAAGGCACTGCTTTCATCGAGTGTGGTCATATACACACAGTGTGAAGCAGTTGGGGATATTTCTATAAAGGCACTGCTTTCATCGAGTGTGGTCATATACACACAGTATGAAGCAGCTGGGGATATTTCCATAAAGGCACTGCTTTCATCGAGTGTGGTCATATACACACAGTATGAAGCAGTTGGGGATATTTCCATAAAGGCACTGCTTTCATCGAGTGTGGTCATATACACACAGTATGAAGCAGCTGGGGATATTTCCATAAAGGCACTGCTTTCATCGAGTGTGGTCATATACACACAGTATGAAGCAGTTGGGGATATTTCTGTAAAGGCACTGCTTTCATCGAGTGTGGTCATATACACACAGTGTGAAGCAGTTGGGGATATTTCTATAAAGGCACTGCTTTCATCGAGTGTGGTCATATACACACAGTGTGAAGCAGCTGGGGATATTTCTATAAAGGCACTGCTTTCATCGAGTGTGGTCATATACACACAGTATGAAGCAGCTGGGGATATTTCTATAAAGGCACTGCTTTCATCGAGTGTGGTCATATACACACAGTATGAAGCAGTTGGGGATATTTCTGTAAAGGCACTGCTTTCATCGAGTGTGGTCATATACACACAGTGTGAAGCAGTTGGGGATATTTCCATAAAGGCACTGCTTTCATCAAGTGTGGTCATATACACACAGTATGAAGCAGTTGGGGATATTTCTATAAAGGCACTGCTTTCATCGAGTGTGGTCATATACACACAGTATGAAGCAGTTGGGGATATTTTATAAAGGCACTGCTTTCATCGAGTGTGGTCATATACACAATGTGAAGCAGTTGGGGATATTTCTATAAAGGCACTGCTTTCATCGAGTGTGGTCATATACACACAGTATGAAGCAGTTGGGGATATTTCTATAAAGGCACTGCTTTCATCGAGTGTGGTCATATACACACAGTATGAAGCAGTTGGGGATATTTCTATAAAGGCACTGCTTTCATCGAGTGTGGTCATATACACACAGTATGAAGCAGTTGGGGATATTTCTATAAAGGCACTGCTTTCATCGAGTGTGGTCATATACACACAGTGTGAAGCAGTTGGGGATATTTCTATAAAGGCACTGCTTTCATCGAGTGTGGTCATATACACAATGTGAAGCAGTTGGGGATATTTCTATAAAGGCACTGCTTTCATCGAGTGTGGTCATATACACACAGTGTGAAGCAGTTGGGGATATTTCTATAAAGGCACTGCTTTCATCGAGTGTGGTCATATACACACAGTATGAAGCAGTTGGGGATATTTCTATAAAGGCACTGCTTTCATCGAGTGTGGTCATATACACACAGTGTGAAGCAGTTGGGGATATTTCTATAAAGGCACTGCTTTCATCGAGTGTGGTCATATACACAATGTGAAGCAGTTGGGGATATTTCTATAAAGGCACTGCTTTCATC
Source organism: Flabesymbios commensalis (assembly GCA_964017125.1). Classification (NCBI taxonomy): domain Eukaryota; kingdom Metazoa; phylum Annelida; class Polychaeta; order Terebellida; family Flabelligeridae; genus Flabesymbios; species Flabesymbios commensalis. The sequence goes on along the minus strand of OZ024904.1, from coordinate 104,687,358 downwards.
GAGTGTGGTCATATACACACAGTATGAAGCAGTTGGGGATATTTCTATAAAGGCACTGCTTTCATCGAGTGTGGTCATATACACACAGTATGAAGCAGTTGGGGATATTTCTATAAAGGCACTGCTTTCATCGAGTGTGGTCATATACACAATGTGAAGCAGTTGGGGATATTTCTATAAAGGCACTGCTTTCATCGAGTGTGGTCATATACACACAGTGTGAAGCAGTTGGGGATATTTCTATAAAGGCACTGCTTTCATCGAGTGTGGTCATATACACACAGTGTGAAGCAGTTGGGGATATTTCTATAAAGGCACTGCTTTCATCGAGTGTAGTCATATACACACAGTATGAAGCAGTTGGGGATATTTCTGTAAAGACACTGCTTTCATCGAGTGTGGTCATATACACACAGTATGAAGCAGTTGGGGATATTTCTATAAAGGCACTGCTTTCATCGAGTGTGGTCATATACACACAGTGTGAAGCAGTTGGGGATATTTCTATAAAGGCACTGCTTTCATCGAGTGTGGTCATATACACACAGTGTGAAGCAGTTGGGGATATTTCTATAAAGGCACTGCTTTCATCGAGTGTAGTCATATACACACAGTATGAAGCAGTTGGGGATATTTCTATAAAGGCACTGCTTTCATCGAGTGTGGTCATATACACACAGTATGAAGCAGTTGGGGATATTTCTATAAAGGCACTGCTTTCATCGAGTGTGGTCATATACACACAGTATGAAGCAGTTGGGGATATTTCTATAAAGGTACTGCTTTCATCGAGTGTGGTCATATACACACAGTATGAAGCAGTTGGGGATATTTCTATAAAGGCACTGCTTTCATCGAGTGTGGTCATATACACACAGTATGAAGCAGTTGGGGATATTTCTATAAAGGCACTGCTTTCATCAAGTGTGGTCATATACACACAGTATGAAGCAGTTGGGGATATTTCCATAAAGGCACTGCTTTCATCGAGTGTGGTCATATACACAATGTGAAGCAGTTGGGGATATTTCTATAAAGGCACTGCTTTCATCGAGTGTGGTCATATACACACAGTATGAAGCAGTTGGGGATATTTCTATAAAGGCACTGCTTTCATCGAGTGTGGTCATATACACACAGTATGAAGCAGTTGGGGATATTTCTATAAAGGCACTGCTTTCATCGAGTGTGGTCATATACACAATGTGAAGCAGTTGGGGATATTTCTATAAAGGCACTGCTTTCATCGAGTGTGGTCATATACACACAGTGTGAAGCAGTTGGGGATATTTCTATAAAGGCACTGCTTTCATCGAGTGTGGTCATATACACACAGTATGAAGCAGTTGGGGATATTTCTATAAAGGCACTGCTTTCATCGAGTGTGGTCATATACACACAGTATGAAGCAGCTGGGGATATTTCTATAAAGGGACTGCTTTCATCGAGTGTGGTCATATACACACAGTATGAAGCAGTTGGGGATATTTCTATAAAGGCACTGCTTTCATCGAGTGTGGTCATATACACACAGTATGAAGCAGTTGGGGATATTTCTGTAAAGACACTGCTTTCATCGAGTGTGGTCATATACACACAGTGTGAAGCAGTTGGGGATATTTCTGTAAAGACACTGCTTTCATCGAGTGTGGTCATATACACACAGTATGAAGCAGTTGGGGATATTTCTGTAAAGGCACTGCTTTCATCGAGTGTGGTCATATACACGCAGTATGAAGCAGTTGGGGATATTTCTGTAAAGACACTGCTTTCATCGAGTGTGGTCATATACACACAGTATGAAGCAGTTGGGGATATTTCTGTAAAGGCACTGCTTTCATCGAGTGTGGTCATATACACACAGTGTGAAGCAGTTGGGGATATTTCTATAAAGGCACTGCTTTCATCAAGTGGTGAGGCACATTGTTTTACCCAACAAACACAAGACACCCAGCCAATCTTGGATCAATGTTGGTCCACCTTCACCGAAGCTGGCACAACGTTAAGCCAATCATGTTTTATGGGTAGTGGCCGCCAGGCGGAGTGATCATCCCCACGTGTAAGTCACGTGATTACCCATGATGCTCCGGGCTTCGTTTCCTGGCAATGACCATCATATCCAGATCTACTCGTACCACTGGCTTAATGTTAGCCCATAAACGTTGGTCTAAAATTGTGTCAACATTGGTTCAATCTGGAATGTGGCTTAATCTGACAAAAATGTCACGCTGAAATTTAGAATAACAATTTGGTGTATGATTCTGTAAAATATTTGAAATAGAGCAATATATAAGGCCTATATAATATACATATTATATAATGCTCTCACTTGAACTACTTTGATGATTTGAAATGTAAAAAATAATAATATTATATTTGAAAAGTAAGTGTGTGAGTAAGTAGCGAGTGGCGTTGTTGTTTTGATTGGCAAAGTAATACTTTTAATTGACCTAAATGTAGTAAGTGTGTGAGTAGCGAGTGGCGTTGTTGTTTTGATCGGCAAAGTAATACTTTTAATTGATCTAAATGTAGTAAGTGTGTGAGTAGCGAGTGGCGTTGTTGTTTTGATCGGCAAAGTAATACTTTTAATTGACCTGAATGTAGTAAGTGTGTGAGTAGCGAGTGGCGTTGTTGTTTTGATCGGCAAAGTAATACTTTTAATTGACCTAAATGTAGTAAGTGAGTAAGTAGCGAGTGGCGTTGTTGTTTTGATCGGCAAAGTAATACTTTTAATTGACCTAAATGTAGTAAGTGTGTGAGAAGCGAGTGGCGTTGCTGTTTTGATCGGCAAAGTGATACTTTTAATTGACCTAAATGTAGTAAGTGTGTGAGAAGCGAGTGGCGTTGTTGTTTTGATCGGCAAAGTAATACTTTTAATTGACCTAAATGTAGTAAGTGTGTGAGTAGCGAGTGGCGTTGTTGTTTTGATCGGCAAAGTAATACTTTCAATTGATCTAAATGTAGTAAGTGTGTGAGTAGCGAGTGGCGTTGTTGTTTTGATCGGCAAAGTAATACTTTTAACTGATCTAAATGTAGTAAGTGAGTGAGTAGCGAGTGGCGTTGTTGTTTTGATCGGCAAAGTAATACTTTTAATTGATCTAAATGTAGTAAGTGTGCGAGTAGCGAGTGGCGTTGTTGTTTTGATCGGCAAAGTAATACTTTTAATTGATCTAAATGTAGTAAGTGTGTAAGTAGCGAGTGGCGTTGTTGTTTTGATCGGCAAAGTAATACTTTTAATTGACCTGAATGTAGTAAGTGTGTGAGTAGCGAGTGGCGTTGTTGTTTTGATCGGCAAAGTAATACTTTTAATTGACCTAAATGTAGTAAGTGAGTAAGTAGCGAGTGGCGTTGTTGTTTTGATCGGCAAAGTAATACTTTTAATTGACCTAAATGTAGTAAGTGTGTGAGAAGCGAGTGGCGTTGCTGTTTTGATCGGCAAAGTGATACTTTTAATTGACCTAAATGTAGTAAGTGTGTGAGAAGCGAGTGGCGTTGTTGTTTTGATCGGCAAAGTAATACTTTTAATTGACCTAAATGTAGTAAGTGTGTGAGTAGCGAGTGGCGTTGTTGTTTTGATCGGCAAAGTAATACTTTCAATTGATCTAAATGTAGTAAGTGTGTGAGTAGCGAGTGGCGTTGTTGTTTTGATCGGCAAAGTAATACTTTTAACTGATCTAAATGTAGTAAGTGAGTGAGTAGCGAGTGGCGTTGTTGTTTTGATCGGCAAAGTAATACTTTTAATTGATCTAAATGTAGTAAGTGTGCGAGTAGCGAGTGGCGTTGTTGTTTTGATCGGCAAAGTAATACTTTTAATTGATCTAAATGTAGTAAGTGTGTAAGTAGCGAGTGGCGTTGTTGTTTTGATCGGCAAAGTAATACTTTTAATTGACCTAAATGTAGTAAGTGTGTGAGTAGCGAGTGGCGTTGTTGTTTTGATCGGCAAAGTAATACTTTTAATTGACCTAAATGTAGTAAGTGAGTGAGTAGCGAGTGGCGTTGTTGTTTTGATCGGCAAAGTAATACTTTTAATTGACCTAAATGTAGTAAGTGAGTGAGTAGCGAGTGACGTTGTTGTTTTGATCGGCAAAGTAATACTTTTAATTGACCTGAATGTAGTAAGTGAGTAAGTAGCGAGTGACGTTGTTGTTTTGATCGGCAAAGTAATACTTTTAATTGACCTAAATGTAGTAAGTGTGTGAGTAGCGAGTGGCGTTGTTGTTTTGATCGGCAAAGTAATACTTTTAATTGACCTAAATGTAGTAAGTGTGTGAGTAGCGAGTGACGTTGTTGTTTTGATCGGCAAAGTAATACTTTTAATTGACCTAAATGTAGTAAGTGAGTAAGTAGCGAGTGACGTTGTTGTTTTGATCGGCAAAGTAATACTTTTAATTGATCTAAATGTAGTAAGTGTGTGAGTAGCGAGTGGCGTTGTTGTTTTGATCGGCAAAGTAATACTTTTAATTGATCTAAATGTAGTAAGTGAGTGAGTAGCGAGTGGCGTTGTTGTTTTGATCGGCAAAGTAATACTTTTAATTGATCTAAATGTAGTAAGTGTGCGAGTAGCGAGTGGCGTTGTTGTTTTGATCGGCAAAGTAATACTTTTAATTGATCTAAATGTAGTAAGTGTGTAAGTAGCGAGTGGCGTTGTTGTTTTGATCGGCAAAGTAATACTTTTAATTGACCTAAATGTAGTAAGTGTGTGAGTAGCGAGTGGCGTTGTTGTTTTGATCGGCAAAGTAATACTTTTAATTGATCTAAATGTAGTAAGTGAGTGAGTAGCGAGTGGCGTTGTTGTTTTGATCGGCAAAGTAATACTTTTAATTGACCTAAATGTAGTAAGTGAGTGAGTAGCGAGTGACGTTGTTGTTTTGATCGGCAAAGTAATACTTTTAATTGACCTAAATGTAGTAAGTGAGTAAGTAGCGAGTGGCGTTGTTGTTTTGATCGGCAAAGTAATACTTTTAATTGATCTAAATGTAGTAAGTGTGTGAGTAGCGAGTGGCGTTGTTGTTTTGATCGGCAAAGTAATACTTTTAATTGGCCTAAATGTAGTAAGTGAGTGAGTAGCGAGTGACGTTGTTGTTTTGATCGGCAAAGTAATACTTTTAATTGACCTAAATGTAGTAAGTGAGTAAGTAGCGAGTGGCGTTGTTGTTTTGATCGGCAAAGTAATACTTTTAATTGATCTAAATGTAGTAAGTGTGTGAGTAGCGAGTGGCGTTGTTGTTTTGATCGGCAAAGTAATACTTTTAATTGATCTAAATGTGTGTGAGTAGCGAGTGGCGTTGTTGTTTTGATCGGCAAAGTAATACTTTTAATTGGCCTAAATGTAGTAAGTGAGTGAGTAAAAAAAACGTTGTTGTTTTGATCGGCAAAGTAATACTTTTAATTGACCTAAATGTAGTAAGTGAGTAAGTAGCGAGTGGCGTTGTTGTTTTGATCGGCAAAGTAATACTTTTAATTGATCTAAATGTAGTAAGTGTGTGAGTAGCGAGTGGCGTTGTTGTTTTGATCGGCAAAGTAATAATTTTAATTGACCTAAATGTAGTAAGTGAGTGAGTAGCGAGTGACGTTGTTGTTTTGATCGGCAAAGTAATACTTTTAATCGACCTAAATGTAGTAAGTGTGTGAGTAAGTAGCGAGTGGCTTTGTTGTTTTGATCGGCAAAGTAATACTTTTAATTGATCTAAATGTAGTAAGTGTGTAAGTAGCGAGTGGCGTTGTTGTTTTGATCGGCAAAGTAATACTTTTAATTGACCTAAATGTAGTAAGTGTGCAAGTAGCGAGTGGCGTTGTTGTTTTGATCGGCAAAGTAATACTTTTAATTGACCTAAATGTAGTAAGTGTGTGAGTAGCGAGTGGCGTTGTTGTTTTGATCGGCAAAGTAATACTTTTAATTGATCTAAATGTAGTAAGTGTGTAAGTAGCGAGTGGCGTTGTTGTTTTGATCGGCAAAGTAATACTTTTAATTGACCTAAATGTAGTAAGTGAGTGAGTAGCGAGTGACGTTGTTGTTTTGATCGGCAAAGTAATACTTTTAATTGACCTAAATGTAGTAAGTGTGTGAGTAGCGAGTGGCGTTGTTAATCTGCTCGGCAAAGTAATACTTTTAATTGACCTAAATGTAGTAAGTGTGTGAGTAGCGAGTGGCGTTGTTGTTTTGATCGGCAAAGTAATACTTTTAATTGACCTAAATGTAGTAAGTGTGTGAGTAGCGAGTGGCGTTGTTGTTTTGATCGGCAAAGTAATACGTTTAATTGACCTAAATGTAGTAAGTGTGTGAGTAGCGAGTGGCGTTGTTGTTTTGATCGGCAAAGTAATACTTTTAATTGATCTAAATGTAGTAAGTGTGTGAGTAGCGAGTGGCGTGGTTGTTTTGATCGGCAAAGTAATACTTTTAATTGACCTAAATGTAGTAAGTGTGTGAGTAAGTAGCGAGTGGCGTTGTTGTTTTGATCGGCAAAGTAATACTTTTAATTGACCTGAATGTAGTAAGTGAGTGAGTAGCGAGTGGTGTTGTTGTTTTGATCGGCAAAGTAATACTTTTAATTGACCTGAATGTAGTGTTCTCTACTTTTGTTATAGTTATATTTTCTATAATCGGTGGTTTCTTCTTTTACAACACGCCAATTTATTTGTGAGGATTAGAAACTCTAGAAAGGTAAACCATATAAAAATCGTTGTATTGACACGATTGGCCTTCTTTGTGTTAAAAACATATTGATTGTTACATTTTTTTAAACTAACTCATATATGACTAATGTACATTTATACATGAATAACATCACATTAACAAAGAAAAATAAATAAATAAACAAAGAATATATGATTGACTAATATTACTAATATGTTCCTATTAATAAGTAGTATCACCTCTATGTATATAAATTGGATACATTCACATGTATTATAAGTAGGACTTGTGGGCTATTCGTGTATGATGATTTACACTTTTTTATCCACACTATCGTCCCTGGACGTCATTGTGTCGTATTTACCACACTGCCATGATAGCATATCGCCGCCTCGGAAGCAAAGGGTCACATCGAACACTCTAATCAGGGACAAATGGGACCCTTTAGCCCCTGAGGTGATGATTGCTATCTGTAAGCTGTGATTCATATAATTATACTGTGTAATTTATTTATACACCAGGCAGTCAGATCTTTACGTACCAGCGGAACAATTAACACCAACACACGATAGTCCTCAAGTACACAAATCAACAAGTGTCAGACATTGATGTAACTGTCCTTATCTGTGGATGATCAGTCCCTGTGAAATGGCTCACTAAAATGGCTGTAAATGCGTTGTAGCCTATAACAAATGTGTGATCATGGTAATGATATTTTTTTATAGATTTTTTTCATTTTCTGTACACTGTTTCCTTTTTTTACAAATACAAAAGTGACATTAATTTAATCAAAACAGCTCTACAATAATTTCAGGTGGTGTTATTTTACATATTTTAGAATGTTTGATTAAACCTTCATTTTGCCCTTGATGTTATCGATGTTAGTGAAATACGGTACATATTTTATGATACATAACATAATTATGTTAAAATAGTTAGACGTGTATGCTACGCCCTTCATTCATCTACTTGGATAATCTTAGACATGCTAAAGTTGACAATACTCTATTTACCGATAAATCAGATTTATTTAAGTCGCTGAAGGCCAATCGTGACCGCAATGATTACATTCCCAACAGACACAAGGCATTGACTCAATGTTGTATTGATGTTGGGCCAGCGTCAGAGACGGTGGGCCACTATCAATACAGCATTGGGTCAATGTCTTGTGTCAATGTCGTGTGTCGGCTGGTTTATAGCACTACCATGATTCACTGGTAGTGATAAAGGATAAATCGGAAAAAATCGTAACCAACTTTACCTTCACAACGCTGAGATACTTTGTATAAACTGTGGAGAAAAAGGTCTTTTTTTCAATTTCAATCTATATACAATTTGAATCTATAGAAGTCAAATTCTGACTCGCGTTGAAAGTGTCAAACAAAATCTCCCTTCGACTGGTTATCGTGTATGACGTTTCACTGTTCACTATAATACTCAACCCGGCACTGTCTTTCACGATGTCAACCAAGCAGGCTTAATATATAGAAAGCTTGCATTAAGTCGAATTCTCGCATTCAAGTGGAATTCTCACATTCAACAATCATACACGAGTCACCCGTATATCGTTTTACAAGTAGCTGTTTTCGATAATGGATTTGTCAACAGGTAGCTATGCTCATACTTTGTCACATTTTTTTTGTGTTTTTGCGTACTGGTTGGAATTCTCTCTTTCATACACTGCATCCCTTTCACTTGGTTTGGTTGATGGTGATAAACTCACTATTTTAAATGTAAACGACTAAACCGATAAAGTTAATCCATTCACTAATGCGTCCTTTTTTAAAAGAGTAGGTTTTTAAAAATGTTGATAACTGGTCCTATTAGGCTGATCAATTCACAAGTAGCTTGGGACCCTCATGAAATCTGCGACGAAGCGAATTGTGCAAACTGGTCATGACGGGTGGTGGTCTGGTTCATAATGCTTATTGTAGCCTTACCAAGTCAGTGATGTTTTATTAACAACTAGCTTTGTCCGTGACGTTAACAAACATAATTTTAATTCCACCCGTTCATAGTAGTCTCTGCATTCACACGTAATTTTACTCTCACTGTTTTGATAACTAGCCTCATCAACCCCCCCCCCCCCGCACTCAGCTGTGCTTATTCACAAGTAGCTTTGTTGATGACAGTCGTCATGTTCATAAGTCACAATTCTCTTTCTATGTGAGCTCCACACCGTTCAATAGTTGTTCAAAGTAGTCTCTGTTCAGTTTATCTCTGTTCTCAGTTATTTCTAACCGGCCCTAATATGTATGCTCCATTTATAGCTTGCTATTTTCAAAAGTACCTCGGCGAGTTGTGCCCCTGCTCACAGGTCATTTTACTCTTATTAGCCCTACCGAGTCCATTCCATTGATGGCTGACTGCATTCACAAGTAGCTGCAAGTAGCTTAGTTTTTGTATCTCAAGTCTGTTCCAATAAGTCCCTTTTCGCCTTAGCTCTACTAAATAAGTCACTTCTATTCTCACGTTTATTCACACGTTTATTCACAGGTAGCTTTGTTCAGTGAGCTCTGTTCCTGAGACCCTGACGTACCTCTTATTGCGACCCCCGTTCACCTGTAGATACTGCTTGTCTTCTGGACAGAGGTGTCTCTGTGGGTAGTGGTACTGCTGCTGGTGCGGCTGATGATGATGATGATGCTGAAGTAGATGATGATGATTGACAGCGGCAGTTGTCTTGCTCTTACGTACACTCTCCTCAGAATGCTCGTGGAACTTCTGTTTCATCAGATCTTTACGTATGCACGGACAGCGAATGAACAGCAGCCTGAAGCAGTGCTTGAACTTCTCCTGTCAACAATAAGAAAAGAATAAACATAAATCTAAAGGAGTGCTTCATTCTCCTGTAACAAATAATACAATTATATTGAAATACACATACTCAAAGAACACGAGACGTTGAAACAATGTTGGATTGATGTAGTCCAAATTATGTTTTGTGAAACAATTGCAAACAAATGAATTATCTAAACTTTTTATCAGTTAAAAT